>VXBZ01003942.1:1271-92110 GCA_013399135.1 Heliornis fulica
CCCCGCACACATTGGTCAGAGCAAAGAATGTTACCCAGACCAGATTGCTGTGTATATAACCAGAGGATGTGATGTCTTATGCCCAATTATGGGTCTTGTGTAAACCTTCCAAAATCTTTGGTAATTATATAATTAAAATTACTTTTCTGGTATACTGACATTAAGAGAGAGGGGAAAAAAACCCAACCAACTTGTGCCTCTCAATGACATACACTGAGATTTTCATCATTTATGTTCCATATGCGGAATAGAAAATTTTTTCAACCTCACAGTTTACTTTTTCTTTTAAACCAATGAAAATATAAAGAGCATCCAGAAAGGTATGCATATGGATTACATGCTGTGATTATTGAGTTTTGCATTCTGCCTGTCTCTAACAGTTCATATGTTATTAATTTGCTAAAGATACAGGCAGAAAGTTTTTCTGTTAAAATATGAGGCTGCAATTTTTTGTATTACTCATGTTTTGTAGAACTTTTTTTGTGCACTTTTTTGTTACATTTTTTACGTTATTCATGTCTGTCACTCAGTAGTGATAAAATTGTAAGAAAATCAAGTTCTGCAGTTCTCTGACGTTACTGTTCCATACGGATCACTGCTAGCTTTTTCCTTCCTTTTTTGAAGGTCAGTTGCTCTAGGTCTGACTTATGTATGAAGAGCATTCAGGTCTTTTGATATTTGTGTTACATCTCCATTTGGGCTGTCTCTAGTGTAGATCCTGTGCCTATCTCAAAACTTGCAAGGTCTGACCCACTATCTCTGGAAGCTAATGCCTGTTTTACTTGTGACTTCGATCACGAAGCAGGGCTGTTCCAGTAAAGAATGTAGAATAATGCTGCTAAATTATAAGCTAAGATACTAGGATTAGACTATACCACACAGTCAGCAGTGACTTTTTTTCACCTTTATTCACAAGCAATGTAGGTCATCTTAAAAAAAGCAGCTGTGTGAGTTTTTAGTAAAGAGTTTCTATTAAACTCAGATTTAAATTTGTTTTAATAATTGTTATTAGATAATGCGAGTGCAGCTGTGATTAAATGAAAATTATTTTTTGTCGTTACTAATTTTTTTCCTCTTTCATATTACAGCACAGTACTTATGAGTACAAATATGAAATAGAGTTGATAACGCACATAGTTAATCTTTGGAACTTCTTGTTTCATATCATTAAAGTAGATTGCTTAGTAAAATGTGTACTGTGTCTTGAGCTTTATTTATTATTTAATGCTGCGAAAGTAGACAGTGTTTTGCAACTTGGTAACAGCTGTTACGTTTTTACCACTGGGTAAAAATGAAGTTATAACTTCTGTTATTAATAAATAGATCACTAAGAAAAAATGCTTTTAGAAAAAAGAAAAGGTTCCTGGTGCGGGTTTAAAAAACATAGAAAGCAACAATAAAGTGATTCTTATTTTAAAGTTTTGTATGTATAGTATGAGTAATCTAATGAGCACATATTTCTGATATATATATTATACATTGATAAACAGTGATCGTGTACCTGTATTCTGATTAAAGGGGAAGGAGATCTTAAATGAGTGCAGACAAAAAAAATGTTCTTCCCCAAACTCCCTGTGTTGTACAGCCAAGATTGTCATCAGAATATACTTCCCAACATGTTTTGCCTTATGTTCTGCTGTTCACACCTCCCTCCATCTAAATTAGCCACTCTGGCTACACTATGCTACTTCTGTTTTACCTTCTCCTTCCTGATGTCTCCCCAGTCTCCAGTGGGTTGCCAGTGGTTTATTCTGTGGTTTTGGAATTTTGCATGAAGGATACAGAATAGATGGGTCCTTTCATTTTCTTTAGGACAATGGCCTACCCAGAAGGAAATCTGGACAGGGGGATGTCTGTGTTTAAATATTCCTGTGTTTGCTTATAGTGAGCTTTTTTTCCTTTTTTTTTTTTTTTCTTTAGGGTATAGGTTTGGCTACAGTTTTAGGAAGAAGACATGGTTGGGCAGTTAAAAAAAATCTTGTCTAAAATGCATCTAAAATTGTCAATCTCAGAGCTATCACACTGTTGTTTTGGGGTTTGTTTTTCCTGCTTGTTTCTGTTCTCAAAATAGTAACTACTTTAGTGTATATGTTCTTCTTTATAACATCAGCACGTATATGGTACTAAGGAGGTTCTGAGCTTTATGTCCGGTATTAAGCACTTTTAGTACTGGTTCCTGTATGCTTTTAAGTACCAAGTGTGTAGCGCCATGGCAGCTGCGTCTGCCACAATCATGCGCGTTCCTTTTACGTGGTAGCGGTGTCCATGTGACAGGCAGTGAGCTGGCTCTGGAGCTGCCTGCGCCAAAGACTTTTTTTTTTCTTTTTTTTTTTCTTTTTTTTTTTTTTTGNAAGGGCCGGTGCAAGGGAAGGGATTGGGTTAAGCTGGATCAATACTTCTGAGTTGGACCATATTTAGTATGTAGAGCCTGTAAAGCTACATTGCAAATTTGCTTCTTCCTCCCCCCAATCTATTTCCAAAGAAAACAAGACATATAAACCCATATAGTCTTGTCTGTCATAGCAACTCCTGAACTTGCTTGCTCATTTCATCCAGATCTGACAAAGGGATGTGAAGTTCTTGAGTTTTGTGGGAATTATTGGCTGGGCAGAGAAAGAAAACAATGGAATTACTGGCTTGGGCAGAGGAAGAAAACAATGAAGGAAAACCATTTATGACTTACCCTCTCTACCCATGCCAAGAAGCAGCAACCAGCTGGCCTGTCAGGACACAAGGTAATTGCATTAGTCATTTGCATAGGGGACACAAGGGCTTGAAGTGAGAAAGCCTAACCTACTCTAAGTCACAAACATGTAGAAACTGAGCTCTGGTAGATTTCTTGCTCACAATGCTTGAATTTTGTAATGTTGAGATAGATATCTCAGTAAAGGTAAGGAGTCTTTATTTGGCCTTATTTCAAGTGCATGTGTGTAAGCCTGTGTGTGATTATATATCCATATATGTGTTTGATATATGGACCAAAAGACTTGGATTGGTGTGTGCTGGGCTGTAACAGTAACTGAAATAATTGACTCTTATTCTGAAGCAAATGCCCAGACTTACATCAAAATAACTAAATTTATTTCAGTTTTTGTAGGATCATCCCACATGGCAAGAAGTCAAGAAGTCAGGCATCAGTTGCTCCAGGTGCAAAGAAATCTAATTGAGGCTTTTCCATATTCCATGAGAGTCCCAGGCTGGGAAAAGATATGTTTACATAAGGATATGTAATTCTTATTTCTGTAATGTAAAGTTTCTAAAGTCTACCTTAAAGTTTATAAACTGGGTACTTCAAGTACAACTTCTTTTCCAAAAGCATGATTCTGCATCACACATACAGAGGAGTGTCTGGGTACTTGTGTTTTCCTACATGAAGGAAAAGTGCCTAAATTTAAGCTAAAGCTCGCTGTTTGATTTGGAGAGAATAAGATCTAGTGTGTATGTGCTTGGTATACACAGTAACATTACTGCACATAGTTTTGGTATATGTTGGTCATTCTTAAGACTGTTAACATCTGTTATAGTTTCCCAGAAATACCAAATCTTTTTTTAATTTAGTTCCTCTGTTAGAAAAACTTTGAGCCTGATGGTTTACGTAAAGAGGTAGTGAGGTCTCCTACATCACTGTACTTGGTATCTTTCTGCTCTGGGGAAAGGTTGCGTTCTGTGTCCCCTTCTTCCTCTGATGCTTCCTGGGAGAATCCCAGCTAGAGTAGACCACGGATGTCCAACATGTTTCAGGCTTTTACTGCAGGTGTGCAGACCATTAAGCTTAATAAACATTCTGTGCACTGTATATGAAGGATTTAATGTATACGCATGGAATTGGAGCACTGTGAATGCTTTGTCAGCCCAGCAGCTGCCTGGGAACGTCAGGCTGGCAGCTTGTTTTACCTTGGCAGTTTCCTCACCAGCATGGTAAATGTGGTGCACCCAGTGAGTGCTGAATTTGCACTGGCTGTACAGAGTGACTGCTGCGCACATGTGCGTGTTTATTCGGCACATTAAGCACACTTATGCTGCATATGCACTGTGGTATCGCTGGGGAGGCCAGGTGACAGCTGGAGAAGAAGGAGGCCATTGCAGTGAGGACGACTTGCTTGGCCTACCCTCCGGTGTGGGTCACTTGTGTAAAGGGAGTGAGCATGCCCCAGGTGTATTGTAACACAGGACACCTGTGGCAGAGCTTGAACTTTCTCTTGCAGCCTGTGGCTGTGAGCTGTTTGGCTTGCTGGGAAGAGGAGGTAGTGTGCTTCTTTAAGGTTTCTAACTTGTGTTGACTAAATATATGTAGTCTTATAACAGTTGGTGTAGGAAAAGTAAATCAGATGTGTGCAGAATAAAGACAAGGAAGAGAGGAAAACATGACTGAGCTACCAGGAATTGAGAAAATGAAAGGTTTGTTCAGCTTTGTCATTACATGCTCCCCTTGTGTTTTCTGGTTGTTAAGTACTTGTGTTTGTTACTTATGTGGTGCTTCTCTATTCAGCACTTGAATAGGAGGGGAAGCATGCTTAGTGATTTTTATTGTTGTGTGTGGTACTAAACTGTAGTATCTGGCTACAACCTAGGGTTTTAGTGTGAGTCCTTCAGTTCTTGATGAAATGGGGGAGGATGAGGATGAGGGGGGTGGTGGTGGTGAAAAAGAAAGCAAACTATAACATCCAGTGAGTTTATAGAACATATATAAAAATTCTGCTTTTATAATATATTGTCTTAAAAAAAAAAGACTTCTTTGTTCTTGTAGATGAGGATGGCAAGATCTAGATTACAAAGATGACCCTTTAGAGGACTCTCATAACGCTTAAATTTTACTTCCTATTAGAAAGCTTAGTGAAATTTTTTGAGGTGGTTAAAATCTCAGAACCTGGAATACTTCTTGCAAGATAACTTGCACAGTGGTTATTGTGGTTCTTCTCAATAACTAAGTTTTTCTGTTTAAGCTACTGCCTGTTCTTAAAATGCTGTTGTTCATCCATTCCTAGAAGCTGATGCAGAAAAGCAACAAAGCAACAGAGGCTTGTAAAACACAATTCTTCTAGTAGGCTTTTAGCGACTAAATTTTTACATTCCCTTCTGAGATAACTTAGTTGTATTTTGATTGAATATGTAATTTTAGAGCCTGGAAACTAAGCAAAGGGGTCATCCCATTATTTCTGCCTTGTGTCGGCACTTGTAGTTCCCAGAACTAGCTCACCACAGAAACTAACCCTCTAAAACACCCTCAGCTTTCTGCTGGTTTAGTTCTTTGAACTAACTGCCTGCAGAGTTTAGTGAGTGTATAAAAGAAGTGGTCATCAGGTATGCAGTTGGGAGTGGGAGGAAGGAAGTGGGCCAGCCCCTCTTCCTCACAGCTAACCGTCAGATCAGTTTATCTGTTGTGTGAGACTGGAGCCTTGCACAGTGACTGGTGATGGCCCTGTCCTTTTGAGAGGAGCTGTCAAAATGCTGCAGTGGCTGTTCTGTGGTATGTGCTGTGATACATACAATGAAACCTACTGTTCGTTGTAACAGAAACCTGTAGTTTCCACCCCATTGCCAGCTTTGTCAGGTCCCTCCTGATGTCTTAAATGTGAGAGTTCAGTTGCTGCTTTGTTCTAGGATCTCGAATGGCTGCATAGTTGTTTTCTGCCTAAAATGTTGTTGCTGAGGCTTCTAGACTTGTTTCTGATAAGTGGCAGTATTTTCTTGATTCTGCTTAGTTTATTCAGCAGAAGTATATGGAAATGTAATTCCAATACATACCGGATATTACTGGTATTACAATATCGAAATAATCCTAGTGTTTATCTTCTTGCGCAACTGGTTCAGTGTGCCAGAAAACTGATTCAGCTCTAGGAGTCTGCCATGTGAGTGCCAGTCTAGTGATGATAAGGTATATAAAGTCTTTTTCCTCGGTCTTTCTGTCCTGCCTTTGTTGAGCTTGGTAGGTGTTAGGGTTGTTTGCTTAATAGGTTTTGCAATAATTGGTGAAAGCTAGTTTAAAAAATGAACTGTCTTATTGGATATTGCTCTTGGGAAGGGAAAATACCGGTGCTGAACTGTAAGAGTATGTATGGGTTATTCTGGCTGTTGGGGGGGACAGTCCTCCTTGTGTTCCAGAGTTCTCTTCCATTCTTGCTTCCTGAATGCAGGCTAGAGAAACAAGCACTCCTGGGAATGAGGTTTGGAAGCAAGGCTTGGATTTTGTCTTACTGTGAATTGCCATTAGAAGATGAAATTAACAACTGTACTTGGAACTACTACACTTAAGTAACCACTGTCCAGACCAGTAGAAAAGCTGAATTTGCAGTCTCATGGTCATCGTGCTGCGTGCCTGCTTTTATAGTAAAGGACTGGTTAGCATGATTAGGTCGTGCTACAGTAACTGTTTCCTTCTGGTAATCCCAGTTTGTAGAGTTTGGAAATAGTGTTCTTTGGCTAAGTTCTCCCATTTGTGGGTTCTCTTTGGCTGCTTGCTTTCTCCTTATACTTCTAGAAGTTTGAGGGTTTAGCCTCTTGCTTTCTGAATAGGGGTGAGTTGTAGCAGCCCTACAGCCAGTCTCAATTTCAAGGTATCTTTGTATTTGGACAGGTTATTGTAGGATGACAGGTTACCGTATGTCAGCTGATCTGTGGTATCTGATTCACAGTAATTGTTCATGTGTATGCTCTTAGCCTGTGGCAAATGGAAGGTAATTTGAGTTAGCTTGACCCTCTTTCATTACACTCTTTCAAGGCACTCCCTTCTCCACGTGGATTGTTAGATCTGCTGGAGTGCCTTGGCTAAAACAATAATGCCATTTCTGTCCCCCAGCTAGTTTAGGTGTATCTGTACAACAGTGAGATAAAGTGAGATAAACACCAGTTCCTGTATTGTTTCTGGTTTGAGACCGTACCTTGCTGAAGGAGTGAATGCTGTGAAGATGCTACCCTGAAAATCATTCAGAGGTTATAATTATCAGGCATGTTTTTGTTTAGCAAAGCTTACAGAAGCTTTATTAGTGTATTTTAAAACACCACAGTTAAATAACTTATAGTATCTTTCTGTACTTCTTTCTTCTTTTTGAAGAAGTAGGATTTACGTTGAAATCTTTCTTTCTGCAACATAATTGAAACAATTCTACCACAGCATTTATGCCTTTGGATGTTCTGATTCAAAGCCTACTGAAATACTGGCTAGCTGAAAGATTCCTATTGGCCACACATTGCACTGGAATTTGATCAGAAATGACGCGAAAGGTAAAACAATTGATTTCCTTTTCAGTGCTTAGTTTTTAATTGAAATTTGATTTTTACACATGTAAATGCATAGCTGTCTGGTCTGGTTCATCAGGAATTATTAAATGTCTAAAATATGACTTAAATGTGTACAGAAAAATCCTTTTCATTTGCCAGATATTGTTGCCCTGTCTTGCTGCATTGCTATTCTAAGGCTCCCGAAAGGAAACTCCGAACTACCTCTTGAATCTACCTCATTTCCCCTCCTCCCACAGATAGAATCTGGCAAGTTAATTTCTGCACTACTGATCCTATATATACATATAACAAATAAATACAACCTGCCCCCCCTGCCTTTTTTCATTCCTATTGACCAGTGAAAGTTTTTTAGGAGGTACTGAGTAAAATTTACAGTTCCCAAGTTGCTTGTACTTGGGAAAGTGAAAAAGTAAGACTTCTTTTTTTTCTTGGAATTCAGTCTTCTTAAAACATAGGCTTTGATGCAGACATGCTGACG
The DNA here is from genome assembly GCA_013399135.1 of Heliornis fulica. Taxonomy (NCBI): domain Eukaryota; kingdom Metazoa; phylum Chordata; class Aves; order Gruiformes; family Heliornithidae; genus Heliornis; species Heliornis fulica. The sequence continues at coordinate 8,989 of VXBZ01003942.1, forward strand.
TTCTCAGAAGAAATAAATAATTGTGAAAGTTTGTCAACATAGCTTTAGAGAAAACTATGTGGCAGAAGCATAAGGAAAACTTCTCATTTTATGTGTAGGTTTTTGTGATTTTTTTTCTTCTTTTCCACTGAGCTAAAGATTAAAATGGATGCTTTTTTGATAGATAACCCTTTCCAGAACTATTGGGAAAGCAAGAGACCAGAAAGATGACCCAAATGCTGTTGGGTCATCAATTTAAATTGTGTGTAGTAGCTGTTCAAACTAATGTTTGTTGTTTCCTTAAGTTGTACTATCTTGAAGGAGGAAGGACATCAACTTAATTTAGATGGCAAGATATGACACTTCACCTTCTCTAAAGATGGCAAGATCTGTAACTGTCTTTTATTGGCAGAAGAGTTCTGCTCCTTCACCTTCTTCAACAGTCATTGAAGATTAGTTACTCAAAATAAACCAGAGTTTACTCTGGAATTTCATTTCCTCTGTTTTGACCTGTATTGACTGCAACTGCCCAAGTTAAGATCACAGATGGGGCAGGAGATAGCTGAGCTTCATACTTTATGACCTTGGAAAGACTGAAGGTTGCCCTGCTTTCAGCTGAGCTAGAGTTAATTCTCTTCCCTCCAGCTGGCATAGTGCTGTGTTTGGGATTTAGGATGAGAATCATGTTGATAACACACTGATGTCTTAGTTGTTGCCAAACAACAAGTCAAGGACTTCTCGGCTTCTATCACTGCCTTGCCAGTGAGAAGGTGGGAGTACCCAAGAAACTGAGGGAGACACAGCCAGCACAGCTGACCCAAACTGCCAAAGGGATATTCCATACTGCATGATGTCACATTCACGTTAGCCAGGAAGTGGTGTGGCTTGGGAACTAGCTGATTCAGGGTGGTGAGCAGTCATGCTTTGCATCACTTGTTTTTTATAATTTTTTTTCTGTCCTATTGAACTGTTTTATCAACTGTCTGTTAGACTACAAGTTTTACCTTTGTCTCTTTGATTCTCACCCCCATCCCACTGCAGGGGGAGGCAGTGGCTGTGTGCTTGTTTTAGCTGCCTACCAGGTTAAACCACAGCAAAGGTTGGGGTGGTAGCAGTGTATGAAAATGAGTAGTGGGTTTTCCATCACAGAAGAACCATTTTATTTGGATCCATTTGGAGCTTTCTCTCTGGCTCCATTTTTAACTCTCTGCAAAGCTGTATAGCAATTGAGCCAGTGAGGCTTATGCTTCAGATAGTTGATGAGAGAACCTCCTTCAACACAAGTTGTGCAGTTGTTTGACTAACTAAGCATCAGTGGGGTGGCAGGACATAAATGCTTTGGGCTACTGTTGCTGCCTGGATGATTTGAACAAAAGTGGATGTGACTGTGATAATGGGTAATATATCAAGGGCCACCTGAAGTCATGCAGATAATGAGTTAAAACCCTTTTGTATCTTGCCAGATTTCTTACCTGACAGTGCTAGTTGATCAGCAGCTCAATAATCTGCTGATACACTTGACAGCATTAGTATGGCTGCTTGCCATTGTCAAATTGTATTGTAATTCAAAAGGCTTAAGTAACTGAAAAAGGTGTACCTAGAGTAGGTTCAGTGGGTGTCTGATGAAACACTGTTCTGAAGATAAAGTCATAGTATGTGTTGATGTGATACTGGACTTCCCATTTTGTCTAAATAATGTTTGAACACCTGAGTATGTCAATGTTAGAAGTGTTAACAGGAAGTCGTATTTTCTGACAGCTCTGTGTCATTTAAAACTTTTTTTTTTAAATACCAGAGAAGAGGAGATGAAATTATTAAGATTTTCAGTTATTTTGTTATAACCTTAATATGTAAATTTAAAGGAAAATATATATGTGATGCTAATGTTGAAATAAGCACTTAATCTTTTAGGGGCTTTTTTGCTTTAGTATAGCTACTAGCTATAGCTTCTGTAGCTGGTCTGAAAATAAGAAGTGAGTATAAAGGAAATGTTAAGTTATTTGTAAAATTGTAGATAATAGGGGGAAGTATGGATAATTTTCTTTTAACACTTGTATTTGAAATTTTCAATATTGACATTATGTGGTAGTCCAATTTAAGATCAGTTTTAACATTCACTTAATGAGTTTTTTAGCCTGTGTTTTTCTGGATAACTTTTTCAAGAAACTGATTTGAGTATGCACTCTGCTGTGGGTGGCTCTTAATAATTAATAGTTAATTAATACAGAAGAAGTTAAAAATAAGTAGTATATGGAAAAATCATTATTTTAAACCTCTCTATTTGAAAGGCCTACTAAGTAATGCCTTCCATTCTCTGATGCTTGAAGACTGAATTGATTAGCATGTTCTTAGGGTAAATTCATAGCATGTTCTTGGGTATATCCCAACAGCCTGACTGCATAGTTGGTTTCATTTATTTCATCTTGATGACCAAGATCACAAAGTGTGCAATGAGCTGCCAATGTGGTTTGTGTTGTTGTTGTGTTTTGTTGGGTTTTTTTCTTTTTTTTTCTTATGTAAGGTTTAGAGATGTTGAACAACTGTGTGAAATCGAGCACCATAGCTGAAATATCAAACATGTGCTGAAATCCTTGTGAGTTGGGCACAGTGATTTTCCAGACTAAAGATACTTCGGGTGCTTCCCCCCACCCCGACCCTTGTTTCTTCCTGTCTTTTAGGGTTGGCCCTCCAGCTACCTCTGGACTACCACTATTAGCAAGCAGATCATCTGTGGAGATAGTACTGCAACGGCTGTGGAAGGCAGACATTTTCAACTGTTTCTGACATTTGGGTAGTGGAAATAATGATCACTTTCATAATGAACAAGTTAATGAGCAAGTTTTAAATAGTAAGAAAAAGTGGTCTATTTCAGTATCTGTGATGTTTTGATGCAGATGTAGTAATTAAAATTATGTGTACATGCTGTATGTTAAACGTGCTATGGTTTTTCTTAATATCTGTGTGTAAGAGCCTATTGGGAAAAGGTTGCATTTTCCAGTACTGTAAATACTGTGTGTGCATTGTGGTGGTTGAGGGAACCACCTGAGCATGGTTAAGTTTTCTGCTGTAAGATTTGCGATACATATTTTTGTCTTTTCCCCTGAACTGTGTAGTACTACAAAAGAATATATTGCAGGAGGTGAATTTTAATTCCTCTAATTTGTGAAACCAGAATATGGTTTGAGAAAGGGGTAAAGAGGGATATCAGGATTTGAGAGCTTGGTATCCACAAATCCTGCTTGTGTTGATTTTTGTAGATCAGCTTAGGGGAGGGAAAAAAATCAACCTGCTCCTCTTTTTATTAAAGCAGGTAAGTGATATATTTCCTTCCAAACCATGCCTCTTCTTCCTGTCAGATATTTTTCAAGTGTGGAAACAAAATTCTCAAGTATCTTTTTCTCCAAACCTTGCTGACAAAGTTTCCCCAACTAGATAAAAATTCTGTTAATGAGAGTCTCTGTAAAAGGTTTGGTGATCTTGGGGATATAAATTAAATAAGAAATAACTTTTATAGTTACTTTTTTAAGAATAGGCTAAGTATGTGGGCATACCTAAGTGGGATTGTTTTTGTTTTTTCCTTAAAATCTGCAAAATCCTTATTTTGGTATATTGTAAGAATTTACTTGAGAGAGAACTAATCAGTGTGATCAAATTTAATCTTTCTCTTCTGCCTGAAGGTCTTACATTGGGGTTGCAGTAAATATAGGGAATGTCTCAGGCCACCATTTCTTACAGTTATTCCAGTGATGGCCTATAGTAATTCAAATACTGATTTGAATATTTGTCTTGTAGTACTCTCGTGTCTTGTAGACTTTCAGTTGTGTCCATAGCTCCCCTCATTGTGCACCTGGGATGTAGTAAAGTACCGTTGTTCTGACTTTAAGCTGTGGGAAATGAAAGTGTAATGAAATGATGTAACTTTCCCAAAGTCGCCAGGGAGGTCTGTAGGCACAGTTCCACCATTGGTTTAAGCAGTTTACTTAAAAATGGCAACTAAAAAGGATTTTCTTGGTGGTTAAACCAATTTAAGAGTATAATACTGGCAGAAAGGAGAGTACAGGCCTTTTTCTATCAGCTCCCTCATGCAATGGCTAATGATTGTACAGGTGCGCTTCCATCATGGAACCACAATTGTAGCAAAGCACAAGACTGAACATAGTGCCCTTGTGTTTCTGTGGTTGGTATTCCAGTTTTCAACTGTGCAGCCTCTCTTGGTACAATAACTGGTTTATTTCTGATCTTATTTTAGTACTTAGCTTGCCCAGGGTAAAAACTGGATATTTGAACTGTGAGCTGTTCCTCTCAGTTGTCATTCACTTGTCCTGTGCTGCCAGCTGATCCTAGTTCAAGGCAGGGACCACTGAATGGCTCAAAATATGGGTGCTGTGATGCTTTACTCTTTCAGGGCAGCATATTAATGTAAATAGGAATTGCATTTTGCTGCTGTAATTATGCTAGGCTGAAGACTGGAGCTGCTCTTGAATTGCCATGTGAGCTGTACGGCCATCTGTCATTGGGGCAACAACTTGTATTCTAAGGGGCAGCTGGCAGGTTTGAAGCTTGTTTCAGCTGGCAGATATTTTTTTTTTTTAATTTGCTACTGCATGTCTGTCAGAGCCCTTATTTGTGGGTAAGGAAGAGAGGAGATGTTGCCTTAATTTAACTTAAAATCCTAGGAGGAATAAAGGGCATTTCTGTGAGAATAAATTAAATTCATATAACTTGCTTTTTTAGGTCTTCGTAGGTGATTTCTTGTGGTTTTGAGATATAACAGTAAGGTGACAGTTGAAAGCCATAGGTATGCCTGTGTGTGTGCATGTGGCACAAGAAAGTTACATCATCTTGGTAAAATGCAGTGCTACGTTATGAAAGCACAAATACTGAAGGAAATACATTGAGAGACAATCTACAGAGAAGATCACATGTGAGATTGAAACATTTAGATTTTATACTAGTTCTTAAGAAACTTTGTCTTATAAGCTCCCCAGTAAGGTTGTGGGAGCCCTTAATGTTATTGATCATATGGGCACTTTGCTGTAAGCAGAGAGAGGAAAAAACCCACTAATAACATTATTTTATCTGCAGAAGACTTACATGGGTTTCTGAAAGGTAATTGTTGGGAAAATAAGTAGTTGGAGAAAACATTGCAGTTGGCAGCCAAACAATATGTGGCTTTTAATTTGAAAGGTTTTGAATATTTTTGTTGGAAGAGGGAGCTGCTGTTCCCTCTCCTTTTGTTTGGTTGGGTCTTTTGTTTTAGCTTTTTCAAGACAAGCAAAGAGTTGATAGTTTATTAGTTTGAGGAAGTCTCAGGGAGCCCAGGATAGCATTTTTCATTGGCTCTTGCTGAAGTCTAACTGCTGTCAATTGTTAATCCCGTACAATCAGATGATATGCTGGAGGTGGAAGTTAGGAAACAGTATAACTTTATTAATGGATTCTTAGTCCTCAGTTGTAATCTGGACTGGTACAGATGATACTCTACCCAATTTAAACCAACTGCTGGCTGCTTTAAAGGGACTTTAGTTGTAAAGAAGATATATGCATATGTGTACTTTGTCCATTTCTCTCTGCTTCTCTAGCATGCTCAGTACAGCAGAGACCACTAAAGAGAATATGTGCACCATGTGTTATTGACTGTGTGCTGATAAGAGATAGTGGTTTGGTCTTAAAATTTGTCTGTGTTCATTGTGTCTTTCCAGTGTCTAGAAATAATTGGCAGAGCCCCCAAGACTGCTGAGTCTTACAGCCATGCAGGGGTCCAGACCATACATGTCAGAAGTACGTTCTCATTGCTACATGTAGCTCAGAAAACAGTCTGGAGTTAAAATTTTCTGTCAAGCTCTTCTACTAAATTATATCACTTGCAAGGTGGAAGCAAATTGTTGATGATGCTTTCAGACATGGTGGAAGCATCTATCTTTAATTCCTTAGAATTTCCAGGAAAATATATTTAGTTACCTGTACTTTTCAGTCTGAAAAAGATAGCCGATTTAAAAAAATAATAATTAAAAATTATGATTACTTTGAATAAGAAGTTACAATTGTAAGTACCAGAAAGGATACTGACAAACTATTGTACTTATTTATACTGGCAAAATGAAGTTCAGTGCCACTTCCAAAATTCCTTCCAGTGTAATTATTTTTGAGAAAGGATTTGCCAGATACTGTGTGTGTTTTGAGATGTTCTAATCCATGACTTAGTTGCCTTGATTTTGATCTTTACTCTGGCACCATGCTTCCTAACAGATACAGGTTTATTTCGGCAGAGGCTGTCCCATTGTGGGGGTAGGAGACTATGGAGTCCTAGTACTTTTTTTTTTTTTTAATGTTTTTAACTTATGTTCTAATACACATTGGTCTGCTGTCTCCAGTGTCATTTGTGGTCATGAGTGGGGAAAAGATGGTGGTGTGACTTTCCTCCTCTTCTTATTTTTACTCTCCTTTCCGTTGGGAATCCAGAACTTCTGCATTTACAGTAGGCAGCTAGTTCACAATAAGATTTGGCTTTATAAGAGATAAAAATTCCTTGTGAACTGATCTTATTCAAGATGTCTCCCGCTCTGTATTTGTCCACAAAAGGCACTAAACAAGATCTTTTTTTTGACACTTGTGTCATTGCCAGTTTTGTTACTGTGTTGGGTTCCAGAACTTATGTTTTGTACGGTTTCTACCATTCCCAACACTAGCACAGCTGAAGGTTTTCAGATCTTCAGCCACAGTCCCTTTCTTTTTGTTAAAGTAAAGCTTCTCTCCCTTTCCATTCATTTGCTGAAAATCACAAAATATGCTTTAAAAAGGCCTCTTTCTTTTGCCTGTTAAATCTATGCTGAAGTAGCCATACTGGATTTTGATTTTGAAATTGCAGGATCACAGAATATTAGGAGTTAGAAGAGACCTTGAAAGACCACCCAGTCCAACCCTCCTGCCCAAGCACGATCATCTAGAGTAGATCACATAGGAACACGTCCAGATTGTTCTTGAATGTCTCCAGAGAAGGAGACTCCACAACCTGTCTGGGCAGCCTGTGCCAGTCATCTGTCACCCTCACAGTGAAAAAGTTCCTTTTTCTATTAAGATGGAACTTTCTATGGTCCAGCTTGGAACCATTTCCCCTTGTCCTATCACTGGCCATCCCTGAGAAAAGCCTGGATTCATCCTCATGTGGCTTTATTTTACATTTTAAGTTTGAGGGCACTAGCACTCAAATGTCAAATGCAACTAACAAATTTTCAAAACGTGTGATGTTTACAGCTTTTCATTTATGTTCCAAGTCTTCGCTTTGTTTTCAGGAATACTGATGTGTTCTGACTACTAGATGGCACCATGTGTAGTGTAAATTGTTCTCACCCTTGGAACAGAAAAGTTTGCTGCAACGAAAGATGGTTTTAGTCTTTTACCTAACTGCTGCTCTTAAAGTCTTGTTAGCATAATCCTGTTTTGTGTATGCTTAATTGTATGTATTCAGCATTTTACTGCCTGGCAATAAATCTAGTCTGAGCTCTAAATATGACTTCTACTCTTCTAGTCTAGGTTATTATAAATGTTTAATGTTTAATTTTATTTTTTTTTCATTCTGGTAACTGCATGTGATTAGTGTACTTGGTCCACCAAATACTAATACGTTACTGCTGTATGCTTTACTCCCTGCTGGATTAGAGCCCCTATATATATGAATTGCTTCTCTATATCTTTAATTAAAAGTAAAATGTGTATATTGCTTTAAGGAGCTGTCAGCCTTTTGTATAGGCCATGTATGCAAGGCCTATACTTGCAGACTGTTTCTCATACATGGTGCCTATGTATGTGTGTGTTTTTGTTGAGTAGGATGGGTTGCTATATTGTCCACATCTCAAGATATTTGTGCGACATATAGTTGTTACCTAGCTCCAGCAGAGCTCCTCATTTGGGGGTGGGAGGGTTGATGTTGTGGAAGGTAGGAATAGCAGTTTCTTCAGCTGAAATTACAGGAGACATTACTGGAAAATGGGAATTCATAAATTTGTTTAGTAACTGTGGTGGGTTTGCCATGTGGCTTCTTTAAGAAGCAGGTAGAAGCTTCTTAAGGGTCCAACAAAGCAAACCCCAGCTGGTCTCCCAAGGCCAAACTCCCAAACTCTGTTACAGACAAGGCTGTCCAGGCCAATCAGCGTTGGTCACAGGCCTCTGGGAATCACATTTTACAGACAGAAAGACGCAAACAGCTGCATTTTGCCACCAGAGAAGGAGTGAGAAGATGTAAGAAACTGCAGACACCAAGGTCAGTGAAGAAGGGGAGGGCAGGGGCGAGGTGCTGAGAGAAGATTCCCTGCGGCCTGTGGAGAATACCGTGGTGAAGCGGGTGTCCCCCCCGCAGCCCATGGAGGATGAAGAGACCCCACTTGCAGCCTGTGGAGAGGCACCTGGGCCAGGCAGGAGCTCACCATGGAGCAGGTGGAGGAATAGGGAAGAATCTGTGACCTACATTGGAGCAAGACCCTGGCAGTACCTGCAGCCCGTGGAGAGAGAAAAAAGGCAGAGAGCAGGTTTTCTGCAGGGCTTGTGACCCTGTGGGGGACCAGGCTGGGGCCAGCAGTCTGGGACTGAGAGACATTCTATGAGTTTATAGTAGTGACCCACTCTGTGGCAGTTGGTGAAGAGCCGAGGACCTGTGGGAGAGGACTCATGTAGAGAAGGTCCTGGAGGGCTGTGTCCCATGAGTGGGACCCCATGCTGGTGCAGGGAAAGACTGTGAGAAATGCTCCCTACTACACTGACCCCACCCCCCTGAAGAAGGAAAACCACTTATGAGGAACTGGCTGAAAACTGAGGCCTCCATTCCCTATTCCCATTCCCCCCTCACCCCCCGTGCCATCCTGGGGAGGAGAAATAATAAAGTCAAGTCTGCAAAGAAGGGAAGGGCACGGGGTGATGTTTTAAGATCTGGTTGCACTTCTCATTATCAGACTCTGGTTTCTCTGTGTGTGTAGTGTAATAAATTAGATTTCTTTATTCTGTGTTGAGTCTGTTTTGCCTGTGATGCTAATTGTGGAATTAAGCTATCCCTGTCCTTATCTTGACTCCAAATCCTTTCAATGGATATTTTCTCTCCTGTCCATCTAAGAGGGGAGTGATAGAGTGACTCTGGTGGGAGTCTGGGCTCCAGCCAGGGTCAAACCACCACAGTAACTCATCTCATTATGTTCTTCACTCAGGAGAATTGGAGGGTGTACTGAACAAAAGAAAATATTTGGATTTCTTTCTTTCTTATAGAACTTTATTTTTAATTGCAATAGGTCAATATAGTTTAATTTTTTATTATGGTGTAACTATGCACAGTTACTGTTTGGGTGTTTTCCACTTCCAACTTACGATGTTTGGTATTAGTCTTGCACAAGAATTTAGGTCTTGCTTGCTCCTCAGCAGGAAAGGAAATGTCATGGCACTCAGAGATTTATCTCTTGACTGTTGGGTTGCTTGCTTGGTTGGTGTCCCTCCTGTTTCATATCCCCCCCCCCCATTGTGTTTGATTTTGTTGTTTTTATTGTTACTGTCTTATTTTTTTCTGGGCCATATGTGCATACTTGGGTAATAAGAAGTAGGTGGATGGTGATATTTGGGAAACCGAAACTTTGAATACTACATGCAAGTAAGGCAGATTTTTCTGCTGAAAAAAGGACTTGGGTTTCTATTCCCAGCTGTGTCTGAGATGAATTGGCAGCTGCAAGGAGGGAGAGGTTTATAGTTTTCCAGTTAAGGATGATAGGAGTAGAGGAGATCAAGTGCAGATAAGTGTCCTGACTGAGAGCAGGTGTCTTGTCTTGCAGCCTCTTTTAGTCCTTAAAACCAAATGACCAAATACAAGAACCCCAACCTCACTTGCACAAGTCTGCTTTATGATTAAAAGCAGAGGTAACTTAGTGGTTGGATGTCATCCTTGTGGGGGACAGATACAAATGCAGTCAGTCCCCAAGGTGAGCTGTTTGGAGCTGGTGCAGCCAGAGCTGCAGTGGCAGATCTTGAGGTACCCAGTGGGTTTCAGGAGGATACTCTGCCAGGGCAGCCCGTGGGAGTGGAGTGACCCGGCAGCAGGTGGTAGCTCTCATGAGAGATGCTGACATTGTTGACTGTGGTGTGGGCATTGCCAGAGCAAGGGCAGCCACGCCACTGCCCCCTGCCTTGAAAAGGACTCCAGGAGTAGATGCCCACCTGACAGGATGAGGAGGTCAGCAAACAGCTCCATTGGGCTGCAGCAGCAGGAGGTGGTAGCTCATGTGGCAGTATAGGTGAGTTCTGTCCCTCCTCGCTCAAGGACCATCTCACCACAGGTAACCATGGTCTCCACCAGGCAGAGGGCTCACCCCAGAAAGACTGTGGCGACCCAGACAGAGTGGCTGCCCAGGAGTGTGGCTGTGCAAGTGTGGCTGCAGGGAGTATTGGAGCCTGCTCCTCCTGGAGGACAGTGACAGCAATCCCACCTGCATGAGATATGAGCAGGTGGAAGATCTGTTCAGCATGATGGCCGGAGCTCAAAGAGGAGGTGGAGAGACTGAGAAGTATTAGGAAGTGTGAGAGGGAGATTGGTTGGTGGACTAGTTCCCTGACATGCCAGAGGGAAAGGCACCAGGGCGATACCCCACAATTGGTGGTGGATCCTCTGACCTGTCAGGCAGAGTGTTCTGTTGCTCAGTGTTCTGGGTGCACCTCCTGCCTGCCTACCCCACTTCCCCATGGTCCCCTAAGCAATAGGTTTGGGGCCCTGGAAATTAAGGGGAGAAGGTGTAAGAAGGTCTGCCTAAGAGGGTGCCTAGGGAGAAGTGGTTGACCCCACGCCTTGAGACTGCCTTTACCAGGAAAGACAGAAAAGTAATTGTGGTAGGTGATCCTCTTCTCAGGGGAACAGAGGGCCCCATATGCAGACCTGACCCAACCTGTAGGGAGGTGTGCTGCCTTCCTGGGCCCTGAGTCAGGGACATCTTAGACAAACCTAGAGATTTGGTCTGTTTCTCTGATGACTACCCGTTGTTGATAGCTCAAGCAGACAGTGATGAAGTTGCTCAGGGTAGGCTGCGAGCTATCAAAAGAGATTTGAGGAATCTAGGGTGCTTAGTTGAGGGGGGAATAGTGCAAGTGATATTTTCCTCTATCCTTTGTGGTGAGGTGAGGGATTTGGAGTGGGCTAGGAGAACCCAGGCATTGAACAAGTGGCTGAAAGGCTGATGCTGCCACAGGAACTTTGGGTTCTTTGATCATGGGGAGGTTTACTTGGAACCTGTCCTGATGGCTCTGGATGGGTCTTGCTTGTCTCCAAGGGGAAAGTGTGTCCTAGCCCAGGAGCTGGTGGGGCTCACTGAGTGGGCTTTAAGCTAGGTGTGAATGGAGTAGGGGATAAAATGATGCTTGCTGGGGTTGAGTGAGTAGTTCACAGATACCAACTTGAGTTGAAGAGGAAAGAGGATAGAGGTCAGTGGGACAGAGAAGGGATTGGGAATTATGATGTTCTAGGAGATTGCTGGGAAAAATCTCTGGATTGTCCTGTATGATCTTGTGAGGACTCCTCAGAGGAGGTACAGCCTATTCCTTGCCCAAAATCTTCTTGCATCCCATTAGGGATACCTGCACCTGCTGTTTCCCTAAAGTGCCTGTATACCAATGCACACAGTGTAGGAAATAAACAGGGAGAGCAAGAGATCTTTGTGCAGTCGCATGGCCACGATCTCATTGCGGTCATGGAGATGTGGTGGGACAGCTTGGATGACTGGAATGCCTTTATGGACAGCTATGTGCTTTTTAGGAAAGACAGGCTGGAGAGGTAAGCTGGTGGGGTGGCTCTTTATGTGATAGAGCAGCTTGAATGTATTGAGTTCTGTCCAGGACCAGACAAGGAATGAGTTGAAAGTTTGTGGGTGAGAATTAAGGGACAGGCTGGCATGGGGGATGCTGTTATGGGAATATATTACAGGCNATGAGATGGTGTAGCTCAGGATCTTATGTGGTAGGAAGAGAACCTCAAGTAGGACTGCAACCCTGGACTTTGAGCAGACTTCAAGCAATTACTGGGGGAAATCCCATGGGATGGTACTAGAAGGAAAAGGGGTCCCAGATAGTCAGTCCATATTCAAGGACGACTTCTTCCAAGCTCAAGATCAGAGCATCCCAATTGCAAAAAAAAAAAAAATTGAGAAGGGGAGTCAGAAGACCTATGTGGATAAACAGGACTTCTGGGCAAACTGAAGTGGAAGAGGAGAGTCTACAGGTCAAGGGAGGAGGGGATGGCCACTTGGGAGGAATATAAGAATGTTGTCAAAGCACGTAGCTGTAGCTAAGGCCTCTTTGGAATTAAACCTTGGAGGTTAACAGAAAGGGTTTCTTCAAATACACTGCAGACAAAACTAATGCTAAAGGCAATGTAGGCCCACTGATGAATGAGGTGGATGCCATGATGACTCAGGAGAGGAAGAAGGTGGAGTTACCGAATACTTTCTCTGCTTCTGTCTATACTGCCTGAGACTATTTGCAGGAGTCCCAGATGGCTGAAGCTCCAGTAGAAGCCAGAATAAATGAGGAGTCTGCCTTGGTTGATGAGGACTGGGTCAGTTCACAGTCTGGACATCCATAAATTCATGGGTCCTGATGGGATGCACCAGATGGAGGGTGCTGAGGGAGCTGGCATGAGTCATTGCTAGGCCACTGTCCATCATCTTTGGAAATCAGGAGAGGTTCCTGAGGACTGGAGGAAAGCAAATATCACTCTAGTCTTGAAGAAGGGCAAGAAGGAGGACATGGGTAATTACAAACTGGTCAGCCTCACTTTCATCCCAGGAAAGGTGATGGAATGACTTCTCCTTGGTGCTATCTCCAGGCACATCAAGGATAAGAGGGCTATTAGGAGTAGTCAGCATGGTTTTACCAAGGGGAGGTCATGTCTGACTAATCTAATAGCCTTTTATGAGGATATAACCAGATGGATTGATGATGGTGGGGCATTGGATGAGGTTTTTCTTGATCTCAGTAAAGCGTTTGACACCATCTCCCACAGCATCCTGGTGGACAAAATGAGGAAGTATGGCCTGGGGGGAGGGTAGTGAGGTGGATTGAGAGCTGGTTGAAGGGAAGAACTCCATATTCTGGAGTTTATTTGCCAAAATGACTATAAAAATCAATAATTACTATAAAATCAAGCCATGTTTAAAAAGCTGGTGTATGCTGGAGTATTGTGCTGTGAAGGCTTCATCCTCTTATTTGTGCTTTATGCCTTAAACCTTTTGAAATACTTGGGAACCAGCAAATACCACTGTGGCTGGTCACTTTGCGATGAGTAAGTTTGGAGTCCTACTTTGGCCTTCCATGACAATGCAGATGATATTTGTAATACAAAACACTAAAACCTTAAGTGTTACAAAAGATTTGCATTTTCTAAACTTGTCTGCTATTTTTTAACAACACAACAGTAAAAATTTATTACTCAGATTTCTAAAGCAAAGGACAGGTTGCTTCTTGCAGTTTTCTGTGTATGTGACAAGAAAATACGCAAAACAAAACAAAAAAAAAGAAGAAAATGAGAGGCAGGATGGTGGTGGAATTCTTTGGTTTTCATGTTAACAAAAAATGAATAGCCTTCTGGAAATGGATTTATTTCCAGAACTCAATCTGACAGTTGTTTAGAATACATCTTAAGACAATTTTTTTGTGGTATGAATATAACAAAAATGGCTAATGTTCCATTTGCTCAACCAAAGTACAGGGGGAAACATGGCAGAGCTCAACGCACTTGTAAAATATCTTTGATACATATTCAAGCACTTCAATATCCCTGTTTTGCTAGTGGTAAGCCAAACAATGAACAGAGATCTAAGGAGGCTTTTCTGGATGGAGTATAATTAATAGTTGACAAGTATTATATATTTTAGTTCAGTGGAGGAAAACATTGCTTATTTAGTAGGCTGAATTTAACTGTATTCGTGACCTATGTGGCATACTTTTGAGTGCACAAAATACATTTTACTTGCTAAAAATACTTTGAATGCTTGTGATTTAAGAACAACTCATGAAGGATTCATAAGAGTATTTAGCAATCTGCTTGTGGCTATGCTTGCACTTCAAGTATAACAGACTTGATGACTGTAGGTGTGTAACAGGAGCTTTTTATGCTTCCAGGTGGACAGTGTCCTATACGTTCTGTGTAGGATGTGATTATTGTACTCTGGGCACAATAGGCATTGGCCTGCTGAGAGGGTGGATGTGGCCTATGAAGTGGATGTGTAAAATATAGTTATCATCGGTGTGTAGATGCTTTGCATTCAAGGTTTATTCTAGAGAGGCTCTTTTTGAAGTAAAGGTGCTGAAAGGTCAATAAAAACTTCTTGTCTATAGAAGTGATGGTTAGCACTGCACTGGGGCTGAATTGTTGGCACTGACTAGTGTTCCCTGGAGCACTGCAGTTCTCCAGGATTCTTTCTTTTGTTCTGTGGTTATCTGTATGTGCACCTGTAGCTCATGCTTTGTGACAGAGGCCTCAAACTTTATTCTATCACAGACACAACCTCCTGTAAGTCATTTGCGAGCCTGAGAAGAAAAAGTGGAATTTGTGTAGGTGGGTTTTTTGTTTGTTTGTGTCTTTGTTTTTTTTCCCCTGGATTTTTTTATACTTCAAAAACATCCAAGATGTCTGTTAATTGAAATGAATCTCTATGGTGATGTCTCAGTTTTGTTTATTTGTTCACTTCTGGTTATAACTGGACACTTCCAACTGCCATCTCATTTTCCCAGAATATCATTGCAGATAGTGCAGTGCATCTGTCTGCTACTAGTGTCCATTGTGCCTATCAACTGGATATAGAGATTCACTCCATCATAGTTCAAGCTCTAGCTTGTTTCTCATATTCTGCCAGTATCAGAAATCCACATAGCGCTGACATGAAATAATTCACTGACTGTTAAATATTACACTTCAAAGATAGCAGCCTGGTTTGATGTCAGGCTTCACAGTTTTTCAATCATGGTTTGACTGATGTACCAAAATTTCTTTGTGCTCCTTGCTTGTTAGTCATCAATAGTGGCATATGCTCTGACATCAGGGGAGGGGGGATATAACTGTCAGCCAGCTACTGTACAATGACAGGGTTCTTAAAGGTGTGATCTGTATTTCAAAGTAGCCTGCCTTCTAGCCTTCTTGGCTGGAAACCTTAGGTTTCACAGGTTTTGAATAATGCCGACTTGTCCAGCCCTTACTTGGGAGCATAGAGAAGTGGAGGGCTGTGTGTTTTCTTAACAAGTTTAACTGCTGGCCAAAGTCTGTTTAGGGGTGGTAGATTTCTGAAACACACACATGTTTACAGGACACGAAGATCCTTTTGTTATCTTTGAGGTGGAGGGAAAATGTTCCCATACTACTAAAAAGTTTATATTGTGTGCTAATGAAAATATTGAACTTGGAAACAATACAGTCAGAGAAAAATGTGAGATAAAGTGGTTAATGAAATTAGGGAGTTTTGGTACTGAATTGTCTCCTAAGCATTTGTAAAAGCGAAAGTAATTCAGGTCAAACACTGTAGTTCACTGTATACTCATTTATTGTTACCATCAGTTTCAGTGGTTGAAAGGAATTAATAGAAAACACTTACTCTATTCCTGCTATATAGCAGTGATGTTTGAAAGGAGCAGCAGTGTCTTTTAAACCCTCCCTGCCTACTTTTGGAAGACATTAATCATTCATGTGCTCATCAGTCGGGTGAAGCAGCTTGAGATGGCAGCAGCCAGGTCTGGATTGGCTCCATCCATTTGAAGCAAGTCTTTGAGGGCAGAGTTCTTAAAAGTGTGGCCGTCATCCCAGATCATCAGCTATGGCAAGAGATGGGCATGAGCCAGCAGGGAGAGATGCAAATGTTGTTCACACAACCTCAGAGCTCTATACAGTGTCCAGGTATAAAAGCTTGTGTAAGGCAGGTTTTGTGTTTGAAATCTGGAGGACTATTTTACAAGGGTGTATAGTGATAAGATGTGGGGTAATGGCTTTATATTGAAGGGGTGTAGATTCAAATTAAATATTAGGAAGAAGTTCTTTACTGGGAGGGTGGTGAGGAACTGGTACTGGTTGCCCAGGGAGAGACACTGTAGCTGCCCCCTCCCTGGCAGTGTCCAAGGCCAGGTTGGATGGGGTTTTAGGCAACTTGGGCTAGTAGAGGGTATCCCTGTCCATGTCAGGGGGTTGGGACTAGATGGGCTTTGGAGTCCCTTCTAACAAAACCAGTCTGTGATTCTAAACCAAACTCAATGTGATTACTTTTTGTTCCTTACTTCCTTGTCATCTAATCTCGCTTGCAACTATTGTCCACAAGCTCTTAGGGGTCTTGTATCTTGCCCCCTGCTGTGTTTGAAGTGACTAGTCTGTGTTTCCAGTTGCTACTGCAAATTAACAGCAGTGGAACAACTGAGTAGTTTATAGGTGTGTCAGGTTGGTAAGTTAAGAACAGGTAAAACTGTGACAAGATGACTTGATGAAGGAAACCAAAATGAAGAGGATGATTACAAAGACTGACAGAAAATCGGTCCAGGAAAATAAATTCAATTTGCTGATGTTATATAACCATCTTAGTGCAGCCTGTAGATTCATTAATTTGAGAACATACTTTGTAAGGGAGAGTGATTGCATGAGGCTTCACTTTTAGAAAATTGACTGTAATTTAGAATGAAGGTGTAGGAGGTTGAATATATTATTCCTTGGTTTTCTAGCTGGTATGATCTTGTCTAGCAGGTGAGTTTTTCAGTGTGTTCAGCCAGCATGTGTTCTAGCCTACTTCAATTCACAGTTGCAAGGATCCTTGAAACCATGAATTGGCACGTAGCATTTCTTGATTATTTTTGTTTTAAACACTGAGAGTCTAAACCAACAATATGGAGAAAGAATTAATTATCTCTTTCTCTACCAGGAGGATATTTACGGATTTGTTCAAAGATGCAGTTGTAGTGGAAAAATTTCATGCCAGGAGAAAGATACAGGAAGAGGGAAAAGGTATTATTCTGAAGATCACCCTTAAGTAGGTGGTATAAGTCAAGTATGTCATCCATACAGGCACAAACAGAAATGACTGGAATAGCATGAAATGGGGATAGGAAGAGAGTGGAGCTTGCTGCAGTTACCCATACTTTCTGAGCTGTGAGACCTCAGTGTGCACAGCCCAAGGGATTGTGTCCAGTACGGCTGTGAGCCTCTGCTCAGGCCACTGCCCGAGAGGGCTTTACTTCTGAGCATGGTGGGAGGTGACTGCCGCTGTTTCCAACTGAGCTCTTAATTTTGAGATCTCAGGAATATCAGCTGGATGTCTTGGACGGTGTCTTGCTTGCTTTCTCAACTCTAGTTGTAAGGGATAAGGCTTTTCCTATACCTGCATAATCAAAGCTTTTGTTTTTTGTCTGAGTTTGACTAGTATAAAAAGGGATTACACAGGCAGCAGTTTATATTCTGCATGGCTGTCTTCATGCCCACTTTTCAGGGTGAACACAAATATCTTCACTTCTGGAAAAGTGAGGAGGGAAGCAGCTTGAGTCCTGTTTAGAACTTCGGCAAATCACCTTTGAGACTTACTTTTTTTTTTTAATTTCTAGATATAATTGAAGACATGGAAAGCAATGTTTTCATCAGTTAATCATCAGCATTGAGCTTTGTAAAAAGGTTGCCACTACTCTAAGATGGCTTTTTGTTATGAATAGCTCATCAGTTGCTAGCTGTTTGTTAGTGAATAAACACAGTGTGGTGATGTTTCACCTGCGCCTGGTCAGGTGTGTGGAAGCGCACCCTAGGATGTTTTGCAACCGAACTCTTGGTCAGAATGCTTAATAATGGTGTGTTTTCCCCTCAAAACTTCTGGATCACAAAAGGATGAAATGAGACTGTGTCTAACAGTTGGGAAGTGGTGAGGTAATGTATGCGTTATGGAAATCTAGGAGAGGAAGAAGGCATCTCTATAACTGCAGAACATTTTAACGAGTTATATTTTAGTACTTTTAATCAAATCTTTAAATTACCATGCTGAGAATATTTTTATTTCACCTAAAATATTCTTCATATTCCTTCATAATGTGTTACTTGCTGACAAAATATATTTTGTATAGATTATTTGATTGTTAACATAGTAACATTTGCCAGTGTAGAGAACACACATTTATGTAGCAGTGTAAACTCTGTTAAGCTGTATGGTTTCTTATGTGTATGATTGAAAATACTATGGTCTGTCTTCCTGTCCTAATGTCATAAAGTCTGGGATTCCTGGAGTACTCAAGAGTGGAAATGGCTGCAGCTTTCAAGATGTGAATATATGACAAATTTATGTTTTATAACAGCACATTCCTGGGGTAAAAGTAGTGGGCCTGGAGGTTCAGTGCACCAGCGAGGCTGTGTAATAGGAAATTTAGAGGGTAAAGTAAAAAGCCTTGGTGCATTCAGCAGGAGTGGGAGAGCTGTTACCTGACTGATCAGAGTGCTGGAGTCAAGCAAGAATGAATTGTTCTCTAGTAGCAGTTTCTCTCTTTGCTGACTACATAGGGAGCCTGTGCCTTACCTTAGGTCATCCTTCAAAAATGGGTGGAATAGGCTTTTGAGCCAATCTCTTGAAATTTACCTTGTTTTAGCTCAAATAAGCCATAGTAGCAAAGCTGTGGCTGCTTTGGAAAGGGCTCACAGAGTTTGGTGACCACAAAATCTCCAGGCAACCTATGCCAGTACTCAGTAACACAGTAGGGAACAAAAAAAAAGTCTCTTCCGTGTTCAGATAAGCACTGGAATGATATTAAAAAATTACTAAGTGCTTTCTTTTTTTTTTTTTTTTCTTTTTTTGGTGTGTGAGGAGTTGTAAGCTAAGTGATGTTTTGCAGTGCTTTTGGTCAAAGTCTTTGTTTTTATTTCAAATTATGTTTGAGCAGTTTGTTCTCTAGAAGAGATAATTATCTATAAGATTATTTGTCATACAGAATTTATCTGAAGGTTTGTTAGCCATCTGTCTTGTTTGTAATACGATGTTCCTTCTTAATGTTAATACTCCTTTATTCCTGCAACCTTTTAAGGATATAGTCAAATGACCTAAAAACCATAATTAATACTACAAAGTGGCAGCCCTCAGCTGATGTATTGTGACTGACCTAGTCTGACATACTAAGTAAAATGAGTTTGGTGAAATGAGAGGTGTTTATCTTTTCTGGTGGATCAGCAAATTTGGAACAGTTCCAGTGCTGTGCACCTGTGACTCGTATTGTGTTTTTTGCATCTATATCAAATTTGTCTGCAGAAAAATGCCTAGACAGCTATGGGTATACAAACAGCTGCATTTCTATTTTGTATGTATTTGTTTTTTTCATCAACTCTTAAGAAGTAAGGCAGGATTGAACTGCATAGGCTTGTCTGGAATACAGGGAGGGGAGTGTGCAGAGGGAGAGTTGTCAGTAGTCATGGGATGGATGGATGGATGGATGGATGGATGGATGGATGGATGGATGGATGGGAATCGCCCCATGGGGCAGCTGCCAGGAAGAATCTTGACAACTTTTAATACTCTTTGCTCAGTATTTTTTCAGTTTCTTATCAATTTTTTCACTGGAAAAAAAAAAAAGAAAATTATCAGGAAATTTAGGTAAAATAAGCAGAAAAGGAGTTTAATGGTTTGTTGGTTTTGTTTTTTTTTTTTTTTTCTTGCCAGCTTTGTCCACTGGCTGTCCAGAGTATCTTAGTCTCTAAATGCCCTGCTTTGTATATATGTCTGAGAGAAAAATATGTGAGGCAGATGGATAGTGATGGAGCTATCTAGACAGGAAAGGAGAAGTTGCATGTTAAGATAATGGGTTTTCTAGATAATCTTTAACTTTTTGGCATGAAGATAAAGAACACTTCTTCCTCTTAAAGCCTTTTTAGGACCTTGTGGCATTCTATTATAAGGGTTATTTTAATGGCTGTTTCAGTCTTTATTTTAATGGTGTGCAACATGGGATTACTCTGTACAATGAAGAGCTCTGAGCTTCTGGAAGGGATATTTGTTATTGGACTCTCAGACATGCTGTTTCCTCCTTGCTCGTTGGTGCATGTGTTTGAACAGCTTTTACAGTTCATGTGCATTATTTTAAAAAAGATTTAAAAGTAGAAATATGCCATACTGAGGCATGACAAATTGCAGAGAATTGGTAGGAAGTGTAGTGGGTCGGGACTCCAAAGTATTTATGGAATAAATGATGAAGAGCTGTTCTATCTTGTCTTAAAATGAGTGAATAACTGGAACTATACAAATTTAGGCAAAATGGGAGGTTAGTTGTGGGAGAACAAGGACCTGTAAAGTTCAGGATTCTTCTGCGGGTATACAGAAAGACTGGATGTAAAAGACAGCAGAGGGAGGAAAAAAAGACCTGTGGAAAATGTTTAGCATTTCTGAATATTTCTGACACTATGAAAAATTAGTAATTCCTTTCTTTGGCAACTTATGCTTCCTTTCAGGTAACCAAGCTTACACTACCTGCTTGAACTGTATTGTCCTCTGTTGTTGCTAAGAATAAACTTTAAAGAAATGCAAATAGCAAGCAACTCCTTTACTTGAAGAAAGAAAAAAAAATGTAAAAGCTTTTTGTGGTGGTGGTTTTTTTTTAAAGAAGTTATTTCCATATTGTTTAGGATAACAGAGCTTTAGCCAAATTGAGTCCATGAAAAACACATTCAAGAGATGCTGAGGAAAGTTAGGTTTATTTGTTTAATTATTTTCAAGTGAAATTGTGAGTAGTTGAAAAATAGTTTGTCAAGGTACAGGGCATAATCTGCACTTGCAAACGTGAGAGCATCCATTTCAGACATGTCTCAATTTGGAAATTCTTCAATTAAGCTGCTGCTACTTTTTGCTTCAGAATTTTTCAGGAAAAAACCAACCTGTACCTGCAATTACTATAATTAGCTGTCAAAAGATAATTAACACTTAAATACACTGATTTTTTTTTTTTTCTTTCCCCTACATTCACACACCTAACCAATTGCAGCTGCTGGTGTTGTGGTCTCAAGTTTTACTGAAAGCTGAGTTCCTGTGTTGAAATTAGTTGTATTTTCTGTTTGAAAAGGTAGAGTTCTTCTCTGAAGTTCAAATACATTTAAATATCTACGTAAACCCATGTGCAAGGGCTGCCCCTAATACGAGATGACAGTGTTAATTGAAAGCACTTAACGGAAATTTTATAACTATTTAGAAAAAACTTTTAGAGGTTGATTGATGTGGCATTTCATGCATGATACTGCATTTAATGATAAAAGTACATGATCAGTTGGCACCTGACTGCATGTTTCCATCTCAGTTGAAAAGAGCAGAAAGCTGAAACTATATGTGCACAGTGGAGTGGTTGGTTATGCAGTGCTGTAGAATGGGCTGGGTAAGCAATATGTAAAGAACTTACACAGTGTTTAGTTTTTTTGAAAACCAAAAATGATCAGTCTTTTTTTTTTAAAAATAAAACAGCATTTATTTTTAAAGTTCAGTAAAAATATTAATTCAAGTTTCTAATTATATATCAGAGCTATGCACTTTGGCTTTAAAAAAAAAAAAAACAAAAACAAAACCACCCCCTCCCCCCCCCCAAAAAAAACCCCAAAACAAACAAAAACCAACCCAAAAAAACCCCAGGATAGAACTTCTTTCCCTCTGCCCTGGATGTCCAGGAGCAGTAACTTTTGTGCTGGGGCATTCTGGAGATCCTTACTGTACAGGGCAAGGAAGATCAGTGTCCTCTATGTGCTGCAACTTCTTTTAAAATTAACACAAACCATTGTTTCCAGGCTTCCTAATGTTTTGTAACACATGTTGGCAATGGAAAACAGACAGTAACGTACTTCCAATTTATATAATGTATTAATACTGTAAAACCTGGTGGCAAACATTTTAGCCTTATCTCTCAAAGCAGAAGGTTTGAATGTTCTCTGTGTATGGTTTACTTTCCTTTTGTTCTCAAAGCAGCTTCGGTTTAAGGGCTGTTGTTGGTCCTTAGTACTAACTGTGGTGTTCAGCGTTGATAGGGTTGGGGCTTTTATTATTATTTTTTGTGTAGCTCTTAAATTTAGATTTGCATCAGAAGCTACTAAACTGGTGTCTATAGTTGGATGACAGTGTTCTTAACCTATCTTAATAACACGTGTGCTGGCAAATAAGAAAGGAGTAACAAAGCATTTTCTTCTGGGCCCTGACAGCGTTTGGTTTTACTGTAGCTGCACAGGCTGTTTTCTCACAGTTGTTTCCCTGAAACTAAACAGAGCCGTCTTATCCTGCTCTTGTCAGGCACTTCGGAGTGTAATTCAATAATAGAATAATAGGGACAATCATTCTGAAGAGATTTCAGAGAAAATAATGATCAGTCTGACTCGGTGCATGCAAACCTTGCCACAGTCTTGTAAAACTCAGCCTTAGTAATAAGTACATTAGATAAAACATACTTTTGACTGATCCAAGGATAATAAGTGTTTGCTTTCTTTCTTTGTGGGTGCATGTTTCTGGCATAAATATCGTTGAATAGCCTTGCTGAAAGTCAGGTTAAAAATAGTTATATACTGTAATTGGGGGCTTTTATTTTTGGTGAATAAAAGAACAATAATTTTGAGAGACTTCATGATTTTTATTCTTCTCCCCCCACCCCAGTTTTAGGTTTCCTGTATACTGTTGGTATTCATTCTGTCCATACGGTGGCATTTCATTGGGGGTTTGGGGCTTCTGGAGCGGGTGTGTGTTGTTGTTTCATCTCGGTTCCAACACCTGAACTGCCTGTCTAAGTCTTTCTCCTCCTGCCCAAGCAGAAGAAAGTAGGATGCATGTTTAACATGATTATAACAGTAAGTTAGTGGAAATACCCAGACGAGGTGGTGGAATTCATATTTTACCTTTTGCACTTTGCACAGTTATAGTTTTCATGACCTGCTCTTGGATATACAAACTAGTGAGTAATATTAGCTCAAAGTGTTTTTTCTTTGCAGCTCTCTAAGTTCCATGGTCCAACCTTTTGCCTCTGGACCATTTAGTGTCCCTCTGCTTCTTCCTAGACCAGTGGTATGTGTAAATTGCCATTGCAGCTGAACATCATTTGGAAACCTTTGCTTGGGACAATATCTATTTACCCATCTATGCTAGAGATTTCTCCAGAAAACTACAGATTACTTGGTAGTCTGTTGTTTTGTATTGTTTCTGAATGTTATGTCAAAGTGTTATCTGGGATCTATAAAAAAATCAAGACTGAAACTGAGTTTTTCTTGGTGACCCTCTGTTTTCCTACCGTTCTCTTAAATCATATAAAGTGCTTAAGTTGATGGTTCCTGGTTCTTGATTATTACTTTCTTCCTCCTCTGATGTATCATAATAGTAGGATACAGAGAGGGAAGAATGACAGACAAACCCAGTAAGCTTTAAGGTACTATTTATGTACTGTTTCCTCCATTGTTAAGGAAGAAATAATATCAACTGTTGTCACCTGTGTGCATGTGTCTCCCATGCTACAGAAAGATCTGTTTGGCCTTTCACTTTGCCTTTTTTCTTCAGTTTTTTTTTGGTTTTTTTTTTGGTTTTTTTTTTTTGGTCACTGCAAAACAGATCTGTGACTGCCTTGTCATATCATGATAGGCATTTTAGAAACTTTTAATTCTGAAGAAACTTAGGAAATTCCTAGTTTAGTATATCAAAACTGCTCCTTGACATAACTAGGTTCCAGCTGGGCCAGGGTATTGATAGATGTCAGTCATTTCTGATGTAGAGTCCACATCAGGCTTTGCATGGCAAGTATCTCCAAATCTGCTATTAGTCTTAGTAGCAGGAGGCAGAGAACTTTCTACCTGTGTTACAGCAATACTCAGCAGGTGTGGCTTATATCAGGGGAATCTGGTAGGCTTTCATTTCCTGAAAATTTGGTGCAATGATTGTGCCATGAGATGGTTTTATGGGGTTCAGCCTGAATAGTTGCAGTAGTGTTTAGTCATAATGAGATGTCTAGCTATGTGGATTGTTTCATTACACACAAACTTTCCTGCCCTTTCAAGGGGAGCAAGGTTTCTTTTAGCTTCACATGCATCACAGAAAATCTCTGCAAATGGGTTGGGTATGGGTTAGAGAAAATATGAAGTGGAAAATGTGTATGTATTAAGTTAAATCTCTGCATTCTCACTAAATTTAGTCACTCCTATTCTGTGGATTTACCCTATGGGTTTTGTTTTATGTGTGGGGTGTTTTGTTGGGTTTGGGGGGGAGGGGAAGGGCGCGATTTTTTTGTTCGGTTGTTTTTCTTTTTTCTTTGATTTTTTTTTGTGGAATTTGTTGTTTGGGTTTTTTTAAGGTTGCAGAAACTTGAACAGAGAAGAGTGTGTTATGCTCATCCTTTAGTTCCAACAGTTACTTGTACAGGATGAAATTAGGCTGGAAATAATCACCACCAAAAATTAATAAACCCAGGAAGTTACGTCTAACTCACTCTTTGGTTTGGCTTTTCTTTTGGGGGGAAGGGGGGGGGTGTTGATTTTTCAGATTTCAAGAATATTCAAAATAACTAAAGAATGTAAGTTTCCTGCTTCGTAGCTCAGCTACTCTCTGCTTAATAGAAGTAATCTGTCCTCACAGATATCTCGTTCATTTTACATATGCTGGCTGTCACCTTTTTCTCCAGATGTTAACTGGCTTGAGCCAGGCCATCAGCCAAGACAGGCGTACTGCCTTAATGGCCATTCCAGTGAAACTAATTTACTTAGCTGGCTCTGCTGAACTCAGCCAGTCTGCTCTCTTCCCAACGCAAAAGTTTTGCAGGCTGATTTTCATCCTGTCAATGTCCATTTGGTTTACTAACAGTTTCATATAGTTCAGGCAAGGGAGTCTACATTTTTGTTTGTTTATGTTTTTTTTTGTTTGGGTGTTTGTTTGGGTTTTTTTGTTTGATTTGTTTTTAAGTGCTGCAGATTCCTCTGTGGCACCAAAGTGCAGAGTTCTAGTCACTTTGGTATTGCTGTTGGAGAATCTGTCACATCTTCCCACAGGACAGACCACCTTCTGATAAAGTGGGATTTTTGTAGGGAGAAAGATGGGTTTTGTGGTTTGTTTTTTGTTGTTGTCTTGTTTTCTGTCACGGTAGCTCCAAGGCTGCTGTGGTAGCCTTGTGATCACAAGGTTGCCTTCTGACCTGCATTCAGGCATCTAGAATTGTACTGCCTGAAATTAAAGTATGGGGGTTGATCACATCTCCTGTTGTGGTCAGTTGAGATGTAGAATAAAATGGGAATACTGAGTCTCTTTCAGTATGGTTTTTATTGTTGATACTGGCTACGCCTTTCTAATGAGATGGAAGTCGCTGTATTTCATCCGAAGAATCAAGTAAACTTTGAGGCTTGTTACTTGACTACACTGACTGATGAAGTGATATGACCATGTAGAAATTTTAATTAAATTGGTCCTAGTTGGAAAATCAGTAGTCAAATTAAAAAGGAAAAAAAATTAAATTGGCTTGTAGTAATCAAGGCTATTTATCTCTCAGAAATATCATGAGGAAAGGCTCTTAAGCACTACATAGGAAAGCCCCTTAAACACTGTGTATTAGTGAATGTTTAAAATCTACTTCATCAGCTTTTTTTTTTTCCCTGTAGCATCAAGGAGCCAGGCCACAGCTTAGAAAGTATTTCTTTATTAACGAGGAATGCACCCAAAAAGGGATCCTTGTCCCTTCTCAATGAAAGCTTGTCAGAGCAAAGCAAAGCTGCCTATTAAGTAGGGAAATTTTCTTAATAAAAATACTTGCAAAGCAGCCACCTGATAATTTGTTTATTTGCTAAATGTTTTATATGATGCTGTAATATAGTTATTAGCTTGGGAAAAGAGTAGTTGTTGGGGTTTTTTTTCCTTCACTAATGGTAAATTAGATCTCTTTATTCTGGCTTGTCACCTATTGTTTGAAACCTGCTAGTGTTATATAGAGCTGCTTGTTCTAAGAAAAAGTTTTTGTTCACCAAGCTATCTATAAGTAGCTTGGGTTTGTAGGTACTTGAACAGTTACCCTGTATGTCTAAAAAATGTGTGTGGTGTTGTATCTCTTGAAATTCATTCTTTACCTTGATCTGAAGTATGTTTTGGGGGGTTAGTTCTAGAAATAAAATAAAAGTTTTCATCAAATTGTAGATACCACTTTCTGTGCCTGGGTTCTGAAAAGGAAAATATTCTTCGTGGTACTTGGAGGACTTTGCCCACATGCATTTTTTGTGCTAGATGGTTTCAGGCTAGGAACTCCCTGGTGAACAAGGTTGAGATGTGAATAGCTGTTTGTGACGTTGGATAATTTTTGCAGAAATAGAACTTGGTAGAAGTTTTGGGCTTGCAGCCAGTTCATCCTTCCCAGTTGTTTCCTTTCACTTTCTGTCTTGTGCCAACTCCGACCGCAGTTTGTGCCTTGTGTGTGTAGGCTGTGTTCTGGTGTGTTCTGCTCATTTTGAGGGTGCTAGTTGATGTAACGGACCTTTAAGGGAATGTTAACCCATGCGATATCCCATGTTTCTAGCCCCTTTGAGTGATCTACAATAAGGACTTCTGTAGTGGGCTTCAGAATGAGCAGAGGAGGAGGATAAACTAGGCTCTTAGGTAAAAGCTATTTTCCATTACATTTGAATAGTAACACAAAAATAATCTGAGCCTTAGGAAAATATCTACATAGATATAAGGAATAGTTACTTTTGTCCTTGAAGAAAATACATTTAGATGTGTTGTAAAACTAACATGAGCTTTTGAGCAAATACTGCTACAGTTGAGCATCTGATCTATTCTTACTCTTTTTAGGCCATCATGACTATATGACCTATTTCCATAGAGTAATAAGCTGTTGCATTTGAGTATTCATGTTTAAAATCTTAAAGGGTAAATTCCAAAAAGGTGTTGTTTGTGGTTTGTTTTTTTGGTGGGAGTGGTGTGGTGTGTGGTTTTTTTACTTTGCACTGTATGAGTTCAGAGACTTCTAGCTTAATTTTTCCCCCTTTTAATCTAAGAAATAACTTCCATACAGGAAAAATAAATTTAAAAAAATATTTGGCATAGTTTATCAAATAAACAATTACAAATTGCCATAAACTTGCATATTATATTTTTTATCAATAAGAAATCATATGTATATTTAAAATATTCTAGCGATCAGTAATGATTATGGTGTCTAGTTGTTGCTTCCCAGAAGGCAGAATCTCTTTATTCCATATGGTGTTCAGTAAGTCTGACCTTTCTGTGTGTCTCTGAGAAAGTGTACATTTTTAATGTTAGGTCTGTCCCCTTTCCACACTGAAAGCCTGCTACTTTGAGTGGGGAGTCTGCCTTCTCTGGCTTATTTTATTTATTTATTTTCCCCCCTGGGTCTCTTCCAGTTCCAGACAGCCTTGACTCCTGTCAGAGATGAATCCTTCTTGTTGACCTGTGTCATCGGAACCTTAGAAAAACGCCCCCTCTCAGACTTTATCTTTGAGTCAAGCTGCTTTGGGTATTGCTTGGAAAGTACCACAGGAATTCTTTTCCATTATTATATATGTTATGGTATTTATTAAAGTCTTTTTGTGTTAGTAGATGAGTTTGAAGCTACTTCTTAATTGCTTTAAAAAAATTATTTTGACATTAAATGTAAAATGCCTTTATGTGCCTGCCTCCTGTTTCTTAGGGGGTTTTGGGGATTGGGGTTTTTGTGGGTTGGTTTTGGTTGGGGTTTTTTTTAATTTTTAAGTCTGCATTGGAGAAATGGAAATTGATAATGAGAGACTTCCAAAATGCTCCTGCTTTTTGGCTCTGGGCTTGGTGAATTTTACATTTGATCTGTTTTAGTTTTTGAGTTGGTTTGTTGGTGGGTTTTTTTGGTTGTCTTTTGGATATGGCATTTTTGTAGTAGCATTCCTAGCTAGGGTTTCTATTTGGAGAAAAATTCAGATAGGTCTCAAAAGCAAGTAGTACTCCTTTTGAAAAGCAGTCTGCAACCATAATTTAAACTTACCCTTAAATGCTGCCCTGTGTCAGTGGGAATACTTCTAGTAGTGTGAGAAACTTGCTCTGAGATTGTGGAGTAGAATGTGCCATTTCTATTCATGCTGACTCTCAGGTTTTGGTAGTGTGTCTCCTTTTCAGTGTCAGCCCCTTGTTGGGGTGTTTGTAAGGACAAAGGATGAGTGTTGGTCACAGGAGTCATATGCACATTTATTTAAAAGCACAGTCCCAGACTTTTGACAGTCCTTCTGTATCATGCATGAAACAAAACTAAGTTAACTGTAATCTTCAAGTTAACATGCTCTTCAGTGTACATGCTTAAAGGTACACATTTCCATAGAATTTGTTAAAATACAAGATAGTTTTGACTACAGCATTGAATGGCAGATTGATATTTTTCTTTCTTTCTTGGAAGTATTTGTGCCTACTGGTTGTCTTGATTTTGTGAGATGTAAAGCTTGTAGTGATATGGTTCCAGTGTCATGAACCTTTTTGAACTATTGGATCAGAGGCCTGGTTTTAACTTAAATTTAGATTTTTACCTGTCAACATATCAATAAATGTTATTTTGTTTGAAATTTTTGTCTTAAAATGCAGAGGTAAATGTTTGAGAGCAGACTCAGCTTAATATACTTGTAGTTTCTAAGAAATTTAGTTGATTTGGTTAGAACTGTGACAGCATCTGGCAGTCATTTCAGCAGGTGTTTGTATAAGGGTATTAATATTACATGCACTCCCTCAAATTTGTTTAATGACTTTTATACTTCTACCATCAACAAATGTGATTATAGTGTCTCTTATTTATGTTATTAGAAGCAGTAGCTGATATTGTTGTGTTTTTAAAATGGGGTTTTAAGAAAATATTTTGGAATCACTGGTGTTCTGTGTTTTAAAATTTATTTTTTCTTTTTAAAGCAAGTCTGTGTCTGCTATGTGAGTGTGGATTGTAGAAGAGGATTTTCAAAACAGCTCTTAATTCTCAGTCTACATTATGAGCAGTATCACATTTCTTGCTCAGTAATGCACAGTCACTGGGAAATACTGCTATCTGAGAACTATTTATCTGAAAGTTAGCATTGTGGCCTGTTGAACCTGTTCGGGCTTTACAGCAGAGCTTTTGGAAGGCCAGAAACAAGCACCAAGGTTGTCTTCTGTAACAGACCATTTAAAACTTTCAGGTGTCCTGGTAGTGTTTCACTTGATGGTAACTACGCAGGTCACATTTGGGAAAATGCTACCAATTGTTATTGATTCTAAAATGTTAGACATCTAAGCAGAATCTGGCTAGTCCCTCAGAAGTGGGTCAAAAACTGCTGGCAAGAAGTCATCCAACTTGCCTGATTGTCCTCCTATAGCCAGCAAACTAATTGCACACAATTAGCAGTTTCTGGCAGGGCTGTTGCTCTTAATTTTTGAAGCATTTCTCCCTTTGAGCCCCTCAATAGGTCAGCTGCTGCCATGGTATGTTCTGTGTGTGTTGCTGTGCTGACTGGCACTTGCCTAACTCGGCAGTGACAGGTGCCATGGTATGTGTGTCTGCCCTAGGTACCCTTTGCTTCCCACGCTCTGTGTGAAATGTGCTTGCCCTGATGCCCTTCTCATCTTCCTGCTGCTTGGGTGGAAAAAAAGGAAGATTTTAATTCTTCTGATAACTGCATTGAAGTTGAGTGAATGAGCTTGTATCCCCTAATGTCTTCTGTGCTAGAAAAGCGATCTAGCAGGACTCCTGTCATCCTTAATCTGCTGCAAGAAAATGAATACATTTCTTTACTGCTCAGCCAGTCCATCAGTGTTTCAGCCAAACTGACCTCCACACTTTGGTTTCCCCCCTGCAGGATCCCACCTTTTTCTAGCAGTAATACAGTTTGTCCCTTGGGGCTTCCATGCATTTACTTCTGAGGACCTGGTTGGAGTTTGTCTCTCCTCTTGCTTTTTTCATTGCGTACTGAAATAAAAATTCTGTGATCTGATATTGTTTGCCATTCCCTCCCCCCTTCCCCCTGCCCTGTATGTTGGATTATTTTGTGGTTTTTTTCCGTTTGTTCTTTGTGGCAATTTTGAACTAGTCTATTGACCATCTAGAACAGGGGGGGAAAAAAAACACTCTGCTGCTCCAACAGTCATTTTGTGTTTTCAGTGCAAAACAGGGGAACAGGCTTAAGACAGTCCCTGAGTAAAAATGCTTCTGGGGGATATTAGCAACAGAAATTATAATTACCGTATTGGATCTTAAACAGAACCAAGTGGTGCAAAGCAGTTGGATTCTGCAATGCTAGAACATGGGCTGTGAGGGCCTTGCAGTGGGAAATGGCCACATTTGTCCCTTCTGGCAGGGCCCATTTCAGGCCCACTGCTCCTCTCCTGTTCTGGTGTAGGAGGAAAGGCTCAGAAATCTCCCATAGCAGCTTCTCTCTTCCTCCTGCTGATACATTGTTAACTCAACAGGGTGTTTTCCCTCAGAGATGAAAAGAAACAGGTAAAATTAGGTGACTGAATTGTTAGAAGGCAATGAGTCTGCTGTGGGGTCAGCAACCTCCTGCAGGTGTGCAATGCCAACGCAGGGCCAGACGCTTCTTCACAGGAAAACGCACTGCAGTTCATCTATCAATGTCCTCTAGGATTTTGCATAATGCATAAATATTTATCCTTCATAGGGAGAGAAGTGCTCAGATGCTAGTGAGGTACATCACGTAAGTAGCAGATGGAGAGAGTGAGCTATCTTCTGGCTGAAGTTATGGAGATTGCTCAGTTTTAAAACATGGTGGTTTGATAGTAGGGGTTTCATTGTTCTCTTATGTCAATAATAAACAGCACTGCAGCTGCGTAAGGGTTGGTGGCTCTTCCCAGTCATGAGGTCTTGTCCTGTGTGGAGGTGCTGGCTGATCATGGAGGCCCTATTGCAGGGTTGGTTTTCAGGTGAATTAGTAATCTGATGACACTGTCAGAGACTGCCCTGAGCTGACTGTGTGAAGTTGCGCACATATTATCAGATAACTTCCACCATTTTTCCTGTTTCTGTCTTCTGTTTAGACATCCTGGCAGTGTTGTGATCAGTCTATGATATGTGGCAAGGTTTACAAGTTATAAATATATGCTAAGGCAGTGGAAAAATTAGGACCAGAAAAGAGGAGGAGGATACTGAAGATTCTTCAGAACTTTATTGGTTTAGCTGTCAGTTATGTATCAACTTGGGTTATGCTGGCATGCATAATTCTATATAAATGTAGTATTTTGTAGCATGTAAAACAAACACAAAAGCCGTAGGTCAATAATGAGATAAAGACCTTGAGATGTAAGGTAATCTTTGGGACTCTTAGGACTGCTTTTCTTTGTTTCAAACAAACTGATTTAATATTTGAAGTGGGGAGGTATATTTGGTCGGCTGCTCCTTGTAAGCATGGTTTTTTTGGGGTGGGTTTTTTTGTTTTTATTCCTGACATCAGCCTCTCTGTTCACCCCAATATATTTGGGAAAATTTTTATAGTAGTGCATTTCTTGCTTTTACATTGTGTTTTGTGCAGTTTAAAAATGAAAAAGCAGTTAAAAGGGAAGTATGCAGTTCTTTTCTCATAGTTAAGTATTTGCAGAAAGAACGCCTCTTTATGTGGAGCTGGGCTTTTATTTTTAAATAGTTATTGTTCTGTCTTTTACATTTGTGTAACTTCATGATGCTAGTTGTAGGGCATGCAGTGATAAGTAACTACTTGTTTCAACTATGCTCTATAAATATATGAACATGGAAATGTGAAACTAGTCAATCAAAAATTTTTATACCATCATACTTTCTGTGGTTTGTTGGTTTTTTTAAGAACTAGGAGAGTATATAATCTTATTTTTCTAAGTATAATTTAGTGAAACCAATCGTATGTTTTGTTGTTGGATTTTTGTGGGGTTTTCTTAGCTACCTCCATTTTACAGAAATATTTGTATGCTGGTCTGGGCTATTCCTGGGATGTTTAGGAAAAACTCTGCCTTGAGTTTTGTGTGAAATGTCATGCTTTCTAAAGGATTTCTTGATAATATCTCGTTAATCAGAACTCCAGTGTTCACGGTTATGCTGCTAGTGAAAAATTTTTGAGATAATGAGGTGATGGCATTAGCACAGTGAATTATGTTCTTGCAGAGAAACGAAAAGCATAGGTTTTTAGTATGCTTTTTATGTTCTGATTTTTCACTAAAAGTTCTCTGTGTACTGGTACTTCCTTCCTACCCTCCTGACTAGACGTATTTTTCTGAAAACTTCTATAGTATTTTTTGGTATAAAACAAAACTACAGTTCTAATTAACAAATGTCATTTTTGATTGACAGATGATGATGTACCTGCAGATATGGTTGCAGAAGAATCAGGTCCTGGTGCACAAAATAGTCCATACCAACTTCGCAGAAAAACTCTTTTACCTAAAAGAACAGCTTGCCCTACAAAGAGCAGTATGGAGGTAACTTCTGGTTTTAATAGTAAATTAAAACTTACTCTTTCAAGGATAGGAAGCTAATTAATACTTTTCATAAGTTAACTTATGACTGAACTAATTCTTATTTATTTCACTTAAGGGTGCCTCCACTTCAGCTACTGAAAACTTTGGTCACCGAGCTAAACGTGCCAGAGTATCTGGAAAATCCCAGGATTTATCAGGTAATAAATGTTTTGTGCAAAAATAAAAAAAAAAAAGAGGGTGAGGAAGAAGTGGAGACACATCCACTTCACACACACTACCCCTGGAACCTTTTTCTCCTGTCTGTTCTCCAACAAAGAAACAGTAGTGAAAAAACAACCACAAACTTGTTCTATACTTCAAATTAGGAAGCATGATTTTAATTTGATTTTAGAATCTGGTCCTTTAGTCTGCCTGCTTCACTGCAGTCTATGCTGGTTTGGGTTCTGTAGGTTGTGTTTTTGTTTGTTTTTGTTCTCCTCAAAGGGCTGTGTAGTTGTATCCAAGCTACTGTTATAAGCAGTAATTCTGCAATGATGCAACAGTCTGACTAGGCTTGTTTATCATTTCTCATACTAATGTGTTGTTCCAGTATATTGTTTAGAGGTTGTTTTGGTATGTTGTTACAGCAATTAATTGGGGGGGAGTTTGTTATAAATAAAAAATACCCATATACCTACATGCATCTATGCACATTACATATATTTTACATAGATACACAACATGTGTACTGTATAATCACTTAACATGCAATACATGCGTATATAACTGGTTTTGTGCCTGTGCAAATGTACACACACATATATAGAGAGGTACCCTACTATATGTGTGAATGTATGTATCCTACTTGTTATTTTTTTCTACAGCACTTTTCAGTCTGTGTTTCCACCCCTTTGTGTATCCTGACACATTAGCTTCAGGAGATCTGCTCTCTTTTCCTTGGAAAATCAACACCAGCACTTGCCAACTCCCATTGATGTGATTTCTCCTGCTTTTCTTGGGTGGTTATTTTAGGCCATGTTTCCCTTAACATTGTGAATTAAAACCAGGCAGCTGGCACAGGGCTTTAGTCCATTTTCATTGCTTCTGTTGAAGTCTGCTCTTCCTGGTTTCTCACCTTCTCTACAGTACAGATTTTATCTCCCAGTCCCTCTGTCTCCTTCCTCTCTGTCTTACTTTCCTCTCCCCTTGATTAACCCTTAATTTCAGTAACTGTTAATCATTTAACCTCAGTTTTAGGTCCTTGAAATAGCCAGAATGAATGACATGGTTGATGTTCAATTGTACTTCAGCTTCATTTCCTGATTTGATATCTGAAGGCTTGTGCAAAGTCATCTCCGTTTCTCTTGCCAGTTCCTAGTTTTTCTTCAAGGTCATTCACTTTTGATGTGTTCTTCATTGTGCTTTTAACTGCCTCCTTGCTTTGACTGAGGTATGTAACTTTGGGTTGGTGGTACAAATGACAATTTCCAAAGGAATTCTCCACACTTTCACTGTTCATTCCTTTTGTAACAGTCTTGAGCTCATGTGGGGAAAGTACAGGGATTATGAAGGGTTTTCCAGCATGGGATAGTTACCAAAGGAGTTGCAAACAATTTTATAATTGTACTCAAAGATTGTATTCAAACCAGTTGCAATCTAAGAAGGGAGTGTCCTCAGAACATTTCTCTATTAATCTCTTTCTCAGTATGGATGGTGTAGTGGTTTTTGTTTTGGTTTGGGTTTGGTTTTTTTTTCTCTGCCCATTGGGTTTTTTATATTCCTCTAAATTTGTTGTAAAGGTATTAATTTTGAGATTACCCTACCCCCTTAGGTTTTTGTTAGCATAGATAGTAGCTGTTGTGATGGAGTTGTAAGAATGAGACTTCCTGGATTGTCATCAGTGGAGGTTGTGTATTGTTATCTGGAACTTTAAGCTCTTTATTTTAGTATTGTAGATGAAATGAAGGCATGGGACTAAAATGTAGATAGGATAATGCTTTGGTGGGCAACCAGTCCTTCTAGTGTGGACCCTGAGTTGAGGAAAATTGGTGAGATGAAAGAAGAAATGCTAATCAATTAGAATTTCCAACTGGAGTGAAGCAAGTAGCTGGAAAATGTGTTCCTGATTTTAATACTGATTTTGGAATCAGTACTGCTGGTAGTGAGTTGCTATTTCAAATTGTAAGGGTGCGGGGAGGATCAGTCTCAGATACTTGAGAGGAACACATTAGAATTTTGAAATACTGCCTTTTTAGTATTGTTACTATTTGCAACCCCCTGTCTTCCAGTGGTCTCTGCAATGGACAGTGTCTTCAGTCCTAAGACAGATTGATTAATATACACAAGTCTTGATCAAAAAGCAAGAAATTATAGAAAATACTTAATTTTCACTTAAACTCTTATGTAGAGTACAAAAAGTGAAGAAGCAAAAAAAATTCAGATGGAAAAAGGTATGAAGGAGTTGTGCTGCTTACATAACAAATGACTTGTGAACCCACAAATCCGCCATTGTTTGACATATATGCAGAAAACATTTACAGCCTTTTAGATATCTTAGTGATACGAATATCTATATCCTGTGTTAATACAGTATTTTATTTACAGGAAGATTTAAATTTAGTGTGTTGTAACCTTTTCCTTACATTACCTCTACTGTAAATGTATGCTTCTGCTTACCAGGATATTTCAGTCATACTCTCCTTTTTGTTTATTACTGCATAGGTTCTGTCCTCCTTGCTCCACTACATTTGCATATCCATTTTGTACTGGACAGTTCTTGCTGACTTCTAAACATCTTTGGAAGACATCAGTTCAGAGACAAGTAACTCCTTTCACTGAACTACAGAGTTGCAGTTGTTACTGAGACTCTAGGTTACTGGATTACTCATTGATCATTCCATATGCTAGGTACATGCCCAGCTCATAGTTCACAGAAATTGCTGCTTTTTCTAATTATTTTATTACTCTTCCTGTTGAACACTTTTCTCAAGAGCACTGCATGCTACGTTAAGAGGTAGAAATTTATGAGAAAACAAGAAAGTATTTCTACTAAATGCCTCCTTATGGAGCAAAAGCTACTTGTCTCAATCTTCTCCACTAAAATGGATGCTAAGAGCATCTGTATAAGATGTATTTGCAGTTCACAGGATGGCATTCTTGGTGTTTGTACAAAGAAGGTACAGGCAGCTTTCCCTTCCATTTGTCTTGGTATTGCAATATTAGTTTTGATCTACTAAATGATCAAAACTGAAACTGAATTAGGTTCACGCATCCTATGGGAACAGACTGACATAACCAATTGTGTTTATGATTCTCAGTTTTCTAGTATATTAACAATTTATTAAAATCATAAATAGTTCAACTGTCAACTTATGTTAGGGAAAAAAGATAATATTGGTGATGACCTCTTGTACTTTGTTTTTATTTTTATTCTTGTATATTTTTAAAACTTACCTGGAAAACTGTAAGGTGGTTGTTTTGTTTTTGTAAGCGTACCCATTTCATACTTAACCATCTTTTTGTCAATAGGAAAAAAAATGTCAGGAGTAGCAGCACTTGAGTATTTCTAACTTCTGTGGTCAGACAAACCTTTAGAACAGTGTCAGTTTATTTTTATGA
Source organism: Heliornis fulica (assembly GCA_013399135.1). Lineage (NCBI taxonomy): Eukaryota > Metazoa > Chordata > Aves > Gruiformes > Heliornithidae > Heliornis > Heliornis fulica. The sequence continues at coordinate 44,952 of VXBZ01003942.1, forward strand.
ACTGTAAGGAAGAACATATTGAATGCATGCTTGCTCTGCCAGATTAACTAAAACATAACCTTAATGTGAAGTGTGAATTTACAAAACAAAAGCATGTAGTTCATGGACACATAGGATATTTAAGCCTTCACATTAAGAAGCAAATTAGCTTTTTCCAAATTATATTGGAAATATAAATAAATCTATGTAGTAATCGCTATTGGTGATTTGAGTGGAAAAATCTTAAACCAACTACCTTTTATTAATTCAGTAGAAGGGAAATTTAAATTTAAATATCTCACTTCTACAAGGTTTTTTTGGATAAAGGTGGGTGAGAACACCTGTGAAATAATCATCCTCATTTTGCAAGCCAAGTTTGCTAAATTTCCAAGTAAATACAACTTGAAAAATTCAAGGGAGTGGGAGGTGGGGGGTTTATTGTGACTTTTTATTCTCATCACAGTAAGTTTTTTGACACTTTAAAAGTTGGCCTCTGCCCTTAGCATCTGGATTTCAGTTTTTATTTTTGAGATACAGCCTAGGGAGGAAATGGGAGTATGAAGCAATGGGAGGCAGTACACTAGTGAACTTCCCTCTTAAATTAAAAAAAAAAAAAAAATCAGGGCCCTAGGATATTTAAACTTAAAGGAAGAAAAAATTCTGCAGGCTGTTTAGGGAAGGAACTGATTGTCGTGGGAAGATGATCTAATTGTATGCCTCAGGGATTTGTGTGTTAAAAGGAGAGATGGGTCGTGGAGGACTTCTGAGTATTTACTGCCTTGCATTCACAACATTGTATTTCAGCTTGTAAGACAGAAGACAGTATCTCCACATCTAACTGGAAAACTACCAAAAAAAGATGAATTTGGAAAGAATGTCCAATTATCGTGTGAAGCATTTCAAGGGTAATTAGGACTGTAGAATGAATTGCTCTTGCCTGTTTGACACAGGAAGAAGAAACCTTTATATCTCCAGAGGAAAGGAACTTTTTTAAAAGAACAGTATTGGTTGTGCATCTTAAAACTTTTTGGTGATGCCTAGCCATGTTCACCTTGTGGACTGTTGGTGTATGCTCCCCAGACTTTGACTTCTCCAGTGTCTCTTGAGCGTAAGGCTCTTCCAGACTTACTTGTTTTCTTTAGTTTTGCTAACTTACTGGCTTCAGCCTGGCTTCTAAGTTAGGGGTTTTCTTTGGGTTGTTTGTTGTGTGTTTATTTTTTGGGGGGTTAAATTTTTTTTTCTAATCTGTCATCAATAATACTGCTACAGAAGGGAACTGTCTTGGCCAGCTTCTGGATATTCGTACCTGTCTCCTTTCTTGTGTCCATGCTAGCATTTTTGTAGCTTGCAAACTACAACAAGGAGTTGATCCATTAAAAAAAAAAATTAGTTTGATGGAGGATGAGGAAAAGAAATTCTGGTTTATTCTGCCTGTGGTCAGTGTTTCCAACCTAAAGGATACTTTAGGAGCAAATAGCTGTGGGCATGTGGAATGGTGAGACTCATCCCTCCTATACATTAGATGTTTTTGTTGAGTTAAAGTTGTGTGTGCCTATAGCTTTTTACTTCAAGTTGTATTAGAATGATATGGCAATGCCACTTTCTCAGACCTCTCAAGAAATACAGCATCTGGCAAGGTTAATGCTCCCTCTAACTTTGGTTCTTTGTCTTAAAAGAAAGAGTGTAAATAGGGAGTAAGTGGAAGGAGACTTTGGAATTACTGCTGGATACAGTTACCCGTATCCCAGATGTCCTTTTTCCAAATGTGTTAATTGTGGGAGAAAAGGAAGTTTTAGTAGTGGCTTTTCCGGACAGTGACTGTGTCTCAGTAAATTCCTTTGCATTTGAAAACATTTGCAAAAGTATTTGACTTTGGGATTGGGAGATGATGCTGATGATGATTATTCTATTGATAATGTGGGTTAACGTAACCATAGTGAAGGTAGCAGCAGTCAAGAGCCCAGTATACGTGGAACATGCACAGTAGCCTATTTAATGTCTCTGGTGTTACTCGGATTGATTCCTCCAATAGAAAAGGTCAACTACAAAGTTTTGAAAGAGGACTTGAGGTCTGTAACTTCTGCCTGATTCCAGAGTCAACATTGGCCTCTCTTTTGCCTTTGGATTTAGATGAAATATGCTTAAGAAAAATAAAAAACCTGCTTTGAGTTCATTGGTGTTTTAAACGGTAATCTTTCAAATGGCAAGGTGGTGATCTGTTATGGTCAAAATTTGGGCTAGTAAAATATGTCAATAATCTGATACAGATTACTGTTTAATAGCAGCACCTGCAGAACAATACCTTCAGGAGAAGTTGCCAGATGAAGTGGTTCTAAAGATCTTCTCCTACCTGCTGGAGCAGGATCTCTGTAGAGCAGCTTGTGTGTGTAAACGCTTCAGTGAGCTGGCTAATGATCCAATTTTGTGGTAAGTGAAAAGCAATTCTTCATTATCTTGAAATATTAAATGTGCTGCACAAGATGCCAGTACAATAGAAAAATTGAAATGTTGGTTGCAATTAGTTGAATTAAAACCAATTGTATTTTGATGTGTCTAACTTAGATGTAATTTGTTACTTTTGAATATCTGATTACATGTTAAACAGTCAAACTTGGGATTCCCTAGTAGTGCAAATACTAGTTAGGAGCTGGTTTAAAAATCAGTAAGGTATTCCTTCAGTAGCCACTCTTCGTTCTTCCCCTCTTAATGTTTTTCACATTTCTGTGGGAATTGTATTCCTTTACATGAAAGAAGAAACATGTTTCTTAATGTTAAATGCAGATTTTGTCTAGTGTTACTTTAGATTTTTTTGTTGGTGGTGGTTTGGGTGATTTGGGTTTTATTACAGCCTGAGTATCCATGTTCCCTACCCCATGTTTATTGAGAGCTTGGATAAATGGGATCTAAATTTGCATCATTTTATAAGAGGAAAAAACCCCCACGTGATTCTTAGACTGTTTCTTTTGGTCTTAATTTTTATACTCAAATTTTATTATTTTTAAAATAATATTGCAGAAATGCTTGCACTTTTGTTTCCCCTCCTTTTTTCTTTCCTCCTTTTATCTTAAAGTCACTTTCAGGGATATCTTGCCAGATGAATTAGAAGACGCTACTGAATCTCAGTTGTGAGTCTGGGCTTCGTATCAGCAGGCTCAGACACTACAGTTATTTATATTCTGGCACTAATCAAAAGAATCCAAGTGTTGTGTGCTTCATGTGCTGTTTTCTTCTTTTTAAGCCTCTCTAATCTGTCCACTGATGAACTTCCCCCCACTCCCCCCAATACAGTGCATCAGTTGCTCTTGGTCAATGCATTTCTTTAAGCTTTTTTTAGGGTTTCTTTTTTTTCTTTTGGCAAGGTGATGAAGAGGTGGTGGCACACTTATGTTACTAGCTTTTGTGAGTGTTAAAGTAATGCTGTATTTGATATACAGTTAAGCTCTGATTCCCCAAATTAACTGATTAAATTTCTTCATGAAATTGCATGTTGAGAACCTTCACTTGATTCATGAAATAATTTTTTTCTGAGAAAAACACACAACTCTCTCCAATAGAAAAATTGTTTCCGGAAGTGGTTGGTACTGATTTTAGTCAAATTCATTGTCACAGGCAACAAATGCTGTTGGAAAACTCTCAGTTTTTAACATTTCATGTGTTGTATTAAAATGGAAAAGTAATCAGAAATATGTTAATTTTCTGCTTGTCACTTCTGCTCAGGAAAAGATTGTATATGGAAGTATTTGAGTACACTCGTCCAATGATGCATCCTGAACCTGGTAAATTTTATCAGATTAATCCAGAAGAATATGAACATCCGAATCCCTGGAAAGAAAGCTTTCAGCAACTGGTAACAGCAGTATTCATTTATATTCCAGTTAAACATGGTTTGTAAAAGTAAAAAACTCCAACTCCTGTAACGTGGTTATTTTGGTTTTAGACATTAAGATGATGGGACTGAGGAGGTGGAGAGAGGTCCCTGTACTATGTTATATGCAGTAAGGTGATATCTAAGGTTATTTGCTGGTTTGAGGAAGACATGTCATGTTAAAGAAGAATGCTTGAACAACTCTTCTATTTTGAGTTTTTCTGGTTGTTATCACTGAAATTCTTACGGTCTGTAGTTCAAATAAACTTCAGACCTATAGTTGTCACTTATTATTAAACCAGTGAGCATGCAGGCTATCAGTTTTGTATGTGTTTTCCTCCAGTAAACCAAAGTGATAGTATCACAATAGTGATTTACAGCTGCCTGTCTGGATCAGAGGCTGTCACATGCCTTAAAAGTAACTTACTTAGCTCCAAAGTGGCAAAGGTATTGTAAGAATGACTGGGCATGATACTTGAAAAACATAAGAGAAATAAATATCAAGGCAAGTGTATTATACAGTGCTGAGTGTAACTGGTTAATGAAATTCTGAAACCTGTTGAGAATAAATACTTGACTCGGTTTCTTTGTTCAATACTCAGCCAAATGTGAAGGTATAGTATTCTCTTCTCCTCACCATATAAATACAGTTTGTTTTGTGGCAGGCTGCTAGAAAACCAAAAGATGCAAATAAGAACATCTGTTGTAGAGTGGATAAAGGTACAAAGCTTTTCAATCACTTTAGAGCCTTCTGGCTATGTAAGTAGGTGAGCCTTTTGGTTTAGTTGCTCACTTTCTTAGGCTCAGACTTTTTTCTTTTACTGTTGCCATTTCAAATAGGTGCCCAGTATGGGAGGTCAGGATATGATCCTTAGTTCCTGGAAAAAAATTATATTGGCAAATGGCTTGTTAGAAAATTATGAAATCAGTAGATTCAGATTTATTTGCCTGCAGGTTTATCTTAAATGGGGTTGTTTGGTTTTTTTCTTTTATTGTTTCAGTACAAAGGAGCACATGTCAAGCCAGGTTTTGCTGAACACTTCTACAGTAATCCTGCAAGATACAAAGGAAGAGAAAATATGTTGGTATGTTTCTAAAGCAGCTCTTAAGAGTATTTATACATCTTTGCATGGACATTCTCTCTAACTTGTCCATTTTATTCCTAGTATTATGATACCATTGAGGATGCTCTTGGTGGAGTTCAAGAAGCTCATTTTGATGGACTTATCTTTGTTCACTCTGGTATATATACTGATGAATGGATATATATAGAATCTCCAATCACCATGATCGGTGCAGGTATTTAAGCTTTGTCTCAAAGTATGACTTAATGTTAATTACCACCTTAATTACAAATATATTCTGGTGTATTAAATATTCAGTATAAATGCCCGTCATTCTTCATTTAGCCCAGTAAACAAGTATTTTGTGTACAAGTGTCACTAAAGTAACTGATGCTTCAGTGTGAAGTACCATTCTCTGACTGTTAGTTCTTGGAATGACTTATTTTCTTATTAGGAGGAAAAATCAAATTTGTCAGAAAGAATATTCAGTTACATGACTGCAGTTGAAGTTTTCAGGTGGTTATTATGAAATTTGTTTATATATAACTTATCTCCAGAGTAGAATCCAGCAGTGGGAGCAAGTCCAAATTAGTATCTGTCCCATTTTCCTCAGCATTGTAATTCCATCTCAGGGAATGAAATGAGAACATTCAGCAGCAAGATTGTGAGACTAGACTGGAGGCTGTTTCTCTGTATGTCTCCAAGCTGTTCCTCTAAAGGAGAACCTTTTTGGAGAAGGAAATCAGATTTTCAGAATAGGAAAGGTTTAGGAGTTTAATAGAAGATAATACACCTGACTGCAAATTGTGGAATGCTCGTGGAGCTGTTTGCTTCTCTTGTCCCTGCTGTAAGTGTGCCAATCCTCAGTTGCACAATAGAGTGGTAAGAACTTAGACTGTCTCAATGTCTGGTACAGATCTCGGTTAAGAGGTCTCGGACCTCTTGCTCTTGTGGTGACCCAAAAATGAATTGCCTTCTGCCTGCATTTTCTGAGATACTGTCTGTCTACGTTGGTGGTGTTGGTTGGTTTTGAGGTCTTTTGTTGCATTTTAATTTGCTTTTGTTTGGTTTGTTTGGGGTTAGGGGTTTTTTGGTTGGTTGGTTGGTTTTGTTTTTTACTTTAAAGCTCCTCTTTTCTACCTACCAATCACTTTGTTCTTGAGTGAACTTATTCTGGCACTTCTTGCTTGGGTTTTGCATCCTTGACAGTGACAGTGGTTTTGGCTAGTGCAATCAGATCATACCAGTGTCAGTCTTAAAACTTGTTCCTGCAGATCTGCAAGATTCAGCTGCATTAGTACATCTCTGTGTCAGTTCATGATGTTCATTCTGAAGCTAACATCCTGAACGTCCCCATTTGCAGTGCTTTAGCTTGTGTTTTGGAGCACAAACTGGATTCCATTTGGATGAGACTAATGTGAGATGTGTTTCTGGAATACTCTTCCTGCACTCTTAATAGCCTGCGTGTATTGAGAGAGACCAGGCTAGGACTAGTCCGAAGCCACAGACTCTTCTGCCTTCCTTGTTCTGCAACGTGTGTCACGTGCATGTCTGATCCTCGGTACCATTTCCCGCTGTAGCACCAGTGTATGCTGCAGTGCATACTTGTGCAGACATGGTCTTAGACAAGTAACAGAATACCCCCAGCTTCTCTCACAGATAGGGGCTGACAGTAACATATGCCAGTACAAATAGGACAGGTCATACTTGTGAAGTGTTTAAAATCCAGAAGAAACCAGATCAGAACTGTCTTGAGATACAACATTTTTCCATTACTTCATGAAACTTGGAATTGCATATTTGATATCTGGTTAAGCTTCTTCAGCTCTCTGGTTCCTGTTAAGTCTTGAAAAATGCTCAGATATCCTCTCTCCTGAAATTAACTGTTTTCCTGAATAACTTGGGTTATCTTCCCTTGCTTTTAAAGAACTATAGTTATTTGCATTGTGTATTTTTTTTTGCAACAGAGTAGCTGTCTTGGGGAACAAAACCTCCAAGAGAAATCTAGAAATGTTGTATGTATTTATATTCCAGTTTCTGGCACTGCTCTCTCTCCGCTTCCTTAGACTTTCTCCACTGAATGGTCAGTGACATTTCATTTGCCTGGAAAAGAAAACAAATTAAAGTGAACCACTAAGCCTTGGAGAACTACCTCTTCTCTTGTTCAGTCTGGCATACTTTTCAGAATGGTAGGATTAAGGCTGCAAATCTCTCTGCAATACTACTGAAATTTCTTGTTTATTCCGCTGACTTCTTCACAAGTACAGTGTTGTTAGAAGGGCAGCTTTACACACCTCATGCTCCAAAGTAGAATCTTCTACTTTCCCATGTAAGCAAAATGCTCTTGCAGAGCAATGCTTGGTATTCTAGGTGTGTTGTTTGGTTTAATTTTGGTGTTACATATTTCTTTCCTTAAATCTAGGGGAAGGAGTAAAGTTCAGAAGGAAGCCTTTGGAGGTGGTATTAACACGGTGGCTCATTTGAACTGTCAAATGAGAAGCAAGAGGTCTTTGAAGGAAACTGATGCATCTGGTCAAGCAGACAGAAATACCTATGAATTTAAAAATTCTGCTTTCCAGGGTTGGGGGTGTCAGATTACTGCAGGAATTCAAGCCTTGCATCGTGTGCTTGTCTTGCTGAAGACAGTGTCTTGTCCTAATAGCTGAGTTTCAGCAGTTGCACAGATGTGTGTCCTGATCTGAGATTCTTCACTGAATGTGGGCTTTTTGTGTTAGGAGATACAGATTTCACTCTCCCCCTTTATTTTCCATTTGACTTGTATAATATGCAAGTAATGGAAAATTCTTTGATAATACCATTTTCAATCAGGAAAAATATTGTAAAAACAGAATTATTGTAACTTTAAGGGTAGAAAAAAATCTAAAGTGGTGAAGAATATGATAATTAGGTGGGGTTTTAACTCTTGAGTGCAAGAGAACCTTCACATTCCTGAATTCTTTTTAAATATCCATTCTGTATCTTTGAAAATGGTATTTTAGTCTAGTTCAGAGCTGTGTTCTTTGCTGTAGACTTTGCAGACCGCAAGATCTAAAAGGGCCTCAGCGGTTTTTGCTTGACACAATTGAACAGGGTCACAATTATTTCCTGTAGAATCTAGTTATTTTTCTGATACTGCACCGATAAGTGAAACTGTATTCCTCAAAAGGAATAAAAGAATTCTGAGGCAACATCCAGCTACTTTCTAATTCTTTAGGCAGCCTTATGTTAAATTATTTCTAAGTGGTCTTTTCTTGGACCTTAAACTTAGCACAAATAGATTTCTTGGGAGCTATGTTTTGCTTGATTATGAAATTAGTGGTCCTTTTCTTTCTTCCTTTCTCTTTTTTTTTTTTTTTTTTTAAACTGGTTTCTCTCTTCTAAAGTGGTAGAAGTCAAACGCTGAAATATAGATACTTCTCTGGATAATTCTTTTGTAAAGATTCAGTAGGATGTTGTGGAGTACTTCTTTGATGCATTTAGAATGATAGCAATGCTTGAGCATGTCCCTTTTCCTCTTCAGCCTTTTTGCAGGGAGGGGCAGGGAGGAATCTAAATGCTAATTCTTGCTAATTGACACATTCCATAATGGGTATTCTGAGAACTCCCAAACTCAGAGACCTGTCAAGTAACTCATGTGTGGAGAGGCAGGAGATAACTCTATAGAGTGTCATCCAAATGCATGACAAACACGAAATCTCCTGAGTTGGAAGGGACCCACAAGGATCATCAGGTCCAACTCCTGGTTCCACACAGGACCAGCCAATCAGAGCATGGGACTGAGCACATCATCCAGATGATTCTTGAACTTGGCCAAGCTCAGGACTGTGACCACTTCCCTGGGGAGCCTGTTCCAGTGCCCAACCACCCTCTCGGTAAAGAACTTCTTCCTAATGTCCAACCTAAAACTCCCCTGTCCCAGCTTCATAGTGTTCCCTCTGGTTCTGTCACTAGTTGCCAAAGGGAATGGCACCTGCCCCTTTGCCCTCCCCTTGTCAGGAAGCCATAGACTGCAATGAGGTCTCCCCTCAGCCTCCTCTTGTCCAGGCTGAACAAACTAAGGGACTTCAGCCTCTCCTTGTATGGCTTCCATTCCAGACCATTTAGCCATCCTTGTTGCTCCCCTCTGGACACTCTGTAATAGTTTCATGTGCCTCTTGTACTGTGGTGGTCAAAACTGCACCCAGTGCTCAAGGTGAGGCCGCACCAGTGCAGTGTAGAGTGGGAAAACTGTCTCCCTGGACCGGCTGGCATTGATGCGCCCAAGGATGTGGTTGTCCCTCCTGGCTGGGTGAGCACACTGCTGGCTCATGTTTAACTTGCTGTTGACCAAGACTCCCAAATCTCTCTCAGCTGGCCTCCAGCATCTGATTTCCCCAGTCTGTATGAGTAGCTGGGGTTGTCCCTACCCAACTGCAGAATCTGGCACTTACTCTTGTTAAACTTCATGCAGTTGGTGATTGCCCAGTTCTCCAGTCTGTCTCAGTCTTTCTGAGGCCTCTCCCTCAATGGAGTCAACAGAGCCTCCCAATTTGGTGTCATCTGCAAATTTACTTAAGACACCCTCTAGTCTTGTGTCCAATGTTAAAAAGAACTGGCCTTAAAGTGGAGCCCTGGTGAACCCCACTGGCCGCCAGCCAGGTGTGACCACTACCAGCCACGAGACAGGTGCGATTCACTTCACTTCTGTGGGTCTGAGCCTTGTGCTAGTTGCCCAACCAACACATGTCTTTGGTTGTATGCTGAAATGTCCATCGAGATACTGAGACACAGTATTGAAAGCCTTACCGAAGTCCAAAAAACCAAAAAAATTACCATGTACTGCTTTAGTTTGGTCAGCCATCTGGGTGACATTGTTGTAAAAAGAAATCAGATAGGATAATCAGGACCTTCCTCTTCTGAACCCATTCATGTTGGCTGTGACCAATTGTCCTTTATGTGTTCTTTCATTAACTCTCAGTATGGTTTTCTCCATAATTTTACCAGGCACTGAGGTGAGACTGACAGGCCTGTAATTGCCACGGTCTTCTTTCTTTACCCTTCTTGAAAATTGGGACAAAGTTTGCCAGCTTCCAGTCAAGTGGGACCTCTCCAGATTCCCAAGACAGTTGAAAAATAGAGAGAGGTCTCACAATGACATTAGCCAGCTGCCTGAGTACCCTGGGATGAATCCAGTCAGGGGCCATCAACTTGTATGGATCCAAATGGAACAGCAAATCAGCCACAAATTCAGGGTTCACTAGGAGTTTATCATTGCCACAGGCACAGTCCTCCAACTCGAGGCATCTGGAGACCCAGAGCCCATCGACTAAGCAAAGAAGACATTAAACGTCTCTGCTTTGTCTATGTCCCTGTCAGTAAGGTGACCACTTTCATCGAATAATGGACCAGTGTTCTCTTGCATCCTCCTGTTAATGTGTCTGAAAGCTTGCTTTCTGTTGTCTGCCACAGTTTTGGCCAGCCTCAGCTCTAACTGAGCTTTGGCCACATGGGTTTTCTCCCTACAAAGGTCAGCAGCATCCCTGTAATCTTCCCATGTTGCCTGAGGTACCTTCCTTCCATTGGCCTTACACTTTCTATTTTGTAGAAGAAAGTCCCTGTTCAGCCAAGTCAGCCTTCTGCCCCACCTGATTGATTTCCCATGTTTTAGAATTGCCTCTTCCTCTGCCTTTGTAAGGTGGTACTTAAAAAGTGACCACATGGATGGACGCCAGTGCCTTCAAAAGATATTTCCCAGTGGACCAACACCCCTAACTACAATTCCACAAATCTCTGCTATATTTTATGGGGTTTGAGAGCATCCAATGTGAAATGCAGTTTTTCCATGGCCCTTTAAAAGGGGAACACAGTTATGATACTAATTTATGGTCCTCTTATTTCCTAATTTGTTTATTGATTGGGTTTGGTTTGCCTGTAATGCTGTCGTGTGTTCTTCTTCACATGCTGAAGTGCACTGGTGTGTAGGTGCTAGTGTGCTTCCGCCATGGTGCAAAAGACTTAATTGTATAGAAATGTTACCTGGACGCAGAAAAACATTTTGTACTATGGCACAAGGCTTCATGGAAGTCTCTTTTAGTTGTTATCTAGCACTAAGTGAATAGTGATATGAAGAAGAGCTGGACTACCTTAAAATATTTGCAGCCCTGCAGTAATTAAAGCAGAGATCTGGCTTTTAGATAGTGAGAACAAGCTGGATAGTGATGTAAATGTTGCTTCATTCTGACTGGCACCTTTCTGCCTGAGTGACAAAGAACAGGACATACCACTCGTCTGCACTAGTGTCAGCAGACAGCAGAAAAAGATCTGCTGGTGAGAAATCCTGTGCGGAATTTAGGGCAAATATCTGATGACATTCATGTGCCTCCAGTTGGGAACGGTTTGAAATTGCTATCAGAAAGTTACCTGCTGTAATATCTGAAACTTCTATATTTACACTCTGGGAGTTGAGGAAGGGTTCTTCTGGTTTGCATATTTACTGTGCAGTTTTGAATTGGATGAGCTGTCTTGCTCGTGGTGAATGAGCATATTTGAGTTTATACCAATCTAAGGCCGTAGTTAACTTGTGCTCCCTCTGCTGGCTCTGTTGCCTCTCCGATGTGAACATTTCCTTCCTTTGGATTAAGGATACAGGGCAGAGCTTTGCAGTTGACACTGGAAATCAAATTTCAGATTTATGGGATCTTGCAGACAAACCATTTTCGAATCTTCTGTACATACTTTCGGAAGTGCAGTTCAATCTAAGGCTACAAGATTTTATTCTAAAGAATAAGAACATAAATTCAAAAATCTGAGTTTTAACATTTGAGAAGTGTGAGGAAGTCTCCTTGTAGGTCAAGCAGATTAAAAAATAGTTGCTTAAATTGGTTCAAACTAATGTTGGAATATGTGCATTCAGCCTCAATAAAAGAATTTAGAAGAACAAAATAAATTGTGCTTAAACAGAATTACAGTGCCTCTAAACTGCAATTCATGTTTAAACTGTTAATTTAGGCTGTAATATAGTAGTCAAAAACTAGCTTTTCACAAGAGATTTTTCTTACCGTACTAGTTGTCAAACTGGTGCAAGATTGTATTGAAGACTAGTTTCTTTGTTGTTTTTGAAACTTTCTGTTTTAAGATTCTTCTGTCGTGAAGATTATTTAAGAATAGCATTTATTTTCCTTTTTTGAGGAATTTTCTGTCTTTTGAGGACCTTTTTTCAGTAGCATAAACTAAGTCTTAATAAATGTCTTCTTTACAGCACCTGGAAAAGTAGCAGATAAAGTTATAATAGAAAACACTAGAGATTCCACCTTCGTTTTTATGGAGGGTTCTGAAGATGCCTATGTTGGATATATGACAATCAGGGTAAGAAATTCAGACTTCAGCAGAACTTTTAGTAATTTCTTTTTAATACCTGAGTAATTATATACTACATTTCTGTATTGTCTTTTCTTTTTCAGTTTAACCCTGATGACAAATCTGCTCAGCACCACAATGCACACCACTGCTTAGAGATTACCGTGAACTGCAGTCCAATTATAGATCACTGTATTATTCGAAGTACTTGTACGGGTTAGTGGGCTTTTTATTGTTTGAAGCTAACACTGTTTAAAGTTACTAAACTAACCAGCACACATGGAAGCAGCACATACTTATGATTACTATTAGGTTATTTAGGGTTTTGATGCAGGTGTTAAATACAGGTCTATTAACCTTGTTTGCCTAGAAATGGCACGTTATTACAGTGACTTCTTTGTGTCAGAGACCTTTGTGATAATTTGTCCTTGGTCTTCTGTTTGAATTGGTTTAGCATCTCTGGGCCAGTAGTTGAAAACCTGGAAAGCAACAGCTTATGTAAACTTACCTGCTATTTTATATATAGTTGCAGCTGTCAGGAGAGAACATTTGAAGAGAGCATACATGAGACTTACATAGATTAATTGCAGTATGTAGCACTGGGATTGGTGGTATTTAAACAGCCATGAGCTGTGACTGCTGAGTTAAGTTCAGTTTTCTGTCAAGAGTGGGATGATTTGACATACTTGAAGTGTGAGTTCCTAGCTATACAGGCAGAAGAAATGCATGCTGTGGAAAGTTAAAACTCATTTTGCCATCAGAGATAATGAGGAATTGATACCACCTGATTTAGGAAACATTGGTAGTGTAGCTTCAGGGAAGAAAAGATGGGAGGCTGTATGGCAGTTCACATTTTTTCGCAGGAAGACATAGCAGTTTGCAATCACTAGGCACAAGACATGTCAAGTTTAACATGCTTGAACACAAGCAGGTAAAATGGAGTATCAAAAGGAAGAGGTACGGGAGAATTAAGCACCAAGTCTTTATGGAAGTGGCAAATACGGACTTCACGTACCTAAGTTCAGTTAGTGAAATGGAATGCATCTACCCAGCAGGCTGTGTATAAAGGTTGCTCGACTCAACATAAAGGCAAGGAAACAAGGAGATGTTCAGCTAGATTAAGTACAGCTAGATTAAGTACATTTTTCTGGTGTGAACTAGAGAGGAGGGAATTCTGCAGGCAGCTGTAATAAGAACAGTTGAAGGATTCCTTGTGTGTACCTTGTAGAAAACAGGCTCATTCTTGGAGGTTTCAGGTTATAAAACATTACTTCACTTTTGATCAGGGCAGCCCTGTGTCTCGCATCACAGTCTGTTTTATTGGAGACAAATAGGCTAATGTGGGGAAGTGTTAAAAGAAGAGAAACAAGGGACAGCTAGCTACTCTCTGTATCTTTGTTTAATGCCAGACAGCGAGGATATGGAGTTACAGGAAGAAAACTTGATCTGGAAGTTTCTACATACCAATATTTGGGACCCTGATATAAAATGAGAGGAATTAAAGTTCGGTTTTGGACCATGCTTAGCGTGGTTAAAAAAGTAGTTTCAAGAGCAGCATGGCTTCATACTGAAACATGCTTGTGGATGAGCTAGTAGGTCTTGATGTATTTGCTGTGAAAATTGTTTGTTAAAATAAAGCTTTGATAAGTGTTTTCATAACCATTTTTCATTATGGAAGGTTATTTATGGTTCTGTTGTACTGCTGCCCTTTTGATACTGTTGCCTTTTTGATACTCTTGACTTCTGAATTTTTGCTGCATTGTGTTGTTTCTTCTCTGAAGTTAAAATTTCTGGTCAATCCTGGAAGCACTGTGTAGGCTGTACTATCATTGCTTATTGATTATTAATTATTACTGACTTTAATCCTACCAAGCCTTTCTATAGCATTCTCAGGAAGTACTGAGTGTGTGTGTTTTTAAAAAGGGGGAAGAATGGCAGTCTGCCAGGAAAGGCATTTACTCTTTCCAAGTCAATGACTGAAATATTGATCTATTAGCATTCAGAATCTCTTCCCTAGCACATACATGCTTAATGCCTTTTCTGTAGATCTCCTAATTGCATTAAAGCATATTTCTACATTGTCGTATGTAAAGTTCTTAATGTATGTAATATGTAATGATGGGAGCTGTGTAAGTGCGAGTGATTTAAGATGGAGGTCTCTTGCTGCCGGTCCAAAGCATCTTTGCAGTATTTTAAAATAAAGTTTATATGGCAAGCTCTGGAGTTTAGAGATTCTATTGCAGAGGAAATGTGTATTGTCTTACCCTTGACAGATAAAACAACTAGACGTGCCTTCACACTATTGCTTAAGTGTGTGCAAGCATTATATTCTGAGTAAACAAAATAAAGCCTAAACCAGTAATACACATGCTTTGGGCCTTTTAGAGTACCAATTGGACACAATCAATACTGAAGTCCAGTGAAGTGAGTCAGACTAAAGACTTTCATTTAAATAAAATATGTTCTAAAAGCATACCTCGATCACTACACTGGGTTCCCAAACTTCCACAGTATCACAGTGTCACCAAAAGAGGTAGAACAAAGAGGAGTAATAGCAGTTATGAAGTGTAAAAAAAACTACTAGTAGACTTCACTTTTTTTAATATAAATATGAAACCAGGCATTGCCAGAAAGGGGTAACACCCCACTTACCCCTCCCAAAAATATAAGCACTCCAACAAAACACACTCCCCCTTCCCCCTTCTCCACAAAGAACTTGAAAAACAAGAGAAGCTAAAACATCTGCTAGAAGAGACACAGTGATTGTCTCTTAACTTGCAGAACAAAGGGAGTCAGAGCAGTGATGCTGATCCATCATAGACATGGAAAAATTTGAATGGCAAAGTGTTGTGTAATTTTTGCTCCATATTTAATGAGAATAGGCAGGAGTGATAAATGTACTCATACCCTAGAGGGATAATGAAATACATTCCACTCTTGACAGTAACTGTGGATGAGGTTAAACAGCTGTAAAAATAGACATTCTGAAATCATCCAGGAGTTTAAAAAGAACTGGCCAAGAAATCCTCTAAGCTCCTATTTTCTACCAACAGTAACTTGAAGCCTGGGTGAGGTGGTGCATGTCCTTGTGGAGTGGGGAGAGAAAACAGGATGAAGCACGGCAAATAGTACTGCCTATTGATCCTGGGTAGAATAATGTGACCAAGGATTTAAAATTTACAATTGAAGCAAATTAATGTGTATTTACAGAAGCTTGTAGAAGTTGCATCACACAGCATTTGTGATGGCTTTGTTGGACCCAAAGGAGGTAGCAGTCCCAGTATAATTACATAAATCCTTTAAAAAAATATTTGACTTCCACTTACAGTACATCAAAACATTAGACTTGGACAGAATTACCATAGCACATATTAAATAAATGAAACGTAACTTGCCAGGTAGTTCTGAATGGCTGTTTCTGAAATGTTGACTCGACTTTAGCCACTTTATCAATAATTTTTTATTTTTGTTATCGATAACCAGGATGTTGGGTTGCTACACCCCTTCCTGAAGGTGGGCTGTCAAATAATGTTCATAATAGTGTGGACAAGTGTGAAGCTAAACACACAACTCGCTTCTATTCCTAGTTCTAAGCGATAAACCTCTCTTGGGAGGCTGAATTCCTGGGAAATGCTTGAGGTGTGGTTGTGGGTAAACAGCTAAATATGAGACTTTGTGTAGTTGAGTGGCCAGAAACTACTGTGATCTTTAGTTGTACCTGTGGGGATATTGAGCAGAAGTAGAGACAGTGTATTATGCCCCTGCATAGTCCAGCTTCAGAGTGCTTTTCCTGGTGTCCATAGCAACATGCTGAAAATTTAGAAACGGTTCACAGAATCATGATTGAAAAAGACCTAAACAATAAAGCACAAAAATTCAGTTGTAATGAAAAACATACTGGCTGTAACTTGTAATTGTATGAAGGAAAAAGCTGAAAGAGTAAATGCCTGCATTAAATACCTGCATGGCGTGTGCTGGTAGAGAACCAGTAATTGGGTGCTAAAGCTGGAGCAGTCAGATGCGCAATTAAAGTGTAAATTAAAAGGGTGACAGCTCTCACCAGGTAACAGGCTTTATGGTTATTTCTCAGTTGTTGGAAATACTCAAAATTAAACGTGTTTCTAAAAGATACCTGTTGAAATTCCTGCTACTAGAATTGAAGCAGGATTTAATTCAAGGAATTATTATAGCCTCTATTATTCATAAGGTCAGACTAGACAATCAAAATAATTTCTTTAGGATTAAAAAAAAGCTCTGTAAATGAGTCTATGAATTATTAAAGTACAGTCTTTGTAGTGCTATGCTAGCAGGTAATACAAAAGCTTGGTAGTGGAGCATGTACTGGCTTGTGTATTGAGCGATGTTTAGTTGTGTGTCATACTCTGAGATAAGAGGCCTTACCTTCCTGATATCACTTGTGAATCTGCCGTTATGTTTGGGGTTTTTTTTCTGGTTTCATGGTTTCATACTTGGGGTTTAGGGACTTGAGCTGATCTGAAGTCCTGAAAGGAGGGTTTGTTTTTTTTCTGGGGATGGTAGATGAAGTCATCCAAGGAGCTGTAGCGGAGAGCTTTGTTATTCAGTTGGGAAGAGATCTGTTTCTGATGTGTAGTTCTGTACTTGAGATTGTGCTATTGCTGTCTCTTGCTTATCTTTAGTTAGACAGTGTGTCTTTGTAGAAAATTATTTGTTTAGTCTTGTTGAAGTACTGGGTTATGAAAATTTAAAGGGAAGTAAAGTAAAGCAGTAATTAGCATGAATTTTATTATATTTCTGTTGTTCTTTCTTGTGAATGGTCAGTTTACAGTGGGCCTAGCATAGGAAAATAAACTGGTGAGGACTTTGACAAGCTTGAATTATTGTATAAATTGTTGTCTCTTCTGGCAGTCATATGCAGCTGCATAACCTTGGCAGAGTGATTTCTAAAACAACTCCTACCTTGGTGTTTTGCATCTGCAGAATGATGACATGAGTGTTTTTTTGCCTGTGGCTTTGCAGTGCTTTGGCACTGTGCACATTGAATCTCTTTTAAATATCAGTTCACGCTAACTTTTCTTGTAAGAGCAGCCAGACTATTTATAAATGCACTGTGCTTTGAAGCTATGGTAACTGTGCTGTTTTCTTCCAGTTGGCTCTGCAGTATGTGTTAGTGGCCAGGGAGCATGTCCTACTATCAAACACTGTAACATCAGCGACTGTGAAAATGTTGGACTTTATATTACAGACCATGCACAGGTATTTTTCAGTATCAATTACTACACAGAGATAACAATTTTACTGTTATTTGTTCCTGTCTTAATTTACGCTTTCATTTCTTAGGGAATCTATGAGGACAATGAGATCTCCAATAATGCATTAGCAGGCATTTGGGTTAAAAACCATGGAAATCCCATTATCAGACGGAATCACATTCACCATGGACGTGATGTTGGAGTTTTCACTTTTGACCATGGCATGGTAAAGTATTACATTATCTTTTGAAGAGGAAAAATATAGATGTTTCATAGACAGTGTCTTAAAATTTTCTCATCTCTGAAAAAAATGTATTTTAAAAACATGGTTTTCCATGTGAACAGGTATTTTAAATATGTCTACTGCTCTTCTCTTGCCCTTGAGTGAGAAACTTCACTTTAAAGACAATTTTAGCTGAAAGAGGCTTAAACAAGCTTTTTGCAGTTGATTGGCAGCCTGTTACATTGAATTATGTTGCAGTGACAAAATGCTTCTTGAAATAGGATGTAAATGGTAGGCTTACATTTACACTATTGCTTCATTCTTTTTCCTTTGAAATGGAACAAAATAGGTGCTGGAAGATTAAAAAAAAATATGCTCTGTGGAGACTTAATCGGTTGTCTTCTAATATTAAATCTCTGAAAACAGGGTATGTCCAATGTCTCTGGGAAGAGGACTTTCCTAAAGTGGGAGTTAGTTTTGGAATTTTAAGATAATTTTATTTAAGAATTAGGACCTTCTTTGGAATGAAGGTAATAACTTCCATGCATGTGTTGTGAGCAGTGAGTTTGCATAGCCCTTGATATAATAAGAATGGATTTTTGCCACTGAAGTAAAAGATGATAATTTGCTGTTTTGTTTCAGCAAAATATTCTGTGTGGCTTCCAAACAGTGCCAAATCGTTGTTTTTACTGCTTGAATGACAAAGCCCCAATTCCCACCACCCAGCTGGCAAAATGAGCAGTTTTCTTCTAGTCACTCTTAAAATTACACACATAAGTACAAAATGTGATCACAGTATGGTGAACTAAATGTCAGACTAAATAAGGGATGCTGAAGTTAATACTGCTCACTGTCAGATCAAGTGTCGTGTTCAAAAACAATGTGATTTCAGATTCCCTTCTGATTTCACAAAGATCCCACAGAATTCGAGTATCTTGCTGTAGGAGGGCGTTGGATACTGCAGGAGGTACATTTCCCAGAACATTGGTGATAAGGAATAATAGACTAGATAGTCACTTCCTTTGGGAGAGTTGCATTTTTAGGGCTGCTGTAGGTAAATAACAACATCTTCTCTAGTGCTGTGGTGCTGCTGTAACGAAAACCTCACTTTAATATGGATGATTTCAGAAGGCTGCTGAAGCAGGGCACGTTTCATGCACTCTGGGGTGGGGTGCTAGTGCCTATTCCCCCTCCATACGTTCTGTTCTTACCTTACTGCCTGACACACTTCTTTGCCTGGCTGTGGCTAAATATATGCTGAGCCTGTTCTTTGGCAGGATGACCATAATTAGACCTGATATATTATATCCGTGGATGTTCTTTGTAAGTAAATGGCTTTTATCATGTAAGTAGTAGTTTTGCTGGTAGATTGTCTTGAGTCTCTAAGAAAAATAAGTAATGTTTGTAAAAGATACTCGTGCAAATGCAGTCGTTAGACGTGAACGCCTTTGTCTAGCTGAGAAAGAAGTCCTAGGTCATGCTTTTGCAGACATAGTTTGGGTCTAGACTGGACCTCTGTTCTTTGCATTTCCGTTCTCTCACTTATCTTCTGACTGTTGGATCCAGTGTTTGTTCTGCACCCCTCGTGTATTTCATCTTGCTGTCACCCCCCACCTCCCTATTTCACATGCTCATAGCTCTCGCTACAGTAGGTATTCATTTAAAGCTTAGACTGATTTGATGCTTGCTCCAAGGAAGCTCTAGCCCACCATTTTAAAATCAGCTTATTCTTAAATAAAATGTTTATTAATTCAGGTACTGAATTGCTTTAGCTTCCTTTCTGAACTCCTACATGAGGATTTTCTACACTGTGTTATGTGTTGAGAGACTGTTGGATAGGACTCAGATGTCTCCTGAATAAAGTAATAATCTCTTGTAATAAGTCAGTTCTTCGGGGAAATAAATTTCCATAATTTTGATGAATGATTAATGCAATTATAGCTAATATATAATGTAGCAAGCTTTTAGGAAAAGAAAAACCCACACAACAAAACAACCAACATGTAGTTTAATAATGGACTAGAGGAAGAAGTGAAGCAGCTGGGGATTATTAAGATCTTTTCCATCCTGGTTGCTGGGAGGAGGGGGACAGGGTTAAAGGAGCAATGCAGTACTAGGTGTAGCTATTTAACTTGTGGTTTCCTGTTCTCAGTGGAAGGTAAACAGGCCACGCAGCACTGTTATATTTGCTGTTAGCATAAAATCTTCTTGCCAGTAGAAGATAAAACGTGATGGGATTCTACTGTGCTAGGTGCATCTTCTCTCCTCTTAGTTATGTCCTAAAAAGCAATTTTTTTCGGTGTTCGGCACGATTATACCACTCCAGAAGAACTCTCTCCTAGCGGTCTTCTGACAGATTTCTTTACATCATTTCATGCTCTACAGAGATGTAGTTGTTTGGCTATTTTGCAAAGACTGGTGGCAAACCTAAGACCATATATCTTTGTTTTATATTATCTCACTCCTTGGATAGTGCCACGGCCTCGTTTAAGCAGTATTAGCATATTGCCTAAGCAGTCCTAATCCGCCTCAGTAGATATGTATATCCATACATCTCTCCACAACTTAAAACAGGCTCAGAAACATGTAGTGAAGTGATTTCAGCTATAGAAAAGCTGATGAAGGAGAGTGCTTCAGGAAGTCCTGGGGGTAGAAATATCTGTATGTAAGCTTGAGGGTTAATTGGTAAGTCTGGGTAGGAGCTGCTGAAGTAGAAATATTAAATATATGAGTATTGCAATATTTAAAAAATGAAGAAGCCAGACTGAATTCGCTTGATTCATTTTTAAAGAATATTTGATCTGTTTTCTCACTGGTTATAAACTCCTGTGAAAGATTCCCTATATCTGGTCTCAATCTGGTTTTGGCAGCATCCTCTGTTCTGCATCATGCTAGTGATAGAGTTGCTGAAATGATGTCATTAGCAATATTTATGAGCCCTTCAAGTGACATAGTGTCTTTCAGATACAAATCTAACATACCTAAGCAAATGAATAGATTTTCTATGTTAACTTCTTTTGCTTCCCTTCAGTTATTTTTGGGTGTGTGGTTTGTTGGTTGGGTTTTTTTGCGTTGCCTGTGACTGTGAAGTGGGGTAAGTACATTCCAGTGCTGAATTCCTACCCTACACATTCTTTTCCCGTGGGTTTCTGTGCTGGAGTGCTGGCTCTGAAAGGCTCAAGAGTGCTTTGTTTTCCAGTTTCATACTTTCAGGCTGTTCTTTGTGTTTTGATACATGTAGAAACTTAACCTCTTATTTCTAAACCGGCGATATTCTGACATTTGCCTTAGTGCTTGTGCCAAATGCTTAACAAGCAGGCATTAAAAATGGTGCATGGCATTGGCAGCCCTTGGTGCCTTACACTGACCTCTCTTGCCAGTTGTCTGAGACAAGTTACCAGACATTTGTCATGAATCATATTTAGTGGTGGCATACAGACATCAGGGAAGTTAGATATACTGTAAGAATAACCATAAATTTATAGCTTAAAGCTGAGATCTAGGCATAACAGTTTCCGTTTTCAGTACTCCCAAACAAGAAACAGCACTATTGCTTATTCTTCTTTTCTTTTTGATGGTAGTAGCATGTGTCTAAATTGGGTAATTGTGACTAGTTGATGGCTTGGTATTTTAAATATTACAAATTGGATAATTTTTAAGAAGCGTGTATATGAAGTCCAGAAAATATAAATTAAGGCTATGCCAGTTTCTGTACAGGCTCCATAAAAAACTCAGTTGGTCTTTTGCTGCAACAGCAAATTTTTCTTATGCCCCAAAAATAAAGGGTTTGTTTTGCAATTTGAATGCGGTTTTCTTTATATGCTGCATTTGGATTTTTATGAAACCCACCAACTTTCAAATAAAGACCATTCTAGGCTTTGGGAGGCAGATTTTTGTAAGCACATTTTTAATGCTGTCGGTCACACTTACTAGATCTATGTAATTAACCTGAGAGTCAGATATTCTGTAGCGGTTCAGTTCTTTCTGTCTTGGCCTGGTTTTTTTTTTGTTGCCCTCTTGAGAGTACAAGTGTAAATAAATATTTAGGAAGTGTTGAAGCTTGCATCATTATTTTGTTTCTCTTTTTTTAAATACCCATATTGTTCAACCAGTAACTTGAAATACTTCTGCCTTTCTGTAATGCGATCTTTGAGATGGAGAAAGGAAATAAGAAATACATGGGGGGAAAAAAACCTTTGAGAAGAAAAGCAGTGAACAAAATCCAATCATTAGAAGTTTTAACCACAATGCATTTCAAAGCAGTATTTGTGAGACTAGATAAAATGTAGAAAGAAAAAAGAAAAAAAAAATAAATCCAAGTTCAATTACTGAGTTAGTCTTGATGTAAAAAAACCTTCCAAGCTTGTCCAGATGCACAGGACCCCTTCTTTTACATCACATCAACGTTTTATGCACACAAAGTAGTGTGTGGAAGCATCAACATTCCCATTACAATGATGTTTGTCTTCTTGGGATTACTTTCTCTGCTCAGATCTTAACAGGCTGTTCTTGCCCACACTTTCTGTCACTGGAGCTGTCATCTTGTGCCCGCAGCTAATGATTTGCCTGGTATTTTAAATACATTTTGTGTACAGAGTACTTTTTCATATTTAGGATTTTTCAAGCAGAAAACTACTGCTAAGGTATTTTGAGTCTCTTTACACTTCTTTAGTTTTTTTTTTTTTAAGACAGTGACAGTATTTTCCACATGCATCCCTTCTTTCTTATTAGTTGCAGGGGCCTCTTTCTCTTGCTAAGCAACCCTGGCGTTGCCTGGTGCTGCATCCTCCAGGTTCTTCTACTGCTGCTGGTGAATTAACCAGACACCTTCACAAAACACAAGTAAAATATCCAGCATACTTGAGAATCATTCTTAGAAAGAGGTAGAGGCAGTGTAACACTGTTGATCTCTCCATGCAGAGGAGTATTTGACCTTCCTGACCTTAAAAGCTGCCTGGCAGAGTCTCTACTAAGGATCAGGGGTTAAGCATTGTCCAGCTGTCAGGGAGCTCAAAAGTTGCAGGTTGGGAAGCCTGTGTGTGTGCTGTTAGAAATGTGAGAAAGGAACAGTCTGTTATACCTGGAGCTGGCAGTAACTTTGGGTTTGCAAATAGTATTAGTGGGCAGTATTAGTATCATAGATCATTCAACTCCATAGTGGGAAACACAATTTCTTTTACTTTTTGAGAAGAAAATGTTGTCTGAACCCATATGTGATTTCTTGGGATCTAAAAGTTCATTGTTTTAAAAAAAAAACTAATTAGAAGGGAAGGCACCTGTGAGAGGATATAGTTCAAAGGCACAATGGTACCTTTTGAAGAGGAGCACCTGTAGCGACTGGAAAAGACACCAGGGATTGCATCTAAAAGAGTGAGAGAAGCCTTAGCCCTTCTCCCAAGGGGGTGAATTTAGACCAAAGAAGTTGTGGGTTTCAACTGCAAAGGGCATAGAAAGTAGGCAGTCTGGGAATGAGGTGGTTGCTTAGGTCTTTGGAAGAGCACATATTCCTGACTTCCGTTGGTTTAACTGAATTCAGTTTAATAATGTTCAGAGACAGCCTCAACAAGTGTAGAAACACGCTGGGGTTAATCGCATCAGCTCAGAGTCAGTTGTTTAGCTTAAGATCACTATGCTTGAGGTGGACTGGACTTCTTAATGCAGTTTCTCTTTATGAATATTGAATGTTACAGGATCTTACCTAGTAGAAAGCCTTGAATTTCTGACCCAGATGTCAGCCTTATAAAGGAATCTTTTTTCTCCCCCTTTTGAGAGTGTTTCCTTCATAGTGGCAAATTCTCAGTTTCTTGTGAGTCACCAGTCCTACCTTTTTCGAGAAGGCAGAAGAGCAATTGTTTTGAAGGCTCCATTTTCTACTTTTTAAAGAAATAACACTTGTACTCTGCTCTCAAGTGATGCTATGCTGTTCTAGGACATACTAGGCAGAGCACAGTTAATCTACAGGTACGTCTTCTGTTGCTCTCTGAAGTTGCATGTTACATAGATACTCTAGGACACAAGAACAACTGAAGGAGCCTTCTCTCTTCAGTTCATTTTCAAGCAGTAGTAAAAGTTATGTGGTATACGCTGTTGGTTTTAAGAATTAAAATATTTAATGGTTAAGGAAACTTTGGCACAAATAACAGTGCTTGCTGAAACTCAGATATTGCTGATCACATGAGAAAGTTTCTGTTTGTTTGAAGCTTCTACACGGTGTTGAAATGGCTCTTTCGCTTTGTCATGTTACATAAGTTGGCAGTAACATAAGTATTTTCCATGTGGTAGTTAGTAGAAACTCCAGGACAGAGATGCTCATGGTAGTAGGTTATGTGAGTGCACTGGACTGGAGTCCAGTTATACTGAGCAGTGGGAGGAATCGTGCTTTTTTTTTTTTTTCAGTTGGTAAGTAAAATAGGTCTCAGTGACACTATAACAAGTGGATGAGGTGCCTATGAGGATGACAAAGACCAGTGTAAGTCAGGCTCTTTTCCTTTGTACCTGTCTACACGCTATGAGTTCATTAAACAAGTAATCTTTTTCATGATGAGGACTGGTGCTGAAACTAGAGCTGGAATTGTACTGATTTCTTCATATACTGTAAATGGATTTGCAGAGCACAGAGGCAGACATCTAGATGGAAAGAAAGAACTGAAGGTTTGTTCATGTTACCTCTCCGTGTGTTCTTAGATGTAAGGGACAGTAGAGTTTTGGTTGTTAGGCAGGTCATCTCAATGTTACTTGCTCTCTGTTTAGTATTGCCCTCCACAGCTGCCTTTTGGAGATGGGCTGGGTCAGAGTTTGTAAGACCGTGCACCCAAACCATCCACAGATTAAAATATATCACTTGGTGGTTGCCTGCCATCTCCAATAAGAGATGCTTTCTCTCTTTCAGTGGTTTAGTTTTTGTTCTTTTAGTTGAGCAAAATGGGCATATAATAAATAGATTGAATTTTAGTATCAAAATGTTCTACAACTGGAAAATGGTCTGCAAGGACTGACACAGTTACTTTGCATGGCCCTGTAACGAACTAGAATCAGAGAAATTGCTGAGCAGAAACCCAAGTGTTTTGGCAGGTGACCTTTCTTATGGTTCAGTGTGCTGCTGAACTAGTACATGATGACATAGCTGGCAGGGCATGCCTGGAGTGGTTCTGTGGAGTGTCTTTTCTTGGTTTGGCTTGGATTTTTTCCCTGAAAGCTATGCTGTTTATAAGGCATTTGTTTAAATGCAGTTTTGTTGCAGGCTTACTGCTACTATGGCAGTGTTTAAAAGGAAATGTACACAATTTTTAAAAGGCATGGGGGCAGGGTGGGGAGGCAACTCAGCTCCTCAGACCCACCAGCCCTGGCAAAATCACTCATCTCCCACATCCACGTGTATTTATTCTGACCGGTTAATTCAAGGAAATTTAGGACACTTCTGACTATCTGTGGTTACGCGTCTGGAAATAAGTAGGTAGCCTTCTCCACAGCACTCATCTCTATATTGGGCCAGTGGGCTTTAGGGCCTTGGAAAGGAGTGTGAACCTTAGGGCTTTTAAGGAAACCTGGTACTCAGTCCTCTTCAAGGTGCTATATCTGGGTCACTTTTTCTTGATAGCCCATGGTTAGTAATAAATGGCAATGCAGTCACTGTGTCTTTGAAACAGTATTTTATTTTTGAGGAAAAAAAAATATATAGTGGCAGTATCTGTTTTAATTAGCTGTTTAAGTATTGATATATTATCAGTTTTTTGGCACTGTTTCCTTTTAGATGAGGGTTGTATTTAGAGGGGAGGAACTAGCCTTCACCTTTAATAAAGACTTTTAAAGGAAAATGCATGTTTTGTATTTTAAGGGTTATTTTGAAAGCTGCAACATACATAGAAACAGGATAGCAGGTTTTGAAGTGAAAGCATACGCCAATCCTACGGTTGTTCGGTGTGAAATCCATCATGGCCAGACTGGAGGAATCTATGTTCATGAAAAAGGAAGAGGACAATTCATAGAGAACAAAATCTATGCAAACAATTTTGCAGGTGTTTGGATTACCTCAAACAGTGACCCAACAATAAGGTATTGTTTTCCTTGTTGATATTTCACTACTCAGGAGATTTGATGGGGATGGGAAAAGTGCAGTTTTACTTAATTTATTTCTAATGAACTGTAAATGCTCCTGTATATATAAGAATGAGAATTCTATTTGTGTTAGGTTGGGCTGCATTTTTAATTTGCCATGTATACTTGGAAGTATGTATTTCTCAAGGCATCAGAACATAAATTCTCCATTTTAAAGCTGGATATTGTGTAGTCCTAGATGCTACAAACGTTGTACAGTGTATTAGAATGATTTCACAACAGGGGTAATTTTCTTTCTTAGGGGCAATGCAATTTTTAATGGGAATCAAGGTGGCGTTTATATCTTTGGTGATGGAAGAGGCCTTATTGAAGGAAATGACATTTATGGTAAGCTAATTGGCTGATTGAATCTTAAATTCTGAGGAAAAAATGAGTAGGTTTCATGATAAATACCACACTTCTGTCAACAGGTAACGCATTAGCAGGAATACAGATTCGAACAAACAGCTGTCCCATAGTACGACACAACAAGATTCATGATGGCCAACATGGTGGAATTTACGTAGTAAGTGTTACCTACAAACAGGCTTGCAGACTTGTTTTCCGTTCATTCAAACACTGGAAAAGGGTGCTCAGTGTGACATGTTTGAGTATAATTAGTGACTGACATTCTTACGTTAAAAATACGGTTACCTGTAATAGAGTGAATCTTGCGCGGGTATTTAAAACATGGAGGTCCTTATGAATGTCACTAAATTACTTCTGTTGCAGAGTAAAAATTATAATATGGGATAGATGACAATTTCACCATTTCTTGTCTAAAAGCTTTTTAAAGGCTTACTTTTTGTAGTAGTTTGTCATTGTTTAAAAAGAAAATCAGAAATCTGTTCAGCTTTTTTGGAGTGTGATGTGTCTACCACTAACCTCAGAAAATATATTTTTTTTCTGCCTTCAGGATGATATACATTGCAATTGCCATATGGTCGTGTATTGTAAAAGTGAGGAGTAAAGCGCAATTCCCAGCGTGCGCAAGGGCTCTGCTAATTGAACTGAAAGAGCTGTCAGGTTACCTTAAGCAATACAGACACTGAGAAACACATATCTTTCTGCCAAAAGCTACCCAAGGTTCAGCTAAAGCTGCAAGCGTGCAGCTTCATCTATCCTGTAACGGGAACAGAACAGCTTACCCTCACCAGGAATAACCTTGTTCCACTTCTAAGCCTTGACGTGGCGTAGTTGCCTTAAGAGGCATGCCGATTTTTGTCAGTCTGGTGGACAGGGCTGGGTGTAGGTGTAAGTGCCAGATCCTGCAGCTTTCAGCACATTGCGTGGCTCCAGGAAGGTACCTCTTATACCAACAGCTAGCTGAGTTACACAAATGCTACTGCAGAGCCTTGAAATGTGATGATTTACATGAAGATGTTCTCTGTTTCACGACAAAACACTCAAAACTAGGATTTATTGTTATGGCGGGGGGAGGGGGGTAAGAAGGAAGAAAATAGGTACTCCAGTAGAAAATAAATATTTTCCTACAGTAAAGAAGCCATGTTGGGAAGGGAAAACAGCTAGAAAAATGGTATTGGCAGTTAGCAGATTTTCTGAATTCTGGAATTGTCTTGTATTTAGCATGAAAAAGGACAAGGCGTAATTGAGGAAAACGAAGTTTACAGCAATACTTTGGCTGGAGTCTGGGTGACAACAGGCAGCACTCCAGTCTTGAGGAGAAACAGAATACACAGTGGGAAACAGGTGGGTTTTACTCTGTGGTTAAAAGGGGACCCTGGAGAAGAAAGTTCTCCTGTGCTTTTTGTACCTCATTATATCGAAACTAATAATTTAATTCTCGATGTGTTAGGTTGGAGTTTATTTTTATGACAACGGACATGGTGTGTTAGAAGACAATGACATCTATAACCACATGTACTCAGGGGTTCAGATAAGGTAAACCATATTCTGGTTTTTGCATCAAAACAGATATTAGCTTGTTTTATGGGGTTTTTGTGTCTTAATTGTTCTTGACTCTTTGTTTCTAAAACCAGCTTTTTAAAGAAAATCCAATATCCTTTACTTCAACTTCCAAGAAAGTTATTTCTAATACAGCCTGGATATTGACTAGAAGATGTGCCCTGCGGGGTCTGTAAAGCTAAAATCTGTTTGCATGTTTGGAAATGACTGGGTTTTACTAAGACTTCTAAGCAGAGAGGTATATGGAACACTTCTGTAGAGGAGTATTAAAGGTTTGGCCTTTGACTTGTGTGCTTATGTTTCCCTCTAGAACTGGAAGTAACCCCAAAATTAGGCGCAACAAGATCTGGGGTGGTCAGAACGGTGGTATTCTTGTCTATAATTCTGGTAGGTTTTGTTTTTCACATTTATCCACAATTGTTTATGTTCTGCAATATTATCTTTTCCCCTTTATTATCCTTCTTGATTTTTATTCTTTTTTTTCTGCCCTTCCTTCAATTTTAGGGCTTGGATTTATAGAAGACAATGAAATTTTTGATAATGCAATGGCTGGTGTATGGATTAAAACAGACAGTAATCCTACACTAAGAAGAAATAAAATCCATGATGGAAGAGATGGAGGCATCTGTATATTTAATGGAGGAAGAGGTATATTTTTTTTCCTCTTAGTGGCATATACTGGATATTCTGAATAAGAGTTTAATTTCAGATTAAGCAGTGTCCTTTTTAAAGTGCTCTTTAGAAGCCTCTCTCTTGTGTTCTGAAGTAATAAAATAGTTATAACGAACATACACTGATGCTTTTTAGCCATAATTACTTCAGTAATACTGAAATCTGTGGGAGGCAGAGAGGTAGTTAATCTCATCCAAGACGACTGTTAGATTGTTGCTTAGACCAGTCCTTTGATCCTGTCTGCTTTTGTAAGCTTTGCCATTTGACTGAAAGACACTGCTGAATTGTAGCCAAAATCATATGTCTGAACAGTTTAGGGTCTGCCAGTGCCAAAGATCAGGTAGGGGGTGCAACAGATCTTCAAGGTCTTGTATACTAGTAAATTTAGACGCTGTCCTGATCTGAAATCCGATGACTGTTGTGTATCCTGATACCAGCTTCTGGTATTTTGTAGATAATCCCTGGCTGTAAATGAGCTTTAATTTTAAGTTAAGCATTTTAAAGTAAACCTGTTCTCCAGTAACAAAAATCCTAAATAAGCTTTGCTTTGTCAGGCTGCTCATTTTAGAAGACATGGACAGAAAGGTGTTAGAAAAATTTGGGAAGTGAAAAGATTTTTAATGTTTTCTCAAAAGTTAAACAGATTAAGTTTTCTTCAGATTTCAAGTTTTCTGCAGTGCATTATGCAGTGGTGCATGCAACCCCCAATTCTGTTCTTATACCAAAAACTCATGTATGTGATTGTACCCCAAGAGTGACTTTAAACTTGTGTCACCAGCTTCGGTGCTATTGATGGGCATTCCCTGAATGTAAGGAGTTTGTGGTTGATATGTGAGATCTTTGGAAAACATTTCATGGAGTGGTTATGGGTAGGGAAACGTGACTGAGCTCAAATGTCCTGTTTGTTGGTCTGTCGTAGGTCTTCTGGAAGAGAATGATATCTTCAGGAATGCCCAAGCTGGTGTTCTGATCAGCACCAATAGCCACCCTGTGCTAAGGAAAAATCGAATATTTGATGGATTTGCTGCAGGTTTGTGCTGTTCACATCACATTTTGAAGTGTTAGAGCTTAGAGTAAGCTCTTCACAAAGCTAACTCAGAGTTCCTTTACCCCACGGCACTTAGACATTTTAACAGAGATTGGGATATCCTTCAGTGCATTTGAGAAATCATTTGAGAATTCAGAGTTGTAGCCAGAATATCTTTACAGCAGTCTCTGGAATTACTAGCATGCAGAGAAGCAACACACATTCTGCCTTCCCATTTTTCGTGAATTACTTCTAAAATAGCATAATGAAAAATGTAATTGATAAAGTTGTCTAGGACATATTTCTCATTGATCTGCTGGATGCTGGTTTGAATATTTTATTGACACTTTAGGAAACAGAGCAAATATACATTTTAGAAATTTGAATTGCATCTCAGGCTCAATTTTCTCAGCTCACAAACTCGAGCAGTAACTAGAATGAGCATTTGTTACTCCAAAAGAGATGAAGGATGTTTAGTAGTGATTTTTGTGCAATTTACTGTTTAATGATCACAGTTGCATACGTCTTGCGTTCCATTCCATTTCAACTAAAATTGCATTCTTGAGTTTTCTCCCATCTTTCTTTCAGAAGAAGCAAGTTTTCTGAGAAGAGCCTCTATAAAGGTGTTGTTTCAGTGTGGTGGGAGGGCAAGGATAGGTTGCTGTCAAGAGCAGTCCTGGACATATGACTTGGAAGACACGGGTTACTGATAGAAGCTAAGATTTAAAGAAATGCATTTTAGGTGCCCATCTTGAGAACTTTTGTTTTTTTAAAGATATTTTAAAAAGGGTAAGGTATGTGCACAAGAACTCTGAAATATACATGAAGATGACAGCTTTAAGCACCCAAATATCACATCCCCCTTGAAAACATGTGCTCGTAGTACCATCTTATGACCAGATAAACTCGTAGTGTATTGTTACTACGAGAAACCATGCATGCCAGCTGCAGCTCTCTGAAAGGACTCAACAGAAATGTTTGAACCTCAGTTTTATAGCAAAATTACAGTGCAATTTGAGCTATGTTATTTTCCTTTTCTCCCTTGAGTTTATGATGGTTAAAAGAAAATGAACAAACTGTAGATCTTCAGAGGTACAAACACAGAATTGCTAGGGATTTAACTTCCCTCTTTCTTTTCTCTCCTTTGTTCCCCTGACCTGGTAAAGGTATCGAAATAACAAATCACGCAACTGCGACATTGGAAGGCAATCAGATTTTCAACAACCGCTTCGGAGGTTTATTTCTAGCATCTGGTGTCAATGTGACAATGAAAGGTGAGCCCCAGGCCTCCTTTGTTGTGGGTCTTTACTTCGCATTTTCTCATTCGGTGCAGGGGTTGGAGTTTGTTGTACCAGTTTTTCCATTTTTGGCTTAGGTTTGGTTTGACCTTAAGCTGAGTCGGAACTAGGAGTTACAGCTGAAAGTAATAAACTAGACTCCCCTGTCTTAGACTTTTAGACAGCCAGACACTTTCAAAAGTAACTTAAAAGTTTTCCAGTCATGTTAAATGTTAAAACTTGGTTATTAGCTCTTCTGCCAATTGTTTCAAAGTGGTTACTGGTCTTTGGTGCATCTCAAATTCTATTACACTAACTGCGAATTGGAAAGTCTTTTGCCACATACCTGAAAACAAGTGCCCAGTAAAGAAACACTCATTGCTTGGCTTTTAGAATCTAAAAGCGTGAGTATTCACATTCCCAAATCACACTTTTCAGAAAATAGGAACAGTTTACACACATAAAATCCCATGTGTAGTGAGGAAGCATGCAGAGCATGAGGAAGAGTGTAGTGGTGGTTTGAAGGCTGGACAGTGTCAGGGTTTTTTTCTAGAAGGAAAAGGCTCTGTTTGCAGTTTTCCACCTACTTGGATGTACTTGCTGTGCCTTTCCCCATATATTCTTTACACCACTTCAAACACAAGCTTTGGCTCCCTGCTTCACAGCTTCCTGGCTTGTTGGCTGTATTTGGCAGTGCTGTGGCACTTCTGGGTGTGGACAGAACTAATTTGAGGTGCACTTTGGACAGAAGACCCAGTAGCTGAATACACCAGAGGATTATCAAAACTGCCGTACCTTGGACAGTCCTGTGAAATGATGGAGGTGGTCGGGCTAATTTCAAGTTCAGCTGGATCGTTGGAAGGTGCCTTATGCTCTTCTGGGGGGAAGAGCTGTGCTTTCCTGCTTTCTGAGGGATCTGTCAAAGTCCTTATGGAAACCTATGTGGGTTTCAGGCTGCTCAACAGAGAGCTGAAGCCTGATGAGCCACCGAGATGCTTAGGGGAGTGGAACACCTGTCTTATGAGGAAGGACTGAGGAAGCTGGGTCTCCTTAGCTTGGAGGAGTCTATGGGATGACCTCATTAATGCTTGTAAATATGTAAAGGGTGACGGGAGGACGGAGCCAGGCTTTTCGCAGTGTTGGCCAGTGACAGGACAAGGGGAAATGGGTACAAGCTGGAACACAGGAAGTTCCATCTGAATGTAAGGAACAATTTCTTTATGGCGAGGGTGATGGAGCACTGGAACAGGCTGCCCAGGGGAGTTGTGGAGTCTCCTCTGGAGACATTCAATACCAATCTGGACCTGTTTCTATGTGATCTAATCTAGGTGATCCTGCTCAGGCAGGGGGTTTGGACTGGATGCTCTTTCGAGGTCCCTTCCAACTCCTGACATTCTGTGCTTCTGCGAAGGCTTGTTTCTCTCACAATGTATTGACAGAGTACTTACATGAAGGCATACCAGGGACTTTATGCAGTGAGTGCAAAGAGGAGCGGTCTTTCTGGTCTGAGGAAGGCACTGCACTGTCTGGGCACCTGCAGTGTCATGTGGCATTGAGGATTTGATGTGTTTAAATGCCAGAATGAAAATGCAGATGTAGCACTGACTGTTCCTCATGGGTTTAGATCTTGAAAGGGGGAAAGGGGGAGGCTTCTGCCTTTTAACACTTGAGGAAAAAAAAAAATTGATCCAGGTGCTATTTAATTCTTGTTTTTATTTGTCACCCTCTCAACAGACAACAAAATAATGAACAATCAAGATGCCATAGAAAAAGCTGTCAGTAGAGGCCAGTGTTTATATAAGATATCAAGTTACACCAGCTATCCGATGCATGACTTCTACAGGTAATGGGTTCTTTGCTGTCACCTACAGTAAGTCTTCATAGAAACACGATTTCTCTCCTAGCAAGACTCCCCAAGCAGCTGCTGTTTGTCTGCTGGCACACACAGACATGTGCTTGGGGAGAACGCATTGTTAGTTGGAGCCCGAGCCAAAGGGACTGCACAGCAGAACCCAAGCATGCTGTGAAATCCAAGCCCATGTGAGCCTCAAGCTTTACAGGCTACTACAGAGCCTTGCTGTGTGGCCCTTCAGCCCCCACACCCTCCCCGAGCACTTTACTCTGCTCCTCAGTCCTTGCTCCCTGCCTAATGTGATGTGTTTTGCTTTAGGTGTCACACCTGTAACACCACAGACCGTAACGCCATATGTGTGAACTGCATTAAGAAGTGCCATCAAGGACATGACGTAGAGTTCATTAGGCACGATAGGTATGTCGCAACTGAGCATGTCGGGCAGTTGTGACACCGCAAGTGAAGGGGAAACTAAAGAACTCTTCTTCTCTCTCTCCCTGCCAGGTTTTTCTGTGACTGTGGTGCTGGAACACTGTCTAATCCCTGTACGCTTGCCGGAGAGCCTACACATGATACAGATACACTATATGACTCTGCTCCACCTATAGAATCTAATACATTGCAGCACAACTGAATTCCTTTCAGAAAGAAAGTCCTGCCATTCTGATATCATACCTGTTAAAACTTTTTTTTTGGAGAAAGTTATACTTGCCCATTTCTGCAGAAAGAGACTGTGTTAAAGCGGATGTGTGAGGTGTTGACACTATGGAGCTCAACCTACCAAAAAAGAAAGTGGCAATATGTTGACTCAGGATAACAGAACTGGGCGTTTTAGCATTACTGTGTAAACAAAGACTTTGAAGGGACAGAAGTGAAGAAAAATAAGCTGCAATTCTGTACAGATACCAACTTCTGAAAGCTGGTGTTTTTACAAGTAGCATTGAAACGCAGTCCAATTTGCAGTAGTACTATTCTGTAGACAAGCAGCATTCTTTGTTGCTGCCTTTATGGACATGGGTACCAATTGCTTTTGTAACATGGTAAAAAATGTGAGCTAGCACTTCTGCATTTCTTTTGATTTTTTTAACATTTATTCAGATTGAGAAATATGATTTTAATGCTTTAATCATGTAGTTTGTTTCTAATTTCAAGCAAAAAAAAAACCTTATTGTACTTGAATGTGTCCTGTTTTGTTAGCACACCTAGACTTGCTGTAACTGTACTCATGTCCCAGTATGTACGTTCTTTCTATGAAAGAGAAAACACTAATCTTAAATTATATCCAGCAATTTTTCTGGTGTTCTCTGAAGTTAGAATAATCTCCTTCCCTGCCCCAGCAATAGTCTGTACTCAAACCACCCTAACAAAAAAGAAAAAAGCAAGTGTTTTAATGAGACTTCCTAGACTATAATGCACTATAAAACAAAGTACCCATGTAACTAAGTTTTGTGAATTAATTTTACTATGTTTTAAAGTACACGGTAGAAAGTCTCCTCAAAACAGTCAAAACTTTACTCTGTTCATAGTTTTTTTTGAACAGTCTGGACATTACTTACGTAATCTGCTGGAAATCACAGCAATTTCCTGCTCTAATGAAGCTGAGACAAGTATATATACAGCCCTATACAGTTTCATAGCTTTTTTCCATTTATGTGTATTGGTGACAGTGGGTAATCAACAGCCTGAAAGTGTATGCATGTACCATAACATCTAGACTTAATATATTGTGGAGTACTCAATAACCATTATGTAGAGGGTAGGTAAGAATTAAAGGGTTTAATTTCCTAGGAAAGACAATGGAAAAATGGTCATTTTTAAAAAATAAAGTTTATTAGATCATAACGTTGTCTGATACCACCTTTTTGAAAACCTCTTGTGCTCTCAAAGATGCTCGAGCATAGCAGTAAGCTTCTGAACAGCATTTGGGTCACTCCTCACGCCATCCACCACCAGGCACAGGTACCTAAGGGAAATCACAAGGTCAACTTCACCTAATGGGGGTGGGAGGGCAGAGCAACCCCTGCAAAGCCCTGCCCCGAGGGGCATGGAGGCTGGATGGAGGGCCCCCGGTGCCCTGCCCAGCAGCTATGGGCTTATTCACACACATTCCCTCACTCTGGCTTAGCACAAAGCCAGCAAATTAAGCTCCAGAGACCAGCAGTGACCCAAGGCTTAAAACATAGCATTGCTCACGGTCTCAGCTTTAGTACTTCAGCACTGCTGCTGAAGTAGTTTGATATTCACAAAAACAGTTTTACCTTCCCCCTCTGCTGCAAACCCCACTGCCCAAATTTCAAAGCGTACAACCCAAGGCCATACCTAAATATTCGCAGTGAAATGGTTGTTTTCTCAAACTCCTCTGCTTTTCTGTGCCCTTTCTGAATCACTTCCTCAGGAATATTAGCAAGTCTTGCTGCATTGAAGCCATAGCTCTTTGGACACGCTCCTTCAACGAACTTATACAGGAACGTTATTGTTTCCTGGCTCGGGTCTCCGCTCTCGTTTTCAACCATACATGCCTGGGAAGAGCAAGTGACAAGTGACAACTTACAGGCTACTGTCTGTCCCTCTTCCTATGCCAGCCCTGTGCCTCGGGGGGAAGGTGTGAGACCTGCCAGGTGGGGGGCAATACCCAGTGCCTTACCCTCATACCTACCATGTGCCCGAGCCGCACAGCCCCGTTGTGCGCGTAGTCCTCTACCAGCGAATGGTAGTGTGTGGAGAAGAGAGTCCGACACCGGATCTTCTCCGCAAGCTCTTTCACAACTGCACTCGCTATAGCTGTTCCATCAAAAGTAGCCGTGCCCCTGCCTGGAGGAGAAACCAGACTCATCACATGGTTTGGCTAGGGCTTTCTCCCACCCCGCTGCGTGGAAGACTGAGAAATGGCAGGGAGAGGCCCCAGCAGCAGCGTGAAGTGACCTGGGCATGTGGCCTGTAACACTCACACTCCTCTGCACCACAGAGAAAGACATTTCAGCTCTCCTCTCCTTGCTCGAGCAGGAACACAAAGGACAGTGGGAACACTCAGCTAGACATAGGCTAATAACGATGAGGGGTGTGGGAGGGTGCTGTGTCAGTTCACAGAGGCCGAAAACAAGATGCTGCTTTAGCTTTACACAGGCATTGACCAGTTAAACCAGAGTCAGCCCGTGTCCGTTTAGCCACCCCAGGAGCTAGGCTTTTATCTTCCATTTCCTTTCCACCCATTACAAATAAGACTCATTACCCAGTTCGTCCACGAGAACAAGGGAATGCTCTGTTGCATGCTGGAGAATGCTGGAAGTCTCACTCAATTCAACAAAGAAGGTACTTTCACCTTTAAAAGAAAGGAGAGAGAGACACAAAGTATTAGTCAAAACCACAATTAAAACCCCATTTAATCTGTGCTGGAGCCTCAATCAATCTAAAATTAAGCCTGACAGCAAGTACAAACACGAACATAAAGTTGTTTTGGTTTTTTCCCCAGCATGAAGATGGTGAGGTTCTGTTGCCAGAAAAAGCAGGGTTTGGCTCTTTAAGCACAATTGGCTGAGTAACTAAGTTTCAGGCCACCTTCTACCTTTACCCTGCTCAATTTCACAGGAGGTGCACAAGGCCATGGGTTTTACAGCAGGGAAAAAGAGAGCAGAAAATCTTAAGACACTAGACTTACTCAGTTGTTATGTCAAAAGGTAACAAATTATGCAGATAATTAAGGCTGTGCTCATGTGCTTTACTGAGTGAAGTATGACAAAATGAATACACTGCTGCTCAGGCCCTTGCAGGAGTCAACTGACACAATCAGGACTGAAATTTAGAACTTACTGGTTTTTAGCAGATTACAAGGAGAAACAGGCAAATTCTAACTATTCAGCCCTCTGCACATCATGACTTCATACCTCTCATCTCCAAATTTACCAGTTCTTTCTAGGGTTCATTCCAAATAATCACATGCAGCAGAAAGTAATGTAATTTCAGAGCTGACAAGTATTTACATTCTAAACCCATGCTGCACAAACAAGCACTGCTCTGTGCTCTAAAACGTTTTGCAACAGGAATTATTAAGCCATATCCAGCAATCTTCATTTTCTGCATTTTAAGATATTTCCAGGATTCAATGTGTTTAACATCTTTTTAACAATGTTTAGGAATAACCATTACTTTGCTTTAGAAAATACACCCCTAAAGTTACACAGGCAATTTTTAAATTATACTGCTTAAGATTTACTTCATTAAAAGCTCCCTTGACATCCATTACAAAGCAACTACCATGGAGCAACTTCTCCTGTGCTTTCATTTCTACAGCGTGGAGACGAGCAAGTCAAGAACAGATTTCAAAGCTAGTTCTGCTATGCAGTGTGCAGCTTCATGATGTGAAGTGCTACATTTGTGTGCACATTTGGAAAAGGACTTGCAGTTGGTAGGAAAAAAGGGTTGGAAACGTGACATTTTTCTAGACTAACTCTGTCAGAAAGGGCTGTTCTTATTTTTAACCATACTTCCATTCTTAAGAGCTCTTTCTGTATGGAATTACACAAAACAGAAAATACCTGGGCAAAGAAACCCTTACTAAAATTCTCTAGCTGCGAAAATAACCCAGAAACCCCTTGATTTGGGGAAGTGAAAATATTTAATTAAGAACTCAAAATGATTCATTTCCAAATTCCTTACAAGCTCAGCAGGCTTAACTCCTTTCATATTCACTGACCCACATTTTCAACTGAAAGGTCACAAACTCCACACCCTCCTTCAGTCAGTTGTGATTCTGCTCTTTCACCACAAAGCCCACTCTGCTTTTCCAGCCCCGTGACACTTTGCCTACCACCACAGGCAGTCCTTCCCATTCCAGCTGTTGTGTTGCCCCCCTCATTCTGTCCTCTCTGCTGAAGAAACAGAACACTCCAAGAATTGTCCATGGCTGCTTCCAAGCACTAAGCCTGCTTCTCTCTCCATCATCTAAGGAAGTCTGGATTTCAGACCTAAGGTGCTGACTGAAACGGGGACCAGGAGAAGGTACATAAATAACTGCCCTGCAACAGCTGCCTCAACATCACACCGATTCCAGACACTCAGGAAAGGACACTGTGTAAGCAGAACACAGCCAACTATGCAGTACCCAAAGAGGTATCCCTCAGGCTTGGCCCAGCTAGAAGGCAGGCTTTTAACATGAAAATTCAGGAAGAAGTGATCCATGTGTCTGTCAAATAACAGAGACACGCACACAAAACAAATCAAGTGTAACTACAATCCTGTTCCTACTCTGCACAATGAGATACAACAAATTGGTTGCCCAGCTCTTCCTGTGCAATCCACAGGCTATCCCTTTCCAACTGGCCACTCAGTGGCAAAAGCCCTCTGGACAGCTGGATTTCAGAAACTCACCGGACATAATCCTGTCTGAGGCGCCCAGCCTGGTAAACACTCTGTCAATCGGCGTAAGCCTGCAGACTTCAGCGGGTACGTAGCATCCCAGTTGAGCCATTATAACCAGGAGACCAGCCTGCAAAACAAACATATTTATTTTATTTTTTTTTTACTGTGTGCTTGGAAATTCAGTTCCACACAGAGAACAAGGGAATTAAACTATTTCCTCTAAAACAAAGATGAGAGAACCTGAAGGTTCCTACTGTTTTAACAGCTCCAGGCTGCATCATCCTAATCTCCATCAGGACTAAACTACCCTGAAAGCCTTCAAAACACAAGTTGGCACAGCAAGCAGCAGATATAAAACAAACTCCCTGTTCTCTCCCAGTCGCTGCCCATCTCTACCGTCACCTCGTTTAACGTGCGGAGGCACCTTTTGCCAGATGACACCAAGCCCTGGATAAGGCCACCTGAAGAAGATAAAAGATACTCCAGCACTTTTCCCCAACTGCACCTCCTAAGCGAAATAAAACTTACTCCTCACTAAAATAAGTCTAAGTAGAGAATCTACTAGCTAAAACACAGGCATTTTCTACCTGGTTATGTCTGTGTATTGACAATGTAACTGTACTGTGCTGCACACCTTGGAACACGGCTGCAGGGACCTCCTTCAGAGGTTTAGAAACACTTAAAGTCATTCAATTCCTTTATGCAGCACACAGAGGTACTCTTAAAACTTTCCATCTTATGTAGAGAGACAATCACCTGTCTCATGAGTGTAGATTTGCCCCCCATATTCGGGCCAGTTACTAACACACAGGAAGCTTCACTACTGCCATCTTCATCTTTGCTGCCTATCACGATGTCGTTAGGAATAAAATCATCTCCAAAGAAAGTTTTTGTAATGCATGGATGGCGAGAGTTTTTAAGCTCCAGGAAGGGAGGTGCACTGTCCACGGGCAGCAGAATTACAGGTCGGCACAGCGGTCCATCACCGTCTTGACTGTAGTTAGCAAGAGACATCAAGACATCTGTAAGTTTAAAAGAAATTCCAGTAAGCCACAGTTTCACCTTTCTTTAGTCACTTACTGGAATGCATTTACTACTTCAATAGCATTTTTGGAAACAAATTTCGCATTTTCACTCCCTTTTCCTGTTAAGGAAAACACCCAAGAAGTACTCCAGGAGAACAAGTAAAGGGTGGGGATATTCACAGTCTTTCCTCGCTCCTTCCAGATTTCTGACATCAGGTGAAAAATCTCCTCCTCTATTTTTCTTTATTTCAGAAGTCTTTAAAAATCACCATCTCACTCTGAAAGGTAGTTTTTAAATGTACGTGTATAAATATAACATTATTTGTCTCGCATAGGGGTTCTGATTTGGCACATGGTAAGTAAGGAGAAAAACAGCTTCTGGGACAGTGAACGACTTTAGGAATCACAATAGTGCTTGAAAGTTGCCAGAATAAATTTATCCAAGTATCAAAACCCCGTTGGCCTAGCAGAAAGCAGTAGCACCACTCCCATCAACCAGGCAAGCTCCAGGATTCTAAAAGCTGATTACTGAGAAAATGAGACCATGTTATGTGATTTTCAGAGACTTCACTACAGCTAAGCCTGAAAGCTCAGTCTCTCATGATTTTCCATGCTTGCCCTGGTACTGTGGTGCAACTGGTGAGACTGCTCCCCAGCCCACTCAAGATAACCTGTTTGAAGACAACCCTCACTGCCTGCTGGGACTCCCTTTTCAGCCCCAGTGGCATTTCTGTACTCCCATTTCTGCCCCAGTGGTGGCGTTTTCACTCCTCCCTGGAGCAAAGACATCCCAGAGTGCCTCCTGCTAGCAGAAAACTCACTGCGTACAAGAGTACGCCAGTCCTGAGAAAGAAACACAGGAGTCTCTTCTACCACAGAAATGTAAGGAAAATTTGGGGAAGTCCTCTTGCTACTCCACCTCCTTCCAAGTAGTGACAGTAACTGCTTTTGTACTTTTAAAGGTTGTTGAGAAAATAGCCTGTCCAGAGGGAAGGATGATAAGGTTGGATTTTTCTACCTCCATCTACAATCACTACCTTTATTAAGAAGCTACTAATCCATACATGAGAATTGCAGGTGCAGTGAGGGATACACCAGGCTACACTGCACTGAGAAATACTCAGTCACAGACCTAAAACAGCACCACAGGAATGAAGACAGAGCTTGCAAACATCAAGGCCCAGCAACTGTTCTGCCACTTACACTGGAAGGAATAATTATTGATGAGTGCTGTGATCACGAGGGGTTTTAAACTCCAAATTAAGAGCTGGCAACAAGCCTTTTTTTTGCTTATCACGATCAGATTTCATTATTTACTACAAAAGTTTCATTTTACTATATGCCAGAAAGCAGGCAATCTCTTACCTAACACAGCAATGCATTCCACAGCTGTCTGCCAGTCTTTGCTGTTTTTATCAAAGTTGTAAAACAAACGCCTCATACAGTCTTTCAGCGCTGCGTCTCGGCGCTCTTCAGCATTGACCATTGTGGCCAGCATCTTCTCAATCTCCTTGGTCCAGTAGCGCTTGTACCCCTTCCTGGTTGACTTCAACTCATATTCCTCAGGCAGATGACGTGGTATGGCACTTTCCGGTATTTCCATTTGGTACCGGTTTTTGCCTGCCCCCCAGTACAGCATGGATTTGAATCCAAGAAGTTTGCGTTGCTTGTTGAGGTACTCGTGAAGATCTTCCTCGGTGGCTTTAATATCCTGTAGTGCTTTATCATAATCGGGGTCAAAGCCAGCCTTTGGAGTAATCACTCCAGTCTTTCGAGCCTGGTTATGATCGAAGGCAGTATCCCATCTCTGAAGCTCTGCACTCAAGTCTGGGAAGCGACCATCTGGGTTTTTGGCTTTGCGGGTGACCAGCTGCTTAAGGACTTTAGATTTGAAGTCACTGGCGATTTCTTCCATGACATCGACGATTTCGTTCATTACTTTGAACCCCTCCAGTGCAGACAAAAAGTCAGCAATTTTTTTTTTGCTGTATTTGATTTCTTCATAAAAGATGGCCCTGCTGTCAGGGTGGTTCTGACTTTTAAGAGGCGATCCAATACTGTGAATTTTGCTGAGCAACCTTTCGAGGTCTGGAAGTTTCTTCAGGTGCTCACTGACTTCAGACATTTTATGTGGCACTGCCAGAAGGTCCTCAACGGCATCCAAACGATCATTGATTGATTTCGGGTTACAGAGCGGAGCGCAGACCCACTGCTTCAGGAGTCGCTTCCCAAACGGTGTGCAACAAGAATCAATCCTTTCCAACAAAGTACCTTCCGTGGTTCCATTGGTCCCATTCTGCAAGACTTCCAAGTTCATCAGGGTGACCCCGTCCAGCACCATCCGCTGGTCAGTCTTGGCAAAGAAATTACCTGAACTTTTCGTTTTTGCAGTGTCGATATCCACAGGGACATACTCCTCAAAGTTTGCCAGCGATAACAGCTCCTGATCAATCAGACATTTTTTGATATAGAAGACACATCCCCCAAGAGCCGACAAAGCTAACTCACTGTTTTCACTGGGAGTTAATCCCAGTGAGTCACTCTCTGAAGTCAGAGATTTGAGTACAGAGGGCAGAGCACACCCGTTTTCAGAGTTCTGCTTCTCCTTGAAGTATCCTTCTTCCAGAAGGACTTTTAGTGTTTTAGATGCATTCCAGAACTGGGATCCAGAGATCAGTCCTTCCTGAATGCAAGAAACAAGCGAGCCTTTCAGTATCTTCTGTGTTTCCATAGACAGGTTCCCCTTCTCGTACAGTACCTGCACAGGAGTGTAATGCGCTACTAAAGTCCTAAACCTCGAACAATGCCGGTCATCTGAGAACTGGCCTACATAAAACTTCCCTACCGACGTGTCCACAAAGCAGACCCCGTAGACACGTTGTCCAGAGGAGTCTTCTTTTTCTTTAACGCACAGAAGGTATTTGTTATGGTTCTCAGAGGGATCACAGTCCAGAACACTGTAGGTCTGAGTGCCTTTGGTGATGATTCTGCATATTTCTCGGCGTACAACCCTGTCAAATTTTGTTGGGTGGGACATTGACTTGCAGCGTGTTTCCATCATTTCAGGAGTTTCTGTCTGCTCGACACGGGCTACCTTGTAGCCTTTCTGCACTAGAACATCAGAGAACCTGCCAAACGCAGTTTCTGGAAAACCGGAATGGGCCCACATACCTTTCATAAAGATCAGGCCCAACTCGTTTACACCAGTGACCGCATCCATATGATACAACTCATAGAATTTTCCAACTTTGTAGAAAATCACAGCATCAAAGTTTTGACTTTTCAGCTGCCACCAGCGCCGCATTCCTGGCGTGCACTTGTTGAGGTAGTCCTCGGGTACATACAGAGTACATGGGTCATAATCGGGGTCACCCTGTCGTTTCTTGTGCGCATCTTTCCTTTTCCCTTCCTGCAGCCAATCAAGCTTTTCATGTTCCCAGACTGCAAAGCCACTGGCACCTCCGCTGCAAGTGTTTGCTTGAGATTCAAAGCTGTCAGGTGCAGCAAATGATGTCAGCTTAGACTTGGCTTCTAAAGAAACTGTTACAGCTTTTTTGGGCATGTCAGAGTGTTCATTTTCTAAGGTACTCCTTTTAGCAGGCTTGCTTCTCTCTCTCCTCTTTCTTTTAGAGGGGACTTTTATGGGACTTTCTGCAACACTCTCTGCATCTGTCTCTACATCAGTAGATTCATTTTCCTCCA
Source organism: Heliornis fulica (assembly GCA_013399135.1). Classification (NCBI taxonomy): domain Eukaryota; kingdom Metazoa; phylum Chordata; class Aves; order Gruiformes; family Heliornithidae; genus Heliornis; species Heliornis fulica. Next base: position 87,579 of record VXBZ01003942.1, read on the forward strand.
CCCCACTACTGGCTTCCTCACTGCTTGCTGCTTCTTTCACATCAGGCTTGAACTCTACGTCAGAGCCATCATGATCACTGTCAGAATCCAACACTCTTCTTCTTTTCACTTTTACGGCACTTTCCCTGCCCGCTGCTCGCTTATTACTCTTCACATCCTCCTCACTATTGCAGTCATCACTGTTGCCTGAAGCACTTTCACTTATCTGCTGGAAAAACAACAACAAAAAAATTTACCTACAGAAGATTTTGTGTGCAAAGCTGCAAAAAGGAAGCACAAGAGCTCTCAATAATGCAGTGGCTGTGACGCTTCAAAAGCGACAGACAGCAGAACCACAGAACTTATTTAGAGAGTTAGAGAAGTAACTTCTGGAATCAGTCCTTACAATAATGAACAAAGGGATATTAAACATGTCTTTTTAACTAGAAAAGGTGAGACACCAGCACATGACCTGACAACACAAAGCAGTAAAAAACCCAAACATATGGATACATACACATAATTACAAATTAGATAAGATGTGATTACTGCACCAGAGAACCACATGATATTCCATGCTTGGTTCCAAGAGATAGCTTCAAAGTTCTAGCACTGTTTTTGAAAATGACAGCAAGTAAGAAAAATTTTACCTCCATTTCCTCCTCTTCCTCCTCTGTGTCTGAAGGTTCACTGCATACCGCCAGTTCAAGTCGCTTGGTTTTATCCTTAGCCATTGCACTGTCTGCTAGCACCATTGCTCTTTTAACTTCAGGCTTCGTGCTATAAAACATGCCTCCCTTCAGTGTCTCCCCATCTGATGAACCTGCAGAATCACAAATAATTTGTCAGAAATTAAAACTAGCATGGCATTTAGCCAGTCCTTTAGTCAATGTTCATGCTTCACTTTAAAACATATTCAGACAACTAGACAGTATAACAGTCTCACTCTCTGCGTTACCATTCCCATCGTGCTTTATATACAGCAACCCATCACCCATTCAGGCTGATAAACTACCCCTAGAGAAAGGATAAAAGCTCCAAAATGAAATGCCTAGCTAGTACAGGAACACTTTTAAAATTGTTTCTATTTCTGTAACTCATCTGAATACTTCTAAGGTAAGCTCTAAACACCTTCAGGCTAACTAGTTACTATTGAAAAGCAACACTTTACCCTCGCAGTGCAGCAGATCTGACAGAGTGATACACACTGCTGTATTAGCAGGGATAGGCAAGTTCAACACTAAAACTGCCTTCAAGGTATGGGCATCAGTCATCTGCCACACAGTTCTCTCGGCTAAAGCTCTGCTGGCCGTTCAAACTGCTCCTCTAAGTGCAGTAAGGCATCCAGACCCCACACCAACCTATTAGCTGATCATCAACCACGCTGGGAAATCACCCTGACACTGCAGGGTATCAGACAAAGCCTACTATTAATAACCCAGCCACTCCCTCATCCTCCTTCATATCCTGTGAGCACCAGTTCCTCCTTCTGCTACCTGCACACAAAGACAACACCAAAACAAATCTACAGACTGATCTCTAGAAAGAGTCCCCAAAGACTGTGAGATTCATCTTACTACCATTTGTTTCCTAAGGATTGCAGATATATTACATATTCAACTTGTGGAAAGAAAGGAGAACAAAGGAGTAACACTATATTCCTTCCTCTGCTTTTTTCTGGCTGCATACGACAATAATATCTGCTCAAGCAAGTCCTTACACCAGTTCTAGTGAATCCCTTCACACACTGCTAACTAAAGCTTCAGGTCTAAGCCAACAGTAGACAAAAGGCAGCTGACTTGGAGGCTGTCTCAGCAAGGAGCTCACCAGAATTCCCCCCCCCCTTCAGTATCAAATCGTGGAGTTACAAGTAGTAGCTTCTACAGCACAAATGCAACACATTAACAAACCAGATCTCTCTTTTAGTTCCGCAAATGCAGTGAAACAACCTAAAATGTTTTGCATTTAATATTTGACAATGGGAGGAGAAAAATCTCATGATATAATTTAACTGCCTACTTAAGCATGAAGTACCTACATATTCACTTCTTCACCTCATATGTACCTGCCAGAAGTCCAGCTCTATGCTGTCTGTATTTAAAAACTTACAAACACTAACAGGGTAAGAAACTTCTCCGTTTTCTTACCCAGAAGACTCCAGCACTCTTACCTTGTACACACAAGATGCTTTTTTTTTTGTCTAAATTTAAAACCAAAGCGTGCATTTTAAATATTTTTACTCTGTTCTGCATTAACCACACCTCTTGTAGCTAGACCAGTGTTTTGATGCATAAACATTTTTAGCACTTCTACTTTTCAGCAATTTTATTTTGGTAAACAGATTAATACTCCTTACCTGTGTTTGCTTCTAAGTGCAACTACAAGCTGTTAAAATACATGAAGATTCTTTTAAGACACCCCCAGGAAAGATGCATATAAGCCCTGGACCAATTCACTTGTGTTAAAGTATGCCGACACAATGTAACATATAATGTAGTAACACTACTGTTTAAATTTACATTTAAGGATAAATAAGCCTGAAAAACATGACTACACTATCACAAGATGGAACCCTGAAAAGGAAGAAGCTGTTTCTAGTCAGTTGTTTCACAGATATCATAAGGAAATCCTACAGTCTATCAAAAATACTGTATTACACCCAAAGTTTTTGCTGTTTACAGCAACGTGATTTACATGTGACAGATTTATAGTTTTCAGCAACACTGAAGTTATAAAAACAAGGGGAAAACAGGTGATGGTTTTCAATAAGGTAAGAATTATGTAAACTGTTGGTTTAATTCTTTACTATATTTGATTTTCATAAGCTATCTGGCTAGCTAAGTTATTTCTTCAAGATGACAACTACCAACTCTGCTCTGTAACTACAAGCATGACCCTAAAAAACACGCTGAATTCTCAAGTGGCATATTTTATGAACAAAACTGAACTGCAGTGCTTAAAAGAAGTAACACCTCAGCAGAATTAATATTAGTTACCTAGCATCTTATGCCTAGTCTATTGATACTGGACAAACTATAGTTCCCAAATAACTACATTTGGGAACTTGTCTAACCCAAGACTGGGTTTTACATTCTGAGTATCTTAAGGATTTCAGGGCTAAAAATTTAAACAATAGATTTAACTTTTAAATTTTTTTATATTGATGGGAGAAACAAAGGGGAAAATAAACTTCAAAGCACAAGCAAGCTTAAAATTTGTGTTCTAATCTCAAACAATAAGGCGTAATGTTTTATGCTTAGGTATCTGAATAACCATAAAGGCACCTATAACGTGCCTTAAGAAAAACAAAAATCTGTTTTTCCTAACTTAAAGTAAAAATATGCTTTCCCACTCAATACCGATCGTGGCTTTGCAGCTCCTTCTCTATAGAATACCACAGCCTACAGTCCATGCCTATTGTCCCCAAAGAAGTGGTACATTTCCATTTTAAAGTCTTAGTCATATCTCTTACCTTTATATGGCCTCAGATATTTAATACTGACCCAGCCCCTCGTAGGGCTGTCATCAAAAAACTGTACATGAACACGAGTAGATTTCCCTTTTCCTCTGACTATTGTTCTTTCAGTCGGATGGTTGTATATGAGACACGGCCACCAAGGATAACCTTCCATCTTGGCCCAGACCAAGTCACCAGGTGAATACTCACAGGAGACACTGCAAAGACAACAGATGTGCAATTTAAGGAAAGTAAACATTTAAAACAGCTGTCTCCACAAATCTAACCCTATGCTGCTTCTGAACAGCTCGCCCACTGAAGGTCTTAGAAAATTTCTACGTGCTTCAACCAGGGTTCTACAGCCTTTCTATATCAATACTTCTAAAATTACTTTCCTGATTTGCTCCTCCTGGTTCTACCAGATCCCCAGGCTGACAGAGAGCTTCACAGTCACAGAAGACTAACTGATGTCGGAGAGAACCTCTGGTTGTCTCCTTGTCCAACCCCTCTGTTCAAACACGGCCACCCACAGCCACCTGTAACTGGCGTCTCAGGGGATTTCTTAAGGGAGAAGAGAACAACTGGGTCCAACTAGACAATAAAGTGCCTGTGACCTTTCACTTACTGTATTCAGTAAGAATAACAACGCTCCCAGCTACACAAAGCGAACAGTAAACGAGAGCTCTGTCTCCGCTGCAAAGCGCCTGGCGCAGCTCCTATTCCCCGCCGGGGATGCCAACCCGGCCAGTGCCGCGGGTACGGCTTGCGGGCACGGCCGCAGCCCCGCGCCAGCTGCCTGACGCTCCTCTACGAGCGAGAAACCGCATCCCGATCCGGGGACAACTACAAAGCCGGTTCCCCCCGTCCGCAGCTGCCGCGCTGCTCAAGCCCGGCTGGCGGAGGAGGCCGCTGCCCGGCGTCACCCCCACACGCCGCTCTCCGGAGCGGGTCACACACCCGCACAGCCCCGGGCGCCGCACACACAGAGCCCACGGCGCAGCCTGAGGCGGCCTACGGCCGGCTGGTGGCCCCGCTGCAGAGCGGCTCCCAGCACCGGGAAGGCACCGGTCGGACAACGCTTCCCTATGGGGGTCCA
>VXBZ01003942.1:92145-118489 GCA_013399135.1 Heliornis fulica
GCGATCCGCGCGCGGCCTGCCCCCGTCCCCTCCCGCGGCCTCCTCTCCCCCTGCCGCTTACCTGGGGGTCTTGGCGGCCGCGCCGTCCTCTCCGCCCTTCTCCTCCCCACGCTCCTTGCGCCGAGTCGCAGCTCTGCCCGACGCCCCGTTGCTCACCATGCCCGAGGGGCTGGTGGCGGCCCCGCGGCCGTTCCGCTCGCCCGAAGTGCGGCGACGGGTCTCCGCGCCGGCCTGCGGAGCGGTCGGCGGCGCCGCCGCTGCCGCCGCTGTCGGCGCCGCCACGGCCGCCGTCCGAGGCTGTGCCGGGGGGGCCTTGGAGAAGAAGTGCAGCAAGGTGCTCTGGCGAGACATGGCCACGGCGGGAAACGCAGCCGGCCGCAAGAGCGCGCCAAACCCGACCTGGCCCCGCCCCCGCCCCCGAGCGTGCGCGCCAGCTCCCGATGGCGGGAACGCCTTGGGGAGGTGGTGGGAGAGAGCGGGTGGTGGTGGCGGTGCTCGGGTGTAGCTCGTCGGCCGCCCTTGCAGGCCGAGTCCCGGCTCTCGGAGGCGGTCCCGCCCCGCCTTCTCTCTCCCCCGCGCTGGTTGGGGGGAGCCTCAGGCCTCAGCAGGCAGCGGCTGCGTGGCCTGCTGCGCCGGGGACTCCCAGTCAGGCGTTCCTCGAGTTCGGTTTGCCCAGAGTAACTGGGCCCTTCGAGCCCTGCTCCGTGTCTGCACCGAGGCTGCAGGGGCGTGATTCATGGTGAGATGAGGCTGTGGCCGTTCGACCCTGGCTGGAGGCTGGACTCCCACCAGAGTCGCTCTGTCACTCCCCTCTTAGCTGGACAGGGGAGAAAATACATGCTGAGAGGCTTTGGAGTGACATAAGGGGGAGAGATCATTCTGCAATTAGTGTCACGGGCAAAACAGACTCAACACAGAATAAAGAAATCTAATTTATTACATGACACACAGAAGCCAGAGTCAGATAATGAGAAGTACAAACAGCTCGTAAAACACCACCCCCCACCCCTCCCTTCTTCACAGACTTCACTTTATCCGTGATTGTTTTTCTCTTCCCCATGTTAGCACAGGGGAAAGGGGGGGAATAGTGAATGGAGGCTTCAGTCTTCAGTCAGTTCCTCATGAGTTGTTCTTCTTCTTGGGGGGGGTAGCATTTCTCACACTCTTTCCCTGTGCCAGCGTGGGGTCCCACCCACGGGAGACAGTCTTCCAGGACCTTCTCCACTTGAGGCCTCTCCCACAGGGCCTCAGCTCTTCATCAACTGACCCAGCGTGGGTACAGTCATAAATTCACAGAGTGTCTCCCAGTCTTTCAGGCTGTGACTGCTGGTGCCAGCCTGGTCCCTCACAGTCACAAGCTCCCCGGAGCAAACCTGCTCTGGCGTGGATCTCTGTGTCTCTCTCTCTCTCTCTCTCTCTTCATGGGCTGCAAGTGCTGCCAGGGACTTGCTCCAATGCAGGTCACAGCATCTTCCAGATGTCTCCACCTGCTCCACAGTGCCTCTCCCTGGGCTGCAGGTGAGATCTCTGCATCTTCCACAAGCACCCACCCTACCTGGTATTCTCCATGGGCTGCAGGGNGGAGCAAACCTGCTCTGGCGTGGATCTCTGTGTCTCTCTCTCTCTCTCTCTCTCTTCATGGGCTGCAAGTGCTGCCAGGGACTTGCTCCAATGCAGGTCACAGCATCTTCCAGATGTCTCCACCTGCTCCACAGTGCCTCTCCCTGGGCTGCAGGTGAGATCTCTGCATCTTCCACAAGCACCCACCCTACCTGGTATTCTCCATGGGCTGCAGGGAATCTTCTCTCAGTGCCTCCTCCCCCACTTCTTCACTGACCTTGGTGTCTGTGGAGTTTCTTACATCTTCTCACTCCCTTCTGAGAGCAAAAAGCTGCTGCTTGCTTTTTTTGGCTCAGCTTTATCAGTGTCAGAGTTTGGCCTTGCCCCCAACTGGTCCAACTCTGTCAGACCTCAGAGGAGCTTCTAGCTGCTTCTTGCAGAAGCCACCCCTGCAGCCCCGCACCTTCTACACCAAAACCTTGATCTGACAAAAACACAACAGAGACCTTCCCACAAAAACACCTTTAGGGAAGGAGAAGCTGTGGAAGGAGAAGATCATGCCAAGCTGCAAGGTGGTAAACTCTCCCCTGGCTTTACTAGCAGGTGCACAGTAGAGCTAACAAATGGAGCTAAAATAGAATCTCTTCCTCTGCGCTTCCAATGTGATTTTTTTCATGCTCATGAAATGAAATTCATTCTGTGTCTTTTAGAAGCAACTTTCTGATACGTTAGAATGTGTAATCCATTCGTGGTTCATTACTGTCATATTTAAGATACAGTATTCCAGAGCAAAAATAACTTATTTTTTATCAGCATAAATTCAGAGAAAAAGTACTTGCTGTCGATAAATGTCTGTTAGCATCTATTTCTTTCACTAAACTTGCCGTTTACTATGGCATGCCAAAACCTCTCCTACCGATCAGCACACCTGTAGCCGAAAATGCCACGAGAGCGCCTTTTACTGCGAGTGAAAAAGTGGAACTGCATGGTAGGGATCTGACCACGAGAGGTCCCGCAAACCCAAACGATGCTGAGGCGTTTGAAAAGTGTATTCCTTCTTGAAGTAGTATTTCCGTTTAATTTCAAAGCTTAATTTCCGTTTCACTTATCACCTATTGCTTTCATAAACTGTATGATGTGTCCTCAGCTACACACACCTGGAGCTGAAGTAGAGAAACAACTGCAATTCATTTCCTCAAGATAGTCCAGGGGATTCCAGAGCACATGGGCTGTGAGGTGCTTGGAAGTGGAACGCTTGGAATTAATGGCAAGGGACCCTTTACACACTGCATCCTCTTATTCCCTCACACAGTTCACAGACATGCACACTAACAGGCATCTGGTTGTGGTAAAAGTAGGGAGACCAACACCGGATGATTCCTTAAGAGCAGAGGCATGTATCGATGTGGCTTTGAGGTGGGCATTCAGGAAGTCCCTCCAGATGATTTGTTTCATCATATGTATATGTTTTCATGTGTGTTTTATATCCTTAGGTAGATGGATAGATAGATTGATAATCTTGTAATTTTACATACAGTATCCTTCTTAGATGTAGCCTAGGTTGTACAACCCATGGTTGATGCTAGTGGATTTGGACAGATTGAACAGAGTCTCAGATTTTATCAGTTTTTGTGGATTGAGCAGCACTGCTAGATTCTGGAGCTTATCAGTTCTTGGCAGACTTTTGCATGTTACCACTTAGCATGGGCTTTTCCTCTCTTCAGACTGCTGTTTTCTGGTACCTATTTCTCCATCCACACACACTCTTGTAGAGCCATTCACACAGACTCACACAGAGAGGGCTTTTATGACATGGTCTTCAGTTTCTCTCTAGTAAAATAGAATTCTGCTTATTTTTCTTCAAGACATGACAGTCTTTGAAGTTGTTTGATACGAGCCTATAAAAGGTGACATTACTGAGAATATTACAAACAACTTTGTCCTTCCCAGTTGGTTGGGATTTTTTGTATATATCCTCTTTTGAAGAGGAAACTGTAGGGAATTGTTAAGTTGCTGAAGTGCAGACTTTACAACACCCAGCTGAACACGGAAAAGTGCTGTATTTATCTTAATTCTTCTCCTCCCTCTCCCCCTGCCAATGCATACGCAAATACTCCCACACAGACTTCAACTGTGCTCTTTAGCTCCCTAAGTGATTCTGAACAATTTCCGTTCTAGGAACATTGGAAATGGCAAGGATTTGGCTTTTTTCAAGATAATATCTTGGAACCTTTTTGAAACTGAAATAACTTTGGACGTACTTTGCTTTACTAGATTATAAAGTACCTTCTGGACAGCTGATCTAGAAAAGGATGATGGGCTGTTGTTATTTGTAGAGCATGATCCAAGAGCTAGCTTGCAATGCAGAGACTGTGCTAAACCTAAGCTTTCCTCCAGAAATTGGAATTAGTCTTTTCTATATTGTCAGATGCTGGAATAAGGAAAATGCTAACCAGGTAATTTAAGGTCTTTCTGGAAAAATAAAATAACGTAAATCAAGAAGGGTACCTAGAACACCACAGAAAAGCAAACCAGAGTTGAGGCCAGGTGCCTGGTCTGCTTATTCTATAGTGTTTGCTATCACTGATATTCTTTGGAAGAAACATTTTACAGGAAGGGTCATTACTCAGGTGAGGGCTCTTGTTCTTGAAGTTGCCAGGTACAGCAAACTGGTGAGGCTTAGTGAGCAGCAGGAGCAGGGGTGATTCTGACATAGGCAGTGCCCTCATGGACTGTGATGCAGACCCACAGCACCTGAATCATAGAATTCTGGTATCACAGACTGGTTTGGGTTGGAAGAGACCTTAGAGATCATCTAGTTCCAACCCCCCCCACCCTAGGCTGAAACATCCTTTACTAGAAGCAGGTGGCTCAAAGCCCCATCTAACCTTGCACACTTCCAGTGATGGAGCATTTGAGCACTTCTCTGGGCAGTCTGTTCCAATGTCTCACCACCTTCACAGTAAAGAATTTCTTCCTTTTGTGCAATCTAAACATACCCTCTTCCAGTTTAAAACTGTTAGCCCTTGTCCTGTTCCCTACAAACCCTGGTAAAAAGTCCCTCTCCATATTATAAGCCCTCTTTAGGTGCTGGAATGCTGCAATAAGGTCTCTCCTATTCTCCAGGCTTAACAAGCCCAGTTCTCTCAATCTGTGTTCGCAGGTCAGGTGTTCCAGCCCTCTGAAGATTTTTGTGGCCTTCCTCTGGACCCACACCAACAGGTCCCTGTCTTTCTTGACACACTACTCCAGACAAGGGTCTCAAAAGAGCAGATTGAAGGAGGATAAATACTTCCTTCATGCTTCTTTTTCTGCAGCCCAGGATACCAATGACTTTCTGGGCTGCAAACACATTGCTGGCTCTTTATACTTCTTTTTCTGCAGCCCAGGATACCAATGACTTTCTGGGCTGCAAACACATTGCTGGCTCATGTCCAATTTTTTTTCCACCAGTACCCCCCTAAGTCCTTCTCCTGAGGGCTGCTCTGAATCCCTTCATCCCCCAGCCCCTATTGATACTGGGGGTTGCCCTGACCCAGGGACACTTGGCCTTGTTGACCTTTATGAGGTTTGAGTGGGCCCATTCCTCAAGCTTGTCAAGGCCACACTGGATGGTATCCCTTCCCTCCAGCTTGGTGTTCTCTGAAAATTTTTGAGGGGACACTCAGTCCCACTGCCTGTGTCATATTAAATACTATTGGGTTTACTCCAGACCCTTGAGGGACACCACTTGTAACTGGTTTCCACTTGGACAGAGCAGGGTACTGATAACCACAACAGCCCTAGACAATGTGAGGGGGTGGATCAGATCTGGGAGGCAGGGCTGTGAGCACACACGCCTGCAGCAGGCATCACTCAGGCAAAGAATGGGTCCTCAGGGCAAACAAATTGTTGATAAAGAACTTGTGAAAGCTCTTCAGGCAAAATTTGCTAAACCATTAGCAAAGGAGCTATTTCTATCATATCTAATGTCAAAGGCAGTATGGGAAGTTTCACTTTGGTGGGTGTTTGAAGTACAAGGTATTGCTTCCCCTCTTTGTGTGTCTTCTGAGCAAAGTAACAAATTTGTCTTCCAGAGCTAAGAAAAAGCTCTTAAAGTGAGGAAGAAAAAATAATTAAAAAAAAAGGCTAATATATGTAGTATTTTTCTATTTTGAACAAAAAGGTAAAATGTTCTCATTCTAATATTCTGCAGTTGTCCCACTGGGACAAATGTAACAGTTTTCACTTTTCTCCTTTATAGAAACACTTTTTCTGAAAGTTTTAAAATATCTTTTCATTTTTTTGGCACAAGACACGATGATGGAAGAAGATCATGAGTCTTCCCTGTTTCTTTTATGGGGCTGCCTCAATAGCCCAGTAACTCTATCAAAACCAAAATAACTCTGGCATGCAAATAGTTTAAGTGAGGAGTGGAAAGAAGAGCCCATGGCTTCATTGGATTAAAGTGTGTCCTTTCCTTGAGATTGACTTGAGCTGCTTCTATACCCATAGAATTGGGATGTCAAGAAGTAACATTAAAACAGTGCTAAATGCTATATGGGCCTTACCTCCGTGACAAAAGGTGCCAGACCAAGCTTAGACTGCGAGGTGGAACAATTTACGGAACAAGGTTCATCGTGCCGATGTAGACAGGACTTAGACAATGTTGACCTTTCTCAGAAATTCCCCCTCAAGAGAATTGAAGCATGAGATGTATGCTATAAATAAGGTAACCAGTGAAAGGTTAAGTTTTAAGAAAAATATGACCATGACAAACTGTTAATGAGTTCTGAGGTCATTCTGACCTAAAAATAATTGATCTGGTATGCTGGTAAGAATCAGACATCCTAATATACTAATTTTATGCAGACTTGGAAAGATGAATATATAAAGTTGTCATAAAAGCGTATTTAAAGGGCACTTTTTTCCCTCAGTGATAAGTTTACTACTTCTCAATCTTCCCTTCTTCTTTCCTCTTCAATTATCTCTGAAAATAAGTCAGAGACTGTTTATTCAGTAGCTCATTGTTCTGTGATTGGCTTGAAAAAACACTTTAATTTTAGAAACAGAAGATAACTAATTTCCGCTTTGCTTGGTTTTTGCATGTCTGCAGACATGCAGCTCCCTTGAACCAGTTTTAGAGGAGCTTGTACAGCAGCAGAAATGCATGTTTATTTAGGGTCCCTTTAATTACAGAGTTTAGGACTAAATCCTTTTTACTGTTTTTCTTTCATGACAAAGCAGCAAAAAAAGAAGAGGTGAAACTGTAAAATTTCTGAATAAATTACATTTTAGAATTTTTTTTTACATCGTGCCTTCTTTTAGCTGCAGGTCTGAAGTGAGACGAGAGCTGCTGGAATGGCATGAAGCAGAACTACTAGAAACAAGAGTTCAAAAATCAAGACAATTTTAAATATAATCTGTGAAATTTATTCATAACCAAAACTGCAGACAGACTTTATCTCCAATTCATATGTTTCTCATGTGATATGGAATAGAACTGTGCAAAGTAATAGAATGTCCAAAAAAAAAAAATAAAAGCAGGAAACAAAAGAAAAATGGGCCAGGGCTGAAGATGATCAAACTCTTCTCCATGGTTCCATCCTGCTCCCACAGAGTGAGAACAGTCATCTGCTGATTTTGTTTGGTTCAGGATGCTTTTTGAAAGTGTAGTATCCACCCACAGTTATCCTGCTTCCTGCCTTCTGTTTTATTGTGCTTCTATTAATAGTATGAACACTTGTAGGTTTTTTGGTGACAGAGTTTAATAATTTCAATTTGCAAAGAAAAATAAATCATAAATCCAGAAAAAAAAAATCCCATTCTGTAATCAGTTTCAACTGCATAGCACTGGGCATTGGATTTCCCTGAATCAATCCCTGTTTAAATCAGATAATCTCTTGTGGAAAACAAGCAGCTTTGATATATAGGTTTGCAAAGACAGATCATGACAATGGTCCCTTAATTAAGTACCATGAGATATTTGCAGCTGTCGAGGCAGGGAACATAAATTTGGACTGGATGGATAGGGTTAAGCAAGTTCCAGTTGTTTGTTTGTTTTTTTTCCCAGCACTGACTACACAGTCTGTGTTGCAAAAAGAAAGTATTTGTATTTTGCATGACTGATGTTCTCTTCAGAGATATCACCTGTCATCATTAATGATGTGTGAGAGGTGAAGGGAAAGCAGCCTAGTGATGAAGAAGAAGTATGGTCACTGGTTGGAGAATTAAGTGCTTCAGTTCTGCATCTCTGCCAAATTCTGCTCAGAAAGCCAAAGAAAGATTGGTTCCTACTAATTAAAATGCAGGGAGGTGGGGGTGGGGAAAGAAGATGCTTCTTGATTTCCTTCTTAAATCTGTAACTTTGTTCCTTATGGGGAGCTAATCTCCTGCCAAGTGACATTGGCACTAAATCTGGGAAACGTCTTCCCAAAGTTGTTTCTCTGATGAGAGTGCAGACCAGGACAAGGATGAGGTGACATGGGGCGAGGTGGGCTGTTCTACCATGGCACTTTGAGTTTCATGCTGGAGGAGCATTGTGCCCACCAAGCCCTGTATCCCCTGACTCAGGCTTCACTTGACAATTGGTTTTCATAGCAAGGGAGATGTAGTTTAGCTATGAAACTTTGCTGAATATTGTATGCTTTTACTGGGAAATAATACTGGGAATTAATAGCTTATTAGAAGTGCTGCTCTGAGCACTGTTTTTACAGGCTTCTCTAATGAATATGCTCTAAGTGGCCTCTTCCATGAAGTTCTGTTTTATTAGCAGCTTTGTGGGGATTTATTGTTAAAATGTGCATACACTCAACTTGTGACAGTCAACAGTTTAGTGATTGAAGTGAGTCTAGAAATTAATTTTTCCTGTAACAGCACAGGTTAGTGCTTGTAAAACAGCAGAAAGGACAAAAGGCCCGAGGGACTCAGAACATGCATTCAGATGTTTAACAAGAGTCCATTTTCCTGAAAATCACCTCCTGTGTGCTTGTGGCTGCACCAGAGAGCTGGTTCAATACACATTTCTCTAACTTGGTATTTCACCCTGCAAGACACTTCAGTTTTAGAGCTCTGCTTTTTTTAATATAGCTTTTTTTAATATAGATTTTCACTGTCACTTTGCATTTCAGCAGCCACACAACATGAAGCTCCCAGGGAGACGAGGCTTGAGATGTCTGAGATGGCAGTGATGACCTCTCCTTAAACTCAGAGTAACAACTCAGGAGTGTCCCACGGTAAAGCAGGGATCACTTCCTGGTATGTGTGATCCTGCTCTGGCAGGAGGGTTGGACTAGATAATCTTTCGAGGTCCCTTCCAACTCCTGACATTCTGTGATTCTGTGAATATAAGCATGGGAAAGCACACGGGTTGAGAGTTCTCAAAGGGGTTACGAGGGCTCTTGTCCTGCTTGTCCCCTTGATGGCAAAGACTGCCTCTGCCATGCTGTTCCCCATCCTGTACATGGCAGTGGGTCTGTGTGCCACCTCACTTGCTCCTCTCCGTTCCTTTTTTGCCATCCCTCACAAGCTGAGGACCATTTCTGTGGTCATCTTCCATTTTTGTGCATTGTATCTCTCTTCACATGCTGGGGATGCATGGTTTCACATTCTTTTGTTTTTCCTTTAAGCTTTTCTTTTCTCTGCAGCCATCTCCAGTCCCTGCCAAGAGCTTGCTGCTATTTTTCTTCTCTTTCTCATTGAGAAGGAAGCTATGCAGGGTGCTAATATGATATGCTCCACCAAGCTGCTGTTCAAAACTGACATACATAAGGGCAATGTTATGCTGTAAGGTGTTATCTGTAGGCAGTTATCAGTCTGTTCTCATTCCCCTCCTAGTTTTTACAAAGTTTTGACCACCATAACTAAGCACAAACCACAGGAAACCCTGCAGGAAAATGCACTTGAATATAAAGTCTAGTTTATGACTTTTGGGATGCTGCTTTAAATTTTGGACAAAATTTTGTCAAAACATCAAATAATATAACTGGTACCGGTCTTCTGGTGGGTACCTAGTAGTTATCACTGAAATCAGTTGCTGTTGTACAGCAACTTTGCTAGATTGCTAGAATATAGTTGTTTGGGTGCACAGTTTATTTGCTGATAAGTTATATCATAACCTGCAATCAGTTTAGTGATCTCTTACTGTAGTTGTTAAAAAGAAATGAAAATACATCAAACATACCTGGATGGCATGCTATTTCGTCATGCAGTATGGCAGTTAAGCAGGTTGGGAACCAGCTAGGCAAGGAGCAGTATAGGGGCAATTTGCCTGCAGTACAGAGTTATAAGATATATTTGTGCAGCTGGCAGCCACACCTTGGAGAAGCAGGGGACTTAAAACTAAATGCATTTCAGGTAAGGACAAAGGTATATACATGCAAATTAGAAGTACTGCCAAATGAACTAATTCTTTACATAGATCAAGTTCTAAAAATTATTTCTTTTCTCAGGAAGTTTCTATTTCAATTAAAAACCCCTAAGATTTATTGATATCTAAAATGAGCTACTATATAAAGATGCCCTTCTCCACCCCTTCCTTTAATTGCCTGCTAAAGCCAGCGATTCGGCCATGATCTGATGACAGTTGTATTGCCATGGAACCCTACAGTCCTGCACTGCTGATTGCAGTAGGACTTGGTGCAACCCTGGTGGTCTGCACTGCACCAGAACGTTATTTGAAGCTTCATTTTTAAGATCACTGCTGTATCTTCTCTGTTTTCCTGTGGAGAATTTGGAAGAGATGTGCATAAAACTTTTTGCCAGCCATCATATGCTCATCATGAGACTGATGTTCAGTTATCACACGCTTTGTGTGACCCAGATTGCTTGCAAGTTGGTGGCTGTAGCTGGTTCCTCTCCTCAAATGCTGGATGACCCTGGTGGTACTCTTCCTTATCCAAGGGCTTCCCACATTGCTCTGCAGAACCAAGCCAAACTAACCCTTATGTCAGAATATTGGTGAGTGTAAAAATGATGGATGCCACCTCTAGTCCTTTTATGTATAACACAGGTGTCAAAAACTTATAAAGTAGGTAGTTTGGATTTTAAAGGGACACTGAAAAAGTGCATAGATTTAGAGGGTTTTGCCAAATGGGCAATTATCCATCTCTAAACAGAGCTGCTGCAGCCACAAATGAGGAGTACCTTGCCTGTGTGACCCTGTAACCTGTGAACTATGATCTTCATCAGAAATGTGAGTTCATGTGCCTGTACCAGAGAGAAAATGCCTGCATTGCTCATTCTGTAGGCACTGCCATTTTCACAAATCTGTCACTGAGTGGTTGAGAGGTTAGACTAGCTGCACAGCAAGACTGCTGTCAGTGCTACCTGAAATTCAGAAGTCAAAGCTCCTACCTGTGACATTCATTCATGCATAATTTAAGATATAATCTCTATCACTGAATTTGACTTTTCCACAGGGTTACCAGGAGACAGGTCTCATTTTACACACTACCTTTTCATTACTGTTTTTTTGTTTCACATTTAATGGTCTTCTGCTTGACACATTCTCTTTTCTTCACAGTTTCAGGAAGATAACTTCAGCAGGAAGACTCCCACATCATTGCTTGACTTGTCTGTTACTGTGTGTCTTGAATATCCTGTGTTCATAGTAATAATACAGTGCAGATTTTGTACTAATAGAAGTATACCTAAATAATTTTCACTTGTCTTGGAGCATCTGCTATCTCCTCCTACATTCTTCCTTAAATCTTAACACAGGGTCTCATAAAGAAAAGCCTGTTTCATAGTTAAACTAGCTCATCCAATTGCTGCACTTTTAAAATATATTTGTTTTTCTGTGAATGGAAAATGCACTTTGTTAGTTTGAAACATTTTTGTACTGGGAAAACTACTAACTAGCTGAAGTATGGTATTAAAACAATGGCATTAAAAATAACAAAATTTTAAAAATATAATGAACTTTAAAGTTTGCCTTGTGATATTTCAAGCTCCAAAATAGTATAATTTTCAAATATTTTTCTGAAAGGATGAAAGCTAAGAACCTGCCTTCCTTTCAAATAAAAATCCCTCTTACATTCTCATGTAATCCTGGGGATTTGGAAACTAGGCCTTCACAAAAGGTATCATGTGTTGTGAATTTCCCAGGAAAAAAACCTCAGGACTTGCCACTGTGCAGCTGCCAGTACACAACAGAGCAGCTCTGTACCCTCACCGGAGCACACCTAGTGCATGTGTGCAAGGGTACACACATGCACACAGGCATGGGGGTGCTGACTTCAGGAAGCTCTCCTTCCTGAAGTGATCATCGTTCCAGTAGTGTATGCAGGATAGTCTATTTTCACAAACTGTCCACTGAGAAGGAGAAAGTCCCTGTCAGTGGGCATGGAGACTCCAAGGGGGCAGCTGTACATCTTTTAATAGACGTAGCTGCGGTGGTGGAAATCATCAGAAATGCTACGTACTCACAGACACCAACCGGCTGGAGGTTAGCTCCTGCCTCTGCTTCAGGTGGAAGCACCCATGTGAAGACATCAGTGCCAGTTCATTTCTGAAAAGTTAGACATGAGATTGAATCACAGACATTCACTGATATTTGCAGAGACAAAGGAATAACACACAGCATTACTCTGACACTTAAAGACCCGGTGGTGACCTCCTGAACAAGCACCACAGCCATCCCAGGTGTTGGCAGAGTAGATGTAAACTCACTTTGTGATTTCAATAAGCGTGCTGAGAACAAGTGTGAATTGCCTTTCAGACATTTTCCACATCTCTTCTAAATATAGACCTCGGTAATATGAGTCCACTTGACTAATTGACAACAGCCTGCCACGGTGAGACGGGGCACAGGGCTCACCTGTGGTCCCCAGCATACTTCCTGTTGTGGTTGTGTGGGTGGCAGAAGGTGGTTAACGCTTAATTATTATCCTTCTGGTGCACCATAATAACTGCAGCATCAGGATGCCAAACCAGTGGGCTTTTCCAGCTGCCAGTGCGTTTTTCTCTGCTTTAAGGATTTTGGGACAATGGTCAATGCTATTGACAGAAAAAAAACCCCAAACAAAGCTTTTCCAAGAATTATGCCCTATAAGGAAGTGGTGAGACACAGAGATGTAAAGTAGAAAATAAGCTCAAAAGAATTAGGGGAGAAAACAACAAAAGGAGATAAGGATCAGTGCATAAGAAATAAAGGTACATGAAAAAGGAGAAAAGTAATCAATGGAAGCAGGAGACAGAACCTTAAGAAACATGAGGTTGTATTTGGAGCCCTTCTGAAGGAACACCCCACCTCCTTAAAGCACCTCTCTGCCTTAGAAGGAGCTACAAGGCTCCAACTGCACCCAAATCTCTTTTGGTGGAGTGTTTTGTCTTTCTGCCAGCTCTACTGTCTGAAATGATGTATATCTTTGTGATTTACTCTGGAAAATCGTAAAGCTATTTCTTAGTGAGCCACATTTATTAGTGTCATCTTTGGGGTTGGCTGGTTTGTTTTGATTTAAAAGGACTGTTTCGTTTTTCTCATAGCCATGCCAGAGAACCCTCACAAGGACCAGCAACACCATCTAGGATACTGCAGTAGAGGGAGCCACATCATCACCATCCATAATGGTGCGAGTACATTGCACTTACCTTGCTCCTCCGTGAACACCTGTCAGCCAAACGAACTTATGCTTCCTTAGGTAGAAAACGGTCTATAGAAAGGACCATGTACTGAACAATGAGTCCTCCTCCATCACTACAAAGGACCAATTTAACCAAGACAAAATCAGAGCTGTCCCAGGAAGAAATATAAATAATTGGAGAGGAAAGTTAGTGCACAGAACCCCACCCCAGAAGGGTCTATTCTGTTAGATGGTTGCAGGTCACTTTGCCTCAGATACATTTTTCAGCTACCTCCCAGCAATCCTGTGTTTATATAAATATGCACGTCTGCTGCAATGACCCAAGCTCTGAAGAAAAAGGAACAATTGCAAGATGATGCACCGTGCATGCACATTAATATTTGTACTGATGAACTTATCTCCGAAATTCTGTGTGATGAACAGGAGCTCCCCTACCAACACCAAAGATCTGTTTTTTAATGTATTTTTATGAAGCAAAATTTAGACAATTACTCCTTCTGAATTGTAGAGGAAGGTAACAGCAAAACCCCCTGAAGCTAGGAGAAATTCTGCCTGTCCAATAAATGCACATAGCAAATTAGCGATGCAAATGCATCATTACATTCTGAAGAGTCCGTCAGTAGCATGTAAATTTCCCTGAGGCATGTGGTTAGATCATTAAGTACCTGCATTTGTCTTTCAGAAGAGTGATTCATACCTACTTGATCATGATTTCATACCAGATTTATGCCCTATGCAAATCCCCCTTCTGATGGACTTTTTTGGTCTGCATGTTGACAGCAACCTTTTGTACCTTAGACACCTAAGTGGTGCTGAGTAAAAATTATAGAATAATAATATGAGACACATTGAGAGGTGGCACTTGAGACCTTTTCAGATGTAAGGACAGTAAAAAAGGGTATGGCAGGAAGCAATTCTGCTTTTGAGAAGATTGATATCTAAAAGAGATTTAACAATAATTACCAAGTTAGACTCAAGCTTGATTCAGTAGTATGGAAACTACATGAACAAACCTGATTTTATGCAGTCTGGAGAGGAAGAAGTGTGGATAACTCTCGAACTAGAGTTTAACTTCTTTACTAACTAGAGTTAACTTCTTTAACCCCCTTCCTTCACTAGATTGCATTAATTTCAATGTTCTACTTTGATATTCCATTGAGTAATAGATAGAACATATGATACTGTAGCACCTGTAGTACATATAATTTTGATTATGATTGCAAATGGAAACATTTGTATGTAAAATTAGATGAAGTATTTCATACAAAAAAATCATTTGATGATAATGCAATTTTGGATCAAATGGAACTTCTTGCACATTCACATCAAATTTGGCCAGTAAGCTTCAGCCAACAAATACAGAAAACAACCCCAAGATGTGAAACAGTTATTTGTAATATTTTATAATGAGGCATGTCATTTTTTTAATTTTAAAAAGTTTTAAAGTGGAGTTAACTATTTAAGTTGGATGGAAGTATATTAAAATTTAATTAAATAATAATATTGTCTTTCAAAACTATAAAGTTTGACCTAGGAATCATTGTTACTTTCCATTTTGATCAGGATGAAACCTCAGACTTCTCCTTTTACTAGACCTCAAACAATTAGCTTTTAAAAATCAAGTATTTATTCAGCTTCTTTATTTAAATGAAGAATATATTTCTTCAGATTTCATTTTAGAAATTGCTCTGAACTACCAGTATACAAAATACAGCTTGAATTAAGCTCTATCATTAACCTCTGCTAGCAGATACAACACATGGGATGGGAACTCTTGACTATTCTTTGCACAATGCAATTGAGGAATAAAAGCATATGACTTAAAGGTGCTTCTAATTCTGAGGATAAGCATGTGTAGTTCTTGTGTGGTAACTACATGTTGATGATTTACAAGGAGAGGGAGGATTTTGTGACTTATAGGAAAGATTGCTAGTTTACTGGCTAGTCCACCAGCAATCTTTCCTATATAAAATAAGCTTGGATTTTCAAAAAGCCTTTGACAAGACCCCTCTTGGAAAACAAAGAAATTAAATTTCCATGGGATTGGAGAAAAGGTCCTTTCAGGGTCTGAATTCCGATTCCAGGATAATGAGCAGGAAAGTTAAAACTCCAACACTTAGGGATGAAAAGGACCAGCAGTAGTTCCATCAGGAATTGGATGCAAGGCTGGTTTCATTTAACATCATCAGTGACCTGGAGAGGGTGGAAGACCATAAAATCCCCAAGTTTATGGGGATTAGCTCTCAAGTGATGCACTGATGATGGGGATCTGAGTGAGGGGTCAAAAAGGTGACAGGTAAGCTTCAGTGCCGATAAAAGTAGACGTATTTAAGACATGCTTACATGATACCGAGCTTAAAATAGGCACTTAGAGCACTTGGGAAAGGACTCCTGCACCCATCACTGACAGGTCACTAAAATCACTAGCTCAGTGCAAAGCAGCAGCTGGAAAAGCAACAGAATACATGAGGGCAGCATCAGAAAGGGTCCTGCCAACAAAACTGTTGGCATCTGTGGGCCACTGTAAAGGACTGCAGCAAACCCCCAGCTTGTGCCCTGCGTGCCAGCACATCTAGTCCTGTGCACCTCAACACAGGCAGAGAGGCATTAGACATGGCAATGAAGATTTCAAGGGATGGAGCCATTCCCTGGCATGGAAAGACCAAAAAAAAAGAAAACAAACCAAAAACAAACAAAAAACAAACAAACAAAAAAAACCAAAAAACAAACCCTGGACTATTTTGTGTGGAGGGAAAGCAAAACAAAATATAACTATATAACTGAGGTTTACAAAGTCACTGTTAGCTGAATGGGGGACTGTTCACCCAGCCTTGCAATGTGAGAGCTGAGGGTCACTCAGTGAAACTGGTAGGAGATGAGTTGAAAAGAGATGAAAGATGTACTGCTCTACATAGCAAGGTCTGAACTTCTGGAACTCGCTGAGCTAGGACACTGTAGTTTTGATGCTCTCAGCAAGTTCAAAAATGCACAGGCAAACTGTCTTCAGCTCCTTCAGCAGCCACTCACTACAGGGACATACCTCTAACATCCCCAATCCAACACTTGTGGATACTGAGGAAATGCACTGCAGAAAGCAGCCAGGCACAGGTGCTCTCCTTACATGGTCTCTCCTATTGCCAGCACTAGAGACAATCCATTTGGTTTGGATGGTCCCAGAAGCTGGACCCAGCAGGGATGGTTTTCTATTCTCATATTTTCGGTAATATATGGACTGGTCAACTCCTATGGTGCTTAAACTAGCTTAATAGAGCTGTCACCTCAGCACAACTCCATATCAAACTAAGGGGTTTTACAAGTAGGAAGAATAGAGTTGGCAATTGCTTACATTCACAGGGTTCCCATGTGGAAGTTGGGCACAAACTGAAGTTTTCTTATGTTGCCTTTCTTTTATATGGGTGAGAACAAGCTTTTTGAGGAGATTATGTATGAAAGTGTCCTGGTTCCACCTAGGATAGAGTTAGTTTTTGCTCTAGCACCTGGTGGAATGGAATTAGGCCACAGAGACAACCAGAGGGTTAGGGCACCTCTCCTACCAGGACAAGCTTGTTCAGCCTGAAGAAGACTCCAGGGAGACCTTTCAGTACTTAAGGGGACCTTACAAGAAAGCTGGACAGGGACTGTTTACAAGGCCATATAGTGATAGAACAGAGGGAGTGGGTTTAAACCTAAGGAAGGTAGATTTAGATTAAAGGAAAAAATTCTCCCCTGCGAGGGTGGTGAGGGACAGGCTGCCCAGAGAAGCTGTGGCTGTCCCCTCCCTGGCAGTGTTCAAGGCCAGGTTGGATGGGTCTTGTGGAAACTCAGTGGATTGGCAACCTGGGCTCGTGGAGGGTGTCCCTGCCCATGGTAGGGAGTGGGAACTAGATGGGCTTTGGAGTCTATTCTAACCAAACCAGTCTGTGATTTTATGAATGACAGTTTATTTTCACTATGAAGGGTGAATCTTCATCACTTGTCAGAGGTCCCTTCTCAGAGACAGCAGCAATCCCTTCTGTGTTGCTTTTTGAAACACAGAATGTTGTGGTTTAGCCCATTCAGTAGCTAAGCACCACTTTGCCATTCTCTTACTCCTTCCCCCCACCAGTGGGATAGAGAGTAGTATTAGAAGAAAAAGGTAAAACTCTTAGAATACACAAAGCAAGTGATACACAATGCAATTTGATCACTGCACAGAACCCGATGCCCATCCCATCCCAGATCCCCCCTTCTCAGCCAGCCTTACCCCAGTATACTTAGCATGACATCACAGGGCATGGAATATCCCTTTGGCTAGTTTGGGTCAGCTGTCTTGGCTGTGTCCCCTCCCAGCTTCTAGTGAAAATTAAGTCTATCCCAGCCAAAAACCAGGACACTGAATAAACTGAGAATTAGTAAAAACATGCTCTTGTCTGAGTCACCAGTCCTGTCCAAATAATAACTTGAAGCTGGATTGTGCTGGAAAGGCTCATAGCTGTGGAAGCCAATTTGAAAAGATTCCTTAATAAATAATGATGAGCAACTCCAGTGGAAAGGGATTGGGCTGGCACAAGACACCTCCTTTCTTTGTCTAAAAGCTGTCCCACAACATCAGATGCTTTGACTGCTTATGGGCTGCCAATACTGCCTGTAGGAGATAAAAACAAATATGTATTGAGGGCACAATAACATGGAAAATTAAGCTACAGAGTCTTTATGTGAGACATCCAGTACTAATTGACAAGCCTGTAGAAAAGGACAAAAATACTAGGCTTTATGATGAGAAATATGTGTCAAAGGCTTAGAGATCTAATACGCCTCGCTTTTCCCCCATAAAGCTTTATGTGAGATTTCTGGAACATGAAGCCAGAGAGTGCTGCCAAATCTGCAGCCACAAGGGGCTCCAAAGTTATATATATATATATATTAAAAAGCTTATCATTCCATTAACTTTAGATTTATACATTTACTGTGCTGAGCACTGGCTGGATGCTAAGCACCCTCCCACAATTCAACTGGCTGTTGAGAGAGCAGTAACTGGTTGTTTTTCTCACCAAAAATGATAGCTCTTGAGAACATCACAACTGTAAAACTTCCTACTCAAGTGATCTCTCAATGTCTCACCCCAGCACCTCCATTCACACTCCTCTGTGCTGAGTGAAATGAAGGATCTCACGGTTTATCAGCAAAGCTGTGAGATCCACTCTCAGGCAGACAAAAGCCAGGATTGCTTTGCAGAGTCGTGGTAATTCTTAGGGTGGAAATATTGATCTGGAAAGAGAAGTCAGATGTTTCTTATAGCTTTAAAAGGAAAAAAAAGGAATAGATAGAAAGAAAACCCCCCAAACCCACCCCTTATTTGCACCTGGAGACTCTCTAGCAGCCCATGCAGCACAGATCACCGCCAAAGACTCCTCCAGAACAGGGCCTCGGTTATAAGCCAACCACTGCATTTTGCAGTCTCTTCCTCTTCCACGTGGCCTCAAAGCTCGTATTGCTGTAGATCTTTGTTGTTCCACTGATACACAGTACAGATGGCTTATACATCTGAGCCAGATTCTGTCTCATTTCAGGTTTTTTTTCTCTTAACTTTTTCTTTTTCATTTCCTATTCCTCCAAAGTGATGCACTTGCACTCCCATTCTGTTTGCAGTTTTTATGTGTCACATTCTGCTTTTAGTTGAAGTAGTAAAAATCTGGTAGCATTTGATTGACACAAATTTACCTGGTCAGAAGTGCTCTCCCAGCAGCTGAGCCGAGTTGTTGGGGTTGCTATCACTAGGTAGACCCTCAGACAGATGCTCCTCCCCCTGCAGTAGTACTGACTTTGGAGCTGTTGGCAGGCTTGCACATTCAATGATTCCCTAAAGTCAGATAATACAACTCAAATCTGCATGTTTAGTTACGCCTGCAGATCTTGGAGAGGCAGAGACACCAAGGGGGAGGTGGTGATGAGCATCCTCAACAGTAACCTCTTCCCCAACTGGAGCCACAATAGCAAATCTGGCTAAGGCCCACGCTGGCGTTTCTCTTCTTTCAACTTGTATTGTTTGTCAGTCTCTTTCCCTCATCACTTAAAAAGAAAAAAAACCAAACAAACAAACAAAAAAACCCAACACATTCTGAATATTTTTCTCTCAGCTTCTTGGTTTTTTTTCAGAAACATAGTCACAGAAACAGGGCTAATGAGCGAGAAGTTACAATAAGTAGAAACACATACACATACAGACGTCTTTCTGTTCCTGTTTGTATTCCAGATGCTTTACCATGAGTTTTCTTCAGTTCTGTTTGCTTTTATCTGCTTGTTAAGATTTTCTTCATTCTGCAAGCCAGTAGTATACCAAAGGCTATATTAAGTTCACTGTGGGATAGAGACCTCAGCCAGTTAAATGCCATGGTTACTTGTAGTAAATCATAAATATGCATATTTTTAGCTCCTAACGAATACACCGTTAGATCACAAATATTCAAAACAACTACTGTTAGTTGATTAGAAAACAAGTAATTAAGACATCTTTGCCCAAAGAGAAAAAAAAAACACTTAAAAGCCTTTATTAATTTCAAAAATACTTAATTGATTTAACAGATGAAAATATTAACAAATACAAAAAGGCCAGATGATGCCTCCAGTTATACCATATAAGTGAGTTTAAAAAATGGAGATGAGCCAATTCCATAAACCAAGATTAAAGCAGGCTGATAACGTTATGGCTCAAAGGGAGAATGGGCTTCATTAATTCTAGTTTTCTGCAGTCTCTGGGCTTCTTTTCTGCTTCTAGCTCTAACTGCCTAATTGTTCAACACAGCTTCCTGACAGATTCAGCTCTTTCCCTTATCCCCATGTGTACTTCCAGGGCTCTTTACACAGAAAAATAGTAGTTTGCCAAGCTATGCAACATTCATGAACTTCCAACATTACTTTGCATTACATCCACATATCACATCTTAAATGACATCCCAATTCACGGTGGCTGAAATAAGATATTTCAGAGCCTGTATGTATTGCTGACAAGCCTTCCATGGACAAAGCCCTGCTTAGCCAGAGTAGCAGAGGAAAATAGGAACCTTTTCTTTTTGTAAGTGAGGAAGGCAGAGCAGCAAGATAATCTGTAGTATCTACCTTAATTTGAAGGGCAGAGTGACTTAGTGAGTAGGCAGGGCATACCACAATTATTTGTTCCTTCTCAAGGGTCGCTGTCACTGGCTTCTCTGGGACCATAGATTCAGGGATAAATAAGAAATGAAGATGCATACTAGAGTTTGCATTTCATACTGGAGCACATTTCAGGCTCTCTAGCATGTCGTTGCATCAGTCTCTTCAGAGATCTTGTTTCAGGCCCTCATAAGGGCCTGAAATAATTGATGTTATTGCATCAACTTGATATTTTAGAGCATTTCTTTTTCCTTTAAACCCCTCTTTAGGGTCAAAAACTTGGCATTTCTTTCTTATGAAAATGCTGATTCTGATGTAATCATATGGCACTGTGAGCTGAATCCCAGAATAACTGTATTTTATTGCCTTGGGCATAAAATTACCGAAGAATGTACAGTATTCCCTAGATGTATCTACAGAGGAACAGCACCACTAGTGCAAGAGCTAACATTATTATAAGTCCCCCTGTGTGTGTCACACTGTGTCAGCTCAGATGCTTCTGAAGCATTTCAGCTCAAGGAACCCCAGACTGATAGCCATGAGATGGTCCCCTCTTCCCAGGGGACATTTCTTAGGGAACCTAGGAGGCCATTGGTCTTTCATGCTCAGCAAGAATATTGTGACAAAGGGAAAAAGAAATAATCCATGCCGTTACAGAACCCCCAAGCCTTTCTCTGCAGTGTACCTCTGGGGACTTTGGTCTCCTGGATGGCATTCTGTGCACACCCACTGGTGTCAGGAATTCAAACTGCCCGGCTTGTTCAGTGAAGGAAGAGATCAAAGGTTTCCAGGAACACAGTATTTACTCTCCTTTGTTTTTACATGATGCTGAAAAATGCTATCCCAAGTCAAGGAGGAACCCACCAAAAATATGTATTTTATTGTATTTTTTTAAGTGGAAGAACCCTCTGGTTCTTTCAGATTCAAACCTGGTATTAATGAGTACTGACTGGCTGTCTTCACTGAAACTGGTGTTCAGATTCTTAAACTATTATCTCTATTTTAATGTTTGATTGCACAGAGTAATTTCAGTTAAATTATTTCTAGGTTAAAGAACTTGTAAGGGGTAATACATCAACCACAATGTAGATGGGTGGGAAAAATGATTTAGCTTAATATTTTACAGAACAGAATAAGTCTAATTCTCATCATACTTTATAGAATCTGCTTTGAATTTGTAGCTTCCCTCTATAGTAAATCTCCGACACTTGTTTCTGTTTTGTTATCTGCTAAGATGGAATTATTAGCTAGGTCTTTTATTAGCTTAAATCATAATATGATTGAGGGCATACTTTTTATAAGAGTGCTATACCACATTTACAAAAATAATTTGGAGACAGAGTTGGTAGGCAATCTGTATGTCAGACAAAACAAATAATTGTAGTTAACACATAAAAATTACTTACCTGATGAGTCCAAACATGTTCTTTAAGGGCTGTAATTCCATACTCATATGAAATTTTTGGAGCTAGTATTTTTAGCCTCCAGGAAGCTTCTACTGGAGGGAGAGAATCCCTCACTTTTTAGATTTGATAGGCCTGCCAGGCTCATATTCAGCAGAATTTATATAGCAATGTAATAAAGCAGAATCTGTCAGTTGGATATGATGAGATGTGTGATGAGAATAAAAAAAACAAGCCACAAAACAACAAAAAAGAGTGAGCACTAACAAATAGCAAATTTGAAACTGTTCTGAGAGTTATTAGTGTGAATTGGGAGAGCAAGAGAAAATGATTACATGCATCTGATACCTCTTAGTCCTTAATTGCATTTAATTAAATCAGTTGTTTAGGAGCTCGTTATACCTTTTCAGATAGCTGCTGCACGAGTCCTAATAAGTCTGAGTTCCTAAATAACTTATTAGGTTTAGTCTCACTACTTGCCAAAAGCTTAAAAACTTAGAGAAATATTCTGATAGATCATTTCCAGCAGTGGAAAGCTCATTGCTCACAGAAACCTGTGTGATAGTCCTGACTATCTATTGTCATTTTGAGCCAATCAGTGCTGCATTTGCTTGTCTTGCCCAGCTGGGTCTTTTTCCGATCTGTAAATAGACTGAGATTAAGGGGCAAAGATATTTCCAGAAACACTGGGACAAAGTCCCTGTTTTCTGAAGAATTGAGATCTGAGCTATGAAAACTGAGCAGACAGCTATAACTGTGATTCCCCTCTCTCAGCCTTTGTTTATAACATTTCCATTGTTAAAGCTGTAACTTTTGCGAGCAGAGAAGGAAAAAATCAATTCTGAAATACAGTACGAGATGGTGCAAAGCCCTTTGGACACAGCACATAAAATAAAAGGATTTTATTCTTTTGGGAGACAAAACTACCTAGATGTGCAAACCCTGCACATTCACTCAGCTTTCTGCTCTCGGGAGGAGGGTGGATACTTGTGTCATGCCCTGGTGTGGAGTTGGAACACGGATGGACCCAAGACCTCTGCAGCTTTCTGGGATCGTGCAGTCACAGATTGCACTCTATAAGGGTTGCCATTCTTCTGAACAATTGTTATCTTGCTATAAAAAAATCTCATGATTTTCAGGGAAATCTAGTTTAATTTTGTCCAATTAATTTCTCTCCCTGTAAGCTGTCACAGAGTAAAGCTACTTTTTTCCACCCCTTGATTTTCAATGTTCTTGTATTTCTCAGTCTAATTATTCAGGTTTTTTAAGCACCGAGTTTTTTAAAACACCAGTAGTAGTATTGTTGGTCTAAGAGAAGCATTGAGGGTGCTAAGGAAGAAAAATATGTTTTATCAGATAGATGTGGAAAAACAGATACTATTTCAGGCAGTTAAAAACTGGCTTAGGTGTTTTAATGAAATAATGCCTTAGGTCTCCCTTGAGAACCTAGGATGACTTGAAACCAGCTGTGGTTTTGGTCACTCATGAATTTAAACAGCATAAAGAGGCTTTGAGCAATCTCAACACATTAGCCCCTGTCATCCCAAATGTTCCTTTTTCACTGCAGGATGATTATTATTATCCTGTTTACTCCTCAGTGTTGACTCACTTATTACCTAGCATCTTTTCCCTAGAATTCTATCCTCTTTGCCTGATTTTTTTCCTCCTATAGACTATAAGTCCTTATATATGACTTGCCTCTGTTTCTTAGTCTGATAAAAGCATACTTGATGTGTGCAATAAATTATTTTTCTCAAAACATGATTTTAGCCTTACAATTTTACATTATGTCCATAAATGCACCCATTTTGCTGGTTTATTTCTCTTGCCTTTGTTTCTTCTTTTCTTCTGAGATCAGCATGTTTTCTTAAAATGGCTTGGTCTCTCTGCCTATACATGAAGTACTGTATTTCAGCAGCTTCAAACTTTTACATTTAAAAATCATGGATACAGAATGGCTTTCACCACAGGAAGTATCTCTGGAAATGGGATTTTTGTCCATAAAAGAGATGCAGCACCAAATTAAATGTCCCATGGACTCTGGTATCCATTGTGCCTCAGCCCTGACCTTACAAATTTGGATTCACAGCTAATGGACTATGTGAAAACTTTTTATTTTCCCAAGGTATATAGAGGTGAATATCTCATTGTCTATGCCAGGAACCATTATTCCCCCAACTTTTACAAGGATCGATGGCTCTCAGACACCTGACTTATCAACTGTAGGAATATGATACATTAAGCTGCTGCCTTTCTTGTTCAAATTCTTACTCCTATCAATTGAATGTATGTCTATTTATCAACAAAACATGCAAGATGAAAAAAAAATATGAATTTACCTTCTGCTTCTTTTGCAGAATCAAGTGTATTTGTCTTATGCTTGCAGGCTCTGGACAGTTTAATGAAGTGTTGACATGTACTAATGATAGGCAGAGAACTGCAGCACTTCCATCTGCAGGATTACGGTCTTCTCAGTTCAGATTGAGACCAGGGTACTATAGCTAGGACTTCAAACTACCACAGGCAAAGTACAGGATATTTTGAAGCGAACTTTTCAGAATTTTTGAGCACTGTGAAAAATTGAATTAATATGCTATGGAAATTTTACATATTTTTTTCAAAATAAAATTGACCACCTGTGATGAAAAGCAGCAATGAGTACATGGGGCAATAGGTGTCTGCAGCACCTTACTGAGAGTTAAAACACATCTGTTAAAGTCCTGAGATTTTCTCAGTCTGATTACACTATTCCAGCCAGTTTGCAGAGCTTTGCCATCTGTGGTGTCACAACCGCTACAATTAAACTTGTTATAAACATAAGAGGCATAATTATCAGAATAAATAACTGAGTGAGCTAACGTAGGCTGTTTTTTGTAGCTACAAATGCAACATACACTGACCCCAAACCTCTGTAAACTTGACACACAAACATCATGTAGAGATTGGGTTTGGGTCAATGCCAGAAAATCCAGATATTGATTATACTCTTGGGTTTTTTTTGCTCAGAAAGTCATACAAGAATTTGTTCATTGTTTGTATTAGTTATTATGCAAGAATTTCAGTTGGCTACTAAATTTTACTGAATTGAAACACTGACACCTAGGTACTTGGATGGCAGGTAATACAGGCTTATATTGAGAAGTAGAAGTTAGTGGAAGATCTCTTTCAATAACCTTTTAGGAAGCTCTCCAAGGACATTTTCTCTTCTTAGAACGGCCCATAGGAAGCAGCTTGCTCTTAGCAGAACTGTGCACTGCCAGAAATGTGTTTTTGCTGTGATCACAACACTTGGATTAAGCAAGAAGTTGGATTTATCAAAAGTTCTGAGTCATATGAAGAAGCTTATCACCCTGCACATTTCTTTCTTGCCACTTGTATTTGTGGAGAGTAACAACTAACCACAAGAAGGTTATGTGGCACTTATTCAGCCAGGTACTTTGCTATTTTTCACGAATCGTAGAGTATCTTTTCTTTCAGCAGAGTATGTGTCTTGCAGACAATTATCAGCAGCCACTTATGGACACCCCCACACTGACAGAACCCCATTGTACTTTGCCAGACATGAGACAGCATGTTCTTCTGCTGAAAGCAATTTTTGCTTACCTTCCCACTCTGGTTACCATACCAAGGTGGAGTCCTACAAGGTAGAGGACTTGGAAAACCAAGAGAAAAAGATACTACTAAGCTGGGTTTACTTTGCCAAGAGTCAGCTAGTTAGACACTGCAAGCGATGCTTTAGAAAGGTTTAAAAGTTCATCCCCACACATTATTGCAACTGGGATAGAGTGACTCATCTGCTCCAAAGCTGTGCAGGAGCTCTGCCCTCATGGAATCATCCAGGATGCAGAAATCTGGCAAGAAGGTGTGACAACTTATTAAAAGCTTTTGCAAGAAGCCCTTCTAGACATTCTTCATTTACCATCACATACTATTCACTAAAAGGGAATATCAGAAGGAGGTCAAGTGATTTACCATGCTACGAAGGTGAGGCACATTAGTTTGTATGAGGCAGCACACACAAACTCAGAGCAGCATCAGCTCTGCAGGTATTGTGCACTTTTCCTCATTAGGAGACAACATTGTCCCTGGCAGGAAATATAAATTCCCTCACCCTCAGCTCTTGCTCTATATTTGCTCTCCTACTCTGAGTTGTCTTCCTTTCTAGCTGTCCTATTATGATTTTTTTTTCCTTTCTTCAAAAGAAAGACCCTTCTATAAGAAGGGTCGGAAGGAGGATCCGGGAAACTACAGGCCTGTCAGCCTGACCTCGGTGCCGGGGAAGATCATGGAACAGATCATCCTGAGTGCCATCATGCGGCAGGTGCAGGACAACCAGGGGATCAGGCTCAGCCAGCACGGGTTCATGAAGGGCAGGTCCTGCTTCACTAACCTGGTCTCCTTTTATGACAAGGTGACCCGTTTGGTTGATGAGGGGAAGGCTGTGGATGTTGTCTACTTGGACTTCAGCAAGGCCTTTGACACTGTCTCCCACAGCATTCTCCTGCAGAAGCTGGCTGCTCACGGCTTGGACAAGTGCACTCTGCACTGGATTAAAAACTGGCTGGATGGCCGAGCCCAGAGAGTGGTGGTGAATGGAGCCAAATCCAGCTGGCGACCGGTCACCAGTGGTGTTCCCCAGGTCTCGGTGTTGGGACCAGTTCTGTTCAACATCTTCATAGATGATCTGGA
>VXBZ01003942.1:119016-136009 GCA_013399135.1 Heliornis fulica
GATATTAGGAAGAACTTCGTTACTGAAAGAGTCATCAAGCACTGGAACAGTCTACCCAGGGAGGTGGTTGAGTCCCCATCCCCGGAGTTGTTTAAAAGACGGGTAGATGCAGTGCTTGAGGATATGGTCTAAGGGTAGACTTGGTGGTGGTGGGCTAATGGTTGGACCAGATGATCTTAGGGGCAATTTCCAGCCTTAAAATAAAAAAAAAAATACCCAAAAGACCGTGTCTTATGCAAGCTGACCTACTTCAGCACCTTCACAATGAAACTGAAGGCTATGAGGACAAAATTACACCTTTTAGGAAGTTTTGAAAAATAAGGTTGATAGTTAAAAAGCAATTGAAATATAGTACTTAATTGCCTGATATCTTCCCCAGCACTCCTTGACCAGGACATACTTGACAGGTGAGTCTATCAGAATCACAGAATCATTTTGGTTGGAAAAGACCATTAAGATTATCAAATCCAACCATTAACCTAGCACTGCTGAGTCCAACCACTAAACCAAGTCCCTAAGCACCACATCTATATGTCTTTTAAATAACTCCAGGGATGGTGACTCCACCACTTCCCTGGGCAGACTGCTTCAATGCGTGATAACCATTTTGATGAAGAAATTTTTCCTAATATCAAATTTACACCTCCCTTGGCACAACTTGAGGCCATTTCCTCTTGTCCTATTGCTTGCTACTTGGGAAAAGAGACCACTTTCTACCTGGCTGCAAGCTCCTTCCAGGTAGTTGTAGACAGTGATAAGGTCTACAGATCTCTTCTCCAGATTAAACAATCCCAGCTCCCTCACATGCTCCTCATAAGACTTCACTGGCTTCATTGCACTTCTTTGGTCATGCTACAGCAGCTCAATGTTTTTCTTGTAGGGAGAGGCCCAAAACTGAACACAGAGCTGGAGGTACAGCCTCACCAGTGCTGAGTACGAGGGATGATCACCTCGCTATTCCTGCTGGCCACACTACTCCTGATAAAAACCAGGATGCTGCTGGCCTTCTTGGCCACCTGGGCACACTGCTGGCTCATACTCAACCAGCTGGTGACCAACACCTCCAGATCCTTTTCCACTGGGCAGCTTTCCAGCCATTCTGCCCCAGCCTGTAGCATTGCACGGGGTTGTTGTGACACAAGTGCAGAAGCCTGCACTTAGCCAGTAGGCCATCTTTCCAAAGAAACCTTATGTATCACACTGAGATTGCGAAAACACAAATCAAAAGCAGAGTAAAAAGATAAAGTGGAGTTTCATTTCATCACCCCTCTGCCTCTGGTGAGCTTCTAGCTGAGTTCAGGGTGATGTACCTGCTAGCTGTCTCACTCCTATTCTGCATGTATTGGCTTTAACACCAATTCCTTGATGGAAAGAATCATTTACTTTTGACTTCTGCATTTTATTTTCCAGGACTGACCAGAATTCAGCATTGAATCCACACGTACAGATTTACTACTTGGACCTGCAGAGGATGATTTCAGTGAATGCCTGCTGTGGGGCCTCCTGCTCTTTTAAGGAGATGTGGCCAAACAGCACTGAGTAAAGCAGGTTTTTGCCTTACTCCTCTCCTGCTAACTGCCAAATGCACTTTTAGTAGTATGTCTCTCTGGCCCTGCCAACTTCATTCTTCATGAGATCCTAATAAGTGCTGGCTACTGCTCTGGGACCATGGTTTCTGCTTTCAGGCTGATTCTGCTTGTCTAGCAGAGCCTGGCTACAGGGAAAAACATCATTCTGTCTCACTGGCAGGTTGACAATTCTTCAAGCACTTCTTGAACCTGATTCAGATAGAGCTTACTGGTGGGACAGCTTACACTGCTCCTGCCAGCAAGGGGAACCCAACGCGTTTCTTGCGCCCTGGGCCAGGTACCTCCTGGGCATTCATCTCCTGCACAGTAAAGTCCTACTGGCTTCCCCTGGGTGGGCAGGCAGTAGAGCAGAGCATGAAAGATATGCACACAGTGTCGAGAGGAGAGGTATCAGAAGGTGCAAACACACCAGAACTTCCATAATTCCTGCCACCACCACTGCCTATGCAGCAGGCTGAGCAGGCTGTAATGGCAGCAAATAGGTAGGAAGGCTGCATGCTAGAAAGAGGGAGTGGGGGAAAAGAAAAATGTGAGAGACGTGGAAGGGCCACATCTTCCCTACATTCTGGTCCTGTGCCCAAATGTCATTCATCCTCCCATGTTCCCACTTCAAATAAAAGTAAGGTGAATATGGCACATTCAGGCTGCACAGCCCAAACGTGGCTTTGTTTTTTCCCTTCCTTCCACCACATACTCAAGCTCATTCCCAGACCGGGCCAAGGGACACAACTGTCTGGGTCAGGCAGCCTGGGGCAAAGGGGCTGGCGTGGGGGTAGCCTGTGTTTTCTTCCCAGCTCATTCATGACACCTGGGTGTTGTATTGCATTCAAGAAATGCAGGAAGTGATAAATTATCATTATTACATTATGAATATATAGTTTATATACAGTCTAGTTAAGCTAGTCTATAGTTTAGCATATAGAAGTGACCATTATTGCAGCTCAGGTCAGCTGAGCTGCTGAGCAGTTAATTAGGCTGATTGGCAGCTATAGGGTCAGAAAACGCCAGAGGAAGAAGACAGAGAACTGAGGCTTCCATGGGCAGAAGGGTAGGACAAAAGCACCTGAATACCAAGCAGCTGACAAACATGAATTTTACTTAAAGGAGTTATTACAATCATAATCCAAATTCCTTTTATAGTTTGAGCTATTTCATAGCACTGAGTTGGACAAGAACTCAATCGCACTCTAACTGTACCCCTCTGGCCTTGAACGGTGGCCATGCAGACTTTTCTGTGCACAAATTTCTAAAGTCTTCTTGAAATACAGTTGTGGAACTCAGATAAGGGAAACCAGTGTCCAAATATGTAGCGCCCTTGTTAGCATTTCTTTGACAGTCTCCACACGATTTTATGTATGCATGCACGTATGTATCTATTTTTCTTCTTTTACATTTTCTTTTGTTTTCTTTCTGTATTCAGAGAATCATAATTCGCATGCAGCACTTCAGCACACAACTGACAGTTCATATCTATATGGCATTGTTCTTTATTTCCCCATTCTGATGCTTGATTAGACAGTGGAGTGTGATTTTTTTTTTAACCTGTTGCCATGAAAGCATCGTCTTTGGAGATAATTCCTGACCTTCTGATTTTGTAGCTTGTACCTAGAATTCTGCACAGAGACTGGTGGAGTGTGGTGGAGACTGGTCGAGGGCCCCAATGGCTCCTGAGCTAACACAAACAAAGGACTCCAAGAGAAGAGGAACAGATTGGCTTTGTGGGTGAGGAAGCATCTAGTCCATCAGGTTTTCAAACACTTTTATGCTTAAGACAATGTTAGTTTCATTACCTCTTTTGTTCTGCTAGGCTTTCAGTGCATTGTTGCTGCTCTCCTGTGTCCAAGAGATCCTTTCTGACAGGATGCTTCATACCTTGAATTGCAAGACAAGTCAGAAATAACCTTTCCCCATCCAAGACTGCAATATGCTTCACCCATTTGGTCATCAAACACTTGCTAGAGGCAGCCTAAGGGTGTTTCGGAGCTGAAATGAGATGTGTGTGTCCTTTGCAGTCCTCAGCCTTACTGGGAGGCAGTGTGCCTGTCCCCAGTATAAACCTGAGTCTTCGCTGCAGAGCACAGGCTGTCAAGAAACTGCAATCTACCTGTATGTGCCAGCCCTCTTTGAGCTGATCATGAGCTTAGGAGTGGAGAAGTTATTTGCAAACCATTTAACTCACTGCTTGCAGAATCCCGTTTGCTAAAGACAGATAACAGCACGTCCACACTATACAGCCTAAACAGGTGGTGGCTGGAGGTGCTCTCAGATAACACTTCTATTTCTATGCCCAAGGCTTTTGTGGAGCTCACTTCTGTCCCCAGCTTTCACTGTAATTGGACCTATTTCACAGTTGGATGTCACATCTGGAGGAATGGGCAAATCAAAGAGAATCACCAGAGCTCTGGAAAAACTTGGGTGGCAAAGTTGGAATTGTGAGTCACATAAGTGGTTTAGCTAAATAAGTCAGGGAAAAGGGGAGGAGGAAGAGGAAATTACAATATTTTGGCATCTATGGTATATTTCCATATGCAAAAAACCTGGGACCATCCTCATACCCACCAGCAGGCTGCTGAGTGCTGGATATTTTTCCTTGAGCACTGATTGAAGATTAAAGCAAGATGTTTCTGGGTGGACACAGATCTTTCTGAGGTGCTTGCTGGCACCAGATGAAGCTGCCTGCATCGGCAAAGTCTCTGTGTCCCCGTGCTTGAGGATGCTGCACAAGGTGCCTCTCACTTTTGGCCAAGCTGTGGGGAAGGGTCTTGCTGTAATAGCCATTTGCTCTGAAGAGTCCTGCCCTGCTGACACTGTGCTCTGCCTCTTCCTGGCTTGGACAACAAACTGTCATTTCTTCTCTGTGTCTTTTCCTTTGCTTCCAATGAGCCCTATCCTGGGGTTTTGGCAGAAACCTTGCAGGAGTCAGGCATGTTTATTTTGTCAGTACCGGGCAGAGACTCCTTCCTGCCTGCCCACTTGGGTTTTTCCTTGATCAGATCATGCCGAACTGGCTTACTCGTTTTTCAAGGACAAAGTGGTAGGGCAGAAGGTTATGCCTTGCTGCCGTTATTCCACAGCCAAGTGTAGTTAGGTCACAGAATAACTGCATATTTTTTTGTAACCAGGTTTCATTTCCATGGTTTTAAAATGAATTCTCGCATTGGTGGTGTTTTAAACACAATGACATTTAGGGTTTTATTGGAATATTTTGCTCGGAGCAGGGAAGGGATTTATGTCATACCACTATTGCTGTGTAAGTGCTGTAACGCATGATATTTTATAAATACTCTAGTAGGAAGGTTTATAGAAGAAAAGGGTCATTTTTACAACCATTTACCAGAACAGTAAAGTGTATTTTCAGCGACAAGTAACAAATGCGCTGAGTACAGGCAACTGAGTTACTTAAAAAGTCTCTTTTCATGTCAAATAAAGAGTAAGTTATCTTCTGAAAGGTCTCTTGACTGCCAGTAGTGCTTATTTCAGCTTATTTCAGCTGACAGTAATAGCAGTTTTGTAAACATAACTTAATTCTATCCAAATAGTTGGCTATAAAGTGCCAGGTCACAAGGAATGCTGAAAATTTACTGTGTTCCTTTGACAGACAATAAAATTAAGAAGTATTTATCACCTTTCAAAACCTGGACCTTGAATTCTCCCACATGCAAATTTGCTCCATTTTTTTCTTTTGACCATGATGATGGGCCATCTAGCCAGTGACTCCACTGTCTTGAAGGGTGCCATCAACAAAGCAGTATAATTTATCAGTAATGAGACTTAAAAGGTCTCTTGTAAGGAGACTGCTCCTGGAAGCATCCTGACCTGATGGAAACATGCTATACTCATCTCTGTAACTACTTGGAGATCAAAAGTGGCAGCCTGGGTGCATAGTGAGTGATGCCTTCAACTCCAGAAACACAGAACTTGGAGCACATTTTTGTTGCAGTTCAGTCTTTTAATCCAGGATGTCCAGTGCAAAGGTTGACAGGGAAATGTCCTGCTATGGCTTGTACTTTCTGTCTTAGAAATGGGTATCTGTTGGCCCAGTTATTTTTTTTTTTTGAAACATCAGTGCTAAGTGCACTTTATCAATTTCCCTTGGACAGAGGATGCTGGTGCAAGAAAGAGGGGTGTTCCTGCAGTACCCATTTATCTAAGTGCTTGTAGAAGTTATAGAAATGTTCTGTGTGTATTTTTGTTTATTTTCCAGCTCTCTCTTTCTACAGTGAGCTAATCCACGTTCCAAAAGGCCATTTAATTTGCTTTAATTACCTCTTGAGCTGAAGTTCTGTCTTGGCACCCTTTGGCTTTGGAAAATCTCTTAAACTTTGAGTGTCCTCCCACAATGTCTAATTACTTGTGCTCTAGCTAGAGGGAGACTAACTCACTTTATCCAACCATAATATTTATAACAACACACTCCAGAAATGTATGGCTTGGGTAAAGAAAATGAGGCCTAAAAATGCCCTTATTTAAAAAATGCTGCTTTCCTGGGTAGCACACCATGACTTGGAGGGTTTGTAACCTGAAGTTATGGGGTTTGTTTAGGCTGGAGAAGAGGAGGCTGAGGGGAGACCTTATTCCTGCCTACAATGACCTAAAAGGAGGTTGTAGAGAGGTGGGCGATGGTCTCTTCTGCCAAGAGACAGGTTATAGAACAAGGGGAAATGGCCTCAAGCTGCACCAGGGCAGGTTCAGATTAGATGTTAGGAAAATGTTCTTCACCAAAAGGGTTATTGGGCAGTGGAAGAGGCTGCCCAGGCAGGTGGTTGAGTCACCATCCCTGGATATACTTACAAGATGGGTAGATGAGGTAGGTAGTTAGAGATATGGTTTAGGAGAGGACAGGTATGATTGGACTCAATGATCACAAAGGTATTTTCCAACCTAGTGATTCTGGGATTCTGTAAATAGATAATTTACTTGTGTGTTCCTGGCACACCTGTCCTTTCCTAAAAAGAGATATGTGATATCTCATTGGTAATACCTTGAGCCACCATTAGAGTTTGACATTTATGTCCCAGGTTAGATTTCTATCCCTTGAAAAGACAGATTAAGTACCAGTGAGGGTGGGCAACTGCTGAGAGGAGTAAGGGAAGGAAAAACATAGAGCAAAGATGCAGGGTGAAGGAGTTATTACGGTCTTCTCTACACAGTGCCTAGGGATTACTCCTCAAATCAAGCGTGACCTCTGAGACCGTCCAGTGATACTGGTGAGACGGAAAGGATCCAACTGGGTGTACAAGCTATTTATGCCTTTGAAGATGTTCCTGCTTTTTCACTTTGAGTGAGGATCACCTAAGTTCCTTTGGAACAAGTAGAGAATTAGGTATATCACTTGAGAGAAACTGGCACTGACATATACAAACAGCTCTCAAAAGATACATGTGATATTTCAGGCATTTTTAGTTTGGTTTCTTTGTTTCTTTTCTTGACTGCATTCCTCACGGAAGGAGGCACAGCTGTATCTCACCTGTTAGAGGTGGCTCCCATAACTGTTATTTTTCCGTATGTTGGGAATTACATCATTGACGATAACTCTCATACAGCTAGAAGCTGGAGATGCACAAGGCAGACCACTAAGAAAATGCAGTTGTTGAGCAAATGAGTTATTTTCATCCAATGTGCACATTGTAGTGACATTCCCACCACTGCAATGCACTAATCACCAAACAACAGACAGAAAAAAGCCAGTACTTTAATTTTAGGGCCAAAATCAAATGGATATATACAGCCCCAGGTCCTGCCAGGGATGGGAACAGAATTGGGCTTCCATGATTATTATTCTAGGTTTGCTTATGAGTTTGGCATTTACTGAACTGTTCTGAGAACAAACAGTTTTGCAGTGTGAGTTCATGATCTTGTTTAACAGACTTTCTGTGTGATGCGGTATAGAAGACAGACTGTTTCATGCTTAAAGGGAAAGGTTACTGATCTTCCCCACAGGTCTCACCAAGACTGTTCATTTCCAAGTTGTTTAGACATTATTTTGAAGTGATTTCTACCATACACAAAACATTATGAATTCACCAAGATTAGGGTGTATTCAGAAAGAGATGCTTTTCCAGTTTTGCAAAAAGATGGGGAATGCAACTGTTTTAGCAGGACTATTATTAGTTTATCAATTGATATTCAACTAAATGAAGCCTGTGCTGGGAAGACTTCACACACGATTCAGAGAAATCCATATCAGTGAACTGACACAGAGTTTCCAGACATTATTCTTGTCCTGATGTCATGCCTTAGTTATAATTTCCACCATTTAAAAAGTAAAGTCAATTCATCAACCATCAAAAACGAAACAAGAAACATCCATGTGCTGTAATAAAGAGCAAACACTTCTTGCCATAAGAATTTTAAAGGCAAAGTAGATGGGTAGTACAGAGACTAGAAGAGGTAAAACCATGCTAAAAAATATTTGTGTGCACATGAAATCATGATGGCTGTGTAACTGTGGAGATTAGCAGTGCTGCCTGCTGGTGATGACTGACAGCTCCCTCTGAAGACCATTGCTAACTGCTCATTCATTTGCCAGATGTAACAAATGGCATACAAATAATCTGTTCAAACTGTTTGTTCCAATCTAACACCTGTCAGTGGCATATCCCAAGAACATCAAGCATCCCATGCGATGGAAATTAGTTTTTATGCTTTCTTTGGTTTTATTCTTCCTTGGTTTATGGGCATGACTGGGGAAAGAAGAGACATTTTAAACACCAAAACCCTATCACAGAAGTAAGATAAGATCAGAGTTCAATCCACTGAGGTCAATGCAGTTCCTTTGTGTGCATCCTTGGTGCTATAGCCACCTTCTGTGTCCCATCCTACTCAAACTCATTCAGTGCTATGTTTAATGTCAGTATTTTGTTCATATTCAGTGTCTGATTTCCTCTGGGTCTCCTCATTGTATGTATTGTAGCCGCATTATAAGGAGTCATTATAAGGAGTTCGTATGCTGTCACAGAACTCCTGTGAGTTCACAGGAACAGAATTGTCCTTCTATTAACAGTGGGTTCATTCAAAGTCCAGGCATGTAGAAAAGTAACAGGCAACCCATGCTGAAATCAGGAGTTTTGCCATTTGGGTTACCTTGTGCAGCCTAGACACTGCTGACAGACCATGGCACAATGACATCAGTTCTAGAGTTAATTAAAGAGAACTCCTGGACTCTGTACTTTTGCACAACCAGTATCACCAGAAAGAGTGCACACATAAAGCAATTGGCACAACACACCCAGCACACTCCTTTCCTTGTTGACACCCTGGACTAAAACAAATTAGACCTCAGTGAAACAGACTCAAATTGCATCACTCTTACACTGCTACTGCGACACCCCTTACACTGCCAAGCAGCAAATCCACAGTGTGATTCTTTCCATCAGTGCAACACTTCCATGTACTCCCATTTCATCTGGCACAGCCTATGTGCTAAACTTTTGGCCAGAACCAAATTTTTCCTTCTTGCATATCAAGGGAAAACAGCAAATCCAGAGTTGCAGTCTTGAATTCCCTATCTTCCTAAAAGCACTTTCTGGATACCAGCTGTCTGTGGCTGCTCAGATGTTTTGGGGATTATCCCACAAGGACATGCTAGAGAAACTGGCTGAAATCTCACATTGAGGGGCATCCTCTGCAAAGATTAAATTCCTGGCGATTTAATGTGTCTTTCTCAATCTCTCAAGTATCACTGCTGTGGTATTAGATTTTATCTTAAACTTTTACACAGAAATATTCTTCTACCATTTGTTTTTTTTAAAAAAGCCATTTCTGTCATAACATTTGTGTTAAACCAAGATGCTAACAAACTCCCTTTGCAGCAATTAATATTGCAATCATATAGACAAGAGCTGATGATCGTTCTTTACACCTTTCAAGGATGGCATAAATCTGGTGTGAGTTTGCCTTAATCAATTGCTTGAGATTTATGGTGGTACAAGTGAAAGCAGGATCTTGAGTTTTAATGGCTTTACATATTATGAAGCAATCTTGTAAAAAGTAAAGATTTTTGCGATAGAGTTATTTAAAGTGAAAAGAAGGATCAAACTTTTAGTCTCCAGAGTTGGCACTTGTATGTCCTGCAGCAAAGGAATAAAGTCACCTTGCTATTGCCTATTGTTTTAAATAATAAGTAGGAAATTCGAAGTCCTTTTAAAAAAAAACACCTTAAAGTACATGGATTCTGCTCTCAAAACCAGTATGTTCACTTAGCATGCAGTGAGCTAGACTTGAAAGGTCACAAGGTAGCACTGAATCATTATCTATTCGAGAGAATTAAGGGATAAGGGGAAAAACAGTCAAGTCTATTTTTAGCTTTGAAATTTATGACCATGACAGCATCTGGCCAAATGAAAGTGATCTGATCAAAAAGCTGAAAGGCAAGGGTATCTATCCTTCATGCATCTTTAAAAAACAGTATGAGCCAAGATGTTGAAACCATAGGGAAGAAGTTAATCTTACCTTCAACTAAAAGATTTACTAAAGCCTGTGGCAAAGATTTTAAATGTTAACAGATCAATTTCTCTTGCAGAAATACAATTCCACTGATTCCCTTACATTTGTTATTAATTTATAGGCAAGGCTCTGTAGAGCAAGCAATTTAGGATGGGAGCAAAGCGATTTATCTTTGTATAATAAGACCACATGAAACTATACAGCCATTAAGAGCTTGTGTGTGTCCTCAGAGTTGTAAGATTTGTGAAGGCCACTTTAGGAAACTAGAGAGTCTCCTGACCCACTTACTTCAACCTGTAGGGAAGAAACTGCTTACACACTTTATAAAACAGAGTTATGGTTGTGTATCAGGATGCACTTTTAAGGTAAATCTAATTCAAGGAAGGTTTGAGCACAGTGAGAAATGGGGTCACTTTAATATATTGCAAAATAAGTGCCAGAATCCAAACATATTTCCCTGGGCAGTTCTGCCCTCCATGGTTTTACTCCCTCCCCAGGGTAGACAGCTTCATTACTTTAGTAGAAGTTCATTTTCCCAGGGAGCCATGGCCACAAAAGTACCTTCTAGAGGGCTGGAAGACTAAGACCAAATGTGAATGCAAATCCTGATGCCAACTCTACTCAAAGGGAGTTTCTGTGCATTGCTGATGGTGCTGACTTGGAGATCCGCATTAGTAAGCAATAGTTGCTGTGCTATCTACTAGACAGAGCTTTTTGAAAGAGCTTTTTTTATTTTCTCCTTTGTTGGTGCAGACTGTGAACCTCGGATTTGCTCGAACAACAGATTTTAAAATGAATAAAATAACCTATGAAAACATCTTTTTTCCCTAGCAAATGTCTCCATGTTGGTCTACATCATGAAAACACCACACACTGGCAGCAGTATGGAAAGGTCAGCAAACAATTTCCTGCATTCTTCATGGAGTCAGGGGAAGAAAGTCTTTGATGACCATGGTAAGACATAGGATCTGTTGGTCAGAAAAAATTTATTTGGAATTCCAGTCATCTTAAAGTTGTGGGAGAACAGGATTCAAGTCTATTTTAGACTAAAATTTCTTCTGGCATCCTTGCTATAATATCATGTTTAGGTTTTCAATGATGACTACTCTGGCAATCCCAGACATTAACAATATTGTTTCTCTGACGTCACAGCAATTGATCTTCTGTCTGGCTTGTCTCATCAGGTTTCCCATGTACTGGAAGAATTTTTGCTGACTAAATCCCAAGCAAACTGAATCCTGGTGGATAGTCTTCCATATCTATATTTCTTCATATCACACACAAGACATAAATCATTCCCTTACCTGACAGCCACTTCAATTAGCTTATTTTTCCTGTTTTTGACATGGTTTTCACACCCAAGCAAACCCTCCCCTGTTGGTAGGTTTATTTTCATAATACCACAGCAGTTAACAGTATTTTGCCAGTCTATTTGAGACTTTATGTCTTACAAGCACTTGGGCCTCTAAAGGCACTGGCTGTTCATCAGATGTTATTTTTGTAACAGAAAGGCAATGGTTGTATGGCAACTGCAATTAACTTCTTCTCCATGCTTCTTGCTACCCTTTGCGTTTGAGTGGCAGGTGCTAACCAAATCTCCTTAGCCACGGTGCAGTTATGAAGAAATTTTGTCCATGGAACCCATGCTTCCTCAGGGTTTATTGTGTTCAAAGCACAGGAAAAACAGGAACGAGGAAGCTAATGTACCAGTTTAGCACAGCAGTTCCCATTTCTCTTCCCCATTAGGGCTGATGTCATTCTAGTCTCTGCATCTGAAAGGTACCTATCAAGACACACTCAAGTGCTGTGGGGGCATTGGCTGGCAAGAACAGGCACAACTGTACACTCCATTGTACCTTTGTTTTCATTACATTCTGTGCTTAACTGCTTCTGCACCGTCTGCAGCGCACAACTGTAGAAATAATTTCTGAATACTCTGTTCAAGGGAGTAACAGGTTAACAAAAAATAGCCACTGAAAGAGTCACCATTGTTACAAAGTGCTCTCTGTATGGGCAAGTATATGTATAGAACAAAGATAAAAGCACGGATGCAACACACTGAGTGCTCTTGTATCTCACACTTTTGCTATAGAAAAGAAACTATTGCTGAATAAATGCATCTCTCTTTTTCTAGAACTGTGCCAGGGTGTCCACATGACAATCCCTAACAAAAGAGGGAGCAGGAAGGCTGCTTGGGAACAAGCTGTATTGCTATAGCATGAGGACATAGGCTAGATTAGTATATGTGGCTTTGTTTCCAGATTATAATAAGGGCATTAATCTTTGATGTAAATTTGTATGACACCATTTTAACTCAGTTTCAAATGGAAATGGAAAATAATTGATGAATGCATGGGCATTCAGAGGCCCCAAGGGCTTTTGGAGAACCTAAAGGCTGTGGATTTAATGGCATAGAAAACAGGTGTAGCATGCACCCAAACTAAGGAAAGTAGCTTTCCCCTCTCAGTGTCATGGGTCAACAATAAGGCAAATTAAGCAATGAAATGGTAACAGAGTTTTGAAAAAAAGCCTCTTTGAAAGGTGGTATTTTTAAGCGAAATACATTATCTCCGTGAACCTTTCAATTTAGCTGGTTTAGACACATCCTCCCCCTGCACTAACATAACAGAAATTTGATTTTACATTTGGAAAGCTTAGAAGTTCCACTTCTACAACCGCTTTCAGGAACAGGAGGGATGCCAATGTATTTTGAATACTGATTTATAAAGTTGGGACCCTGAAGGTTAGTGCTAAGTGGAAGCAATCTAATCCTTATTTAGAGAATGAGATTTTTTCCCGTCTTACAACTCTAGAAAATGAAACCTTGCCCTGCTAATTCTCCTTTCAGCACTTCTTATCAGGTGTTGAATTATGCTGAATTCAGAGCTGCATCATCTATTTCAAAGACACAGTCTGTATTCTGAGCTACTT
This sequence comes from Heliornis fulica, assembly GCA_013399135.1. Classification (NCBI taxonomy): domain Eukaryota; kingdom Metazoa; phylum Chordata; class Aves; order Gruiformes; family Heliornithidae; genus Heliornis; species Heliornis fulica. Next base: position 131,982 of record VXBZ01003942.1, read on the forward strand.
TTCTTTACATACACAAGACCACTGCACTCATGTTCTTGATGGCAAATTCAGTATTGCTTTTTTTTTTTTTATCTATGGTTGGCATTGTCTTTCAGAGAAAACCTGGGCAAGTGGAACTCCAGTGCTTCCTCTTTCCCCTTTGCATTCACTTGAGATGGGAGAAGGTTCTGCCCGACTCATCCCCCCCCCTCCATGCTTTCTGTACACACACTCCTGTCCCCCATCTGTCTCTATATTCCACTTGCTTCCTTTGCACTACTGCCCTGTTGTATACTATACTTCTTCCATCCCATGTGTCCTCACACATCTTTGCAGTCTGGATTTTGGTGTTTCTTCTTTTTGAGTTTTTATTTTTTGTAAATTTTTGGCTCCTCGCAGCTCCATGGCCATTCCCTTAATGCAGCACGTCCCTGGTGCCTGCTGTTGTTGACACACACTCACCTGTCCCCTGTCAAACTTGATCCCGACCTTTAACTGCACTCAGATCCAGAGGTGCAGTTGCAGCCTCCAGGGACATATTCAGGCTGCTTCAGGTAGCCAGAGCACTTCGACTCTAGGAGCACAGAGCACAAGGTTGTCTAGAAACCAAAGTATCCTTCAAGGGTTCTCAAAGGCTTGCAGCTTATTCTAACCACCCTGAAGCTGTCATGGACCTGTGGGTAAAGCAGCTCCAATGTATCTGCCTGCTTTACAACACTGTGTCCAACCCAGACATAACCCTAAGGGGGGACCACCTTGCCCTGGGAGTTGATAGGCTTCACCTCTGCTTGAGAGCAGTGGCATCTAACTCATCTCCAAAGGGTACCTAATCTTATATAGGCAGCAACTACAAGGGTGAGGATGTCTCATGTTTCAGTGTCATAGACAGCAAGGAGAGGAAGCAGCCACTTTGAATAAGGGAAAAGCAGCTGCCTAAAAGTATTTATACCTCTCCTTATTGTTATTTTTGACTTTTCCAATAGCTCAGGAAGTAAAAAGGGGTTAGATCTGGGAAAGAAGCATGACAGTATTTCTAATGGACCATTAGGTGGTCTCTCTTTCATAGCATGCATTTATTTAACAGATAGGCTGTATGTAAATATATATGGTGCCTTCCAAGTCAATAATCCAATAGGTTGTTATTACTGCTTATGGTAGTATGTGGGTATGTCTTTGTCTACACAAACTTCTACATCAATAAATAAGTCTTTCAAGTCAATATTATGTTGGATTTTTTTTTTGTCTATTGTTATGGCAGAAGTTTGGGTTTTATACCATTTTATATTTCAAAATATGCAAATATTTACCCCGACAAACTAGATTAAGGTAGAGCCAGATGTAGCATGTATGCTTTGGATCCAGGCATGACCATTTTTGTGGGTCTGAACTTTGAGACTTTGCTTTGAAATAGTATCCCTCTCCCCAAAGAAGAACCTTGATTGTTTATGTTTTGGGCTTTTGTTTCTACTACTCTGTAAAGTATAGTGCTAAGTTTTCACAGGAAGTGTGAAGATATGCCACCTCCAGAAGCATGGAGTACCAAATGTGTGTTCTTTAAACACATCAACAAGATCAGGAAACAGCTGCAGACACAGGATCGCAGCACACAGCCAGGCTAAATGAACAGCCACTATCCCGGTGTAAGTTCTTCATTAGCTGACGGAACCAACCTAAGCCTACAATATCCAGTTTTAACTACAGATCAGACAGGAGAAGTCTAATTCAGGCAAGCTATAAATTACACTACATGCTCATTCTTTGTCATGATCTTCAATCTGTTCTGGTGAAATCTTGGAAATATTTCTTTCACTACTATATTAAGCCAAGAAAATGGTATGGATTTTTGTGCAGTAATCCATTTTACAGGCTTGCAAGTCTATATAAATGCTGTATTATCAGACTGCAAGTTCTACCTTCTAAAGTGACATTTTTCAGAGCATTTGGTATTCCAGAAGAAAACAATGTGCCTGCTTCAGCCACATACAGCTCTTGAGAAAAATAAGATTTCCTACTGGAGTGCCATCTTTGACATTTTCCTGAGGCTTTAGCATTAAATATAGCCAGCCTTACAATGAACTTGTCTTATCTTGGTTTTTCCATATTTAAATGTACCAGGAAGTTAGCTTCAAGATGTAGTAAGCCTATTCATTGGCACCTACAAGGTCAACTGTATTTTCCAGCATGTATTAAAGTTAGGAAAAGCCTTATCAAGGTGTCTTATCCTGCTAGGATCAAACCCAGATGCATGTTCCCCTAAACATATACTACAAGTCTGACCTTCTCGTTCTCCACAGGTAACACTGGCCTGTGCACAGAAGGACCACGAACTTGCTGGTGTATTGAGTGTGAGAGGAAAACACATCATGGAGAAGTTTTGGGCAGAGCTACACTACAGATTGCTTCAGCATTATCCTCTAGATGCTTTTTACCTGCAAAGATCTGCTCCAGCCACACTACAAAAGACCTTGTACTCACCCAAAGACCTACAGTCTGCCTCTTCCCTGAATTCCTTACAGCATGCTCTGCAGCACCAAGGGAGATTGGATGCTTCTTGCTTGCCTTACCCATCCCCCTTAGGGTTTCAACTTCTGCTTTCAGGACTGCCACCTGTGAGGCACACCTCTCTGAAGCAATTAGCAGAGCTGCTGGACTCTGGCCTTTCATACAGGCTATTACCAATAATTTACTTACCTGCAGGCAAGGAACTAATAGATCTGTCTGTTTGTACAACCCATCATAGATCAGAATTAATATTTTAAAACTGAGTGTACCTAAAGTGCTATTTCTTATGCCTGAATAAAAAAATAATCCACATAAAGAAGAAGAGGATATACGGCAGCTGACAGTAACAAGGGACAAGAGAGTTTATTTATAGTTCATGTCAGAAGACAGTTACAGATATATCTGTTTTTCTCTGGAAAAGACTGTGGTTTTTAAACAAAAAATAACTCCTCTAATATATCAAAAAGGTTTTTTGGTTTGTTTTTTTTTTTAATATAGATTTTGCATTTGTAGATATATCACAAAATAACTTTTTTACCATCATTATTCAGAACAAGTACTGGCCAAGCTTTTATATTCATGTTTTGTACATGTGCCAGTGCTTTATCACTCAGGTGAAACAAAAGCAAAGCCCAAAAGCTTCCTGAAAATGGCAGTATTTAAAGAAATCTTCAATTGTGGTTTTCAATCTTCTTGTTATACTGCTAGAAAGAAGAAAAAAAAAAAAAAGAAAGTCAAATGAAATGACCCATGCTGTTCCAAATCCATACATAGCAAAGCCTGTCTCTGGTGCCCAAGAAAGAATTACACTTGCAGGTCTAGGCTGTGCAGCAAACCATTGCAGAAATCACTACCTCCCAAAAGCTCATCTCAAAAAGGAGTGTTTAAAGGGAGAGGATGTTAACATTTGCTTTGAATTTTGAGCATCAGGGGGCACACAACAGCAGAGTTTAGACAGACATTGTGGGTATCAGTGGCCTTTAAGAGATCCAGGGTATTGCAAAGTCTAAAGAAGCATGATTCTTAAACCAGTAATTGATGGCACCTCTCTATTTCTCTCCCTCAAGTGCTGATGAGATGCTGAGTCCTAGGCAGCAGTGCAGACTGGGACATAACCACTCACCAGGAGAGGCTGCAGTCATCTTTCATACATTTTAGTGTAGGTCAAGGTAATTTAACTTTAGAAAAATGCTTATGCTTATTTATAAAGAGCTTGTGGTCAGGTAGTTTCAAAAAACTATGAACATCTTCAGGAAGGCAACAGATGTTTCAAATAACTTTATGAACTAGAGATAAACTTAGAAAGGTTATCAGGGAAATGGTGACTTAGAAAATGGTGGTGATGTGACTAACTTATCTTGGTTTATGTGTTCAGACAACCAGAAATTATTCTTTAAAGATCAACCTTTTGAAAGTAGTTTTCAAACATGTCCAATTTCCCTACAAGTTTATTAACCAGATGAGTCTTTCAGAATTCTGGCCTTAGAAGCAGACAAAAGGATGGACACAGAACTTTAGGATAATTTTGTGCTTTTATATTTTATTTA
>VXBZ01003942.1:136082-174618 GCA_013399135.1 Heliornis fulica
TTTATAAAAATAAAAATTTATAAAATTTATATTTATATCTCTGTGAGCTTGGCACTCATCTTGCCTCAGCACACGTTAAAAAAATATTGACAGAGTTGATGTACATGTGTATATTTAAGGCACATGGACTAACTGACTGGACAGGAAGACAGGCTAGAACTACCTGGAGCTCTGTCCCTTCAGTTGTCATGGCTGTGACAAGTGGCACTGGCTTGGTCCTCAGTTCCTCAAACTTGTCTAACAAGGCTGGCAGCCCAATCCATGTCTGCCTGACCTCCTGTCCTCTACCCTGCACTGCTCTGTCCACCACCTTCCCCCAAAAAAGCAAGGACTGTGCTCCATAAGTGAAGCCAAAGTGTTAGAAAGGTCCATAGGACACAGAGCAAAGACATGGGGTATATCATCAGTCCCAGTTCATCACTACAGGTATAGCAGCAGTGAAATTGTAAGGACTGCAGAAAAGTAAAGGCAAACCATAGGTTGTGAGTGTCCAGTTTAGTGGCACGAATGACACCAGCTCATTTCCAGACCAAACACACTATAAAGAAACCTACAGAATGAGAAAGAAAATTGGAAAAGAAAAAAAGGAGCTTCTAGAATTTCCTGCCAAAACAGAATAAATTAATTTGGGAAATATCAGAGCTGGCAATGAATGAGCTTCTCCAAGTGCAGATAATTGCTGATTAAAACAAGAAACCTGTGGGTGACTGTGAGAGGTCAAACTTGTGTGTGGGCTGGAGGAATCAAACAGAACCACAGAATCACTAGGTTGGAAAAGACTGTTAAGATCATTGAGTCCAACCATACCTGGCATCTCCTAAACTGTATCCCTAAGCATGTCAGCTATCCATCTTATCCTGATGCTCTAGAGCTGATCACCTTATGACAGGGTGATCAGCTCTAGAGCATCAGGAGACCAGAAGTCCTAAGGACTACTTTTCCTCACAATGCTGAGGAAAAGTAGTCCTTAGGACTTCTGGTCTCCTGATGTAACCCACCTCACAGGTCTCTGAAGGAGAGGTCAAGTCGGTAAAAAATAAGGCATGGTACCATTTGCCCTGAAATTCTGCTGGTGTGCTCCTATTTCTGCAGAACATTTGGGTTTTCTTTTCTGTGGGAAGGATATTTCTTGGGAAGTTTCTTACTGTCTGACCTTCCACACTTGCATACACATTGGAGACCCCATTTATGGCTCCAGTGGTTGCACTGACATTGCACTGATATTGCACCAGATGACATCTAGGAATCTGATTTGTGATTTGAGGAAACGTATACAGCCTGGAACTTGATCCTGAGAAAATGAGTTTGTTCTGTTCCCCACAGGTTGCTCACCCCTTGCCAAAGAAGGTGCAGATATGTGCCTTCACAGAACCAATGTTAGGAATTGGAAGGGACCTCAAAAGATCATCTAGTCCAACCTCCCTGCCCAGGCAGGATCACCTAGATTAAATCACACAGGAATGTGTCCAGATTGGTCTTGAATCTCTCCAGAGAAGAAGCCTCCACACCCTCTCTGGGAAGCCTGTTCCAGTGCTCAGTCACCCTCACAGTGAAAAAGTTTTTCCTTACATTCACATGGAACTTTCTATGTTCCAGCTTGGACTTATTGCCCCTTGTCCTATTACTGGCCATCACTGAGAAGAGCCTGACTCCATTCTCCTGACACTCACACTTAACATATTTATAAACATTAATGAGATCACCCCTTGGTCTCCTCTTTTCCAAGCTGAGAAGACCCAGCTCCCTCAGCCTTTCCTCATGAGGAGGTGTTCCACTCCCTTAATTGCCTTCTCTGTGTTCATGCTGATGTCCTTTGGCTTTTAAGTGTAATGTCTTTAGGGCCTTGCATTCAGCAGGTGAATTTGACTCTAGGTCAAAAAGTTTTCTTTTTAAAGTTATTGTCTGCCAAATGGCATCTTAAATCCTGCAGTAAAGCACTACTTTTCTTCATGCTATATAGAGGAATCCTTGCCTCTCCCTCAGTACAGGGCTTATCTCTTTTTTTGCAAGCAAACTTCCAATCCCCTGGTTCTTGCTTTGCTAAAAAACTTCTAACTGCCTCTTTACTATGGAACCTATAAATGAAGGTAGTGAAACATTTACTGTGTTTGTATGGCTGATTTGCATCACTTTAGGCACACACCGGCATACCTTCTTGAGAGCAGTTACCCGTTGGTCTAAAGCACATTTGAGAAACCAGTTGGTGTCATTAGCTTTGCATCTCATGGAGTTACTTCTGGGAAGGGCAAAGCAGGATGCTCCTGAGTTTGAACAAGGGTGTTTAAGTTTGCTGCATCAGAAAAGGCAGTGGGAAATCTAGTTCAGTGTGAGTCAGGAAATTATAATTCATGCAGCACAACTAGGCTTCAGTCAAGGTAAGACATATCATTTACTTTGCCCCAACACTGGATGTCTTTACAGTTTATTTACAGTTGTCTTTACCAAATGACTTTTATTTTCTTGCCTTATTGATATGTCCTTTCCTTCTGTTGCTTTGAAGCCAGCATTGGCGAGGACAACAAACAGACTTTCCAAATACACTGCCAAAATAACACTATCCAAAGTGAAGTGTGTACCTTTTTCCTCTGTCTGGATTCATTTCAAGCTAATGGAATGAATCCCAACAATCAGACAGCTTGTTGTGAAGGTCATCCCGTACTGAAATGTTTAATTAACAGGGTGTGTGTGTGTATATATATATATATATATATATATATGCCTGTATATAAAGATAACTCTGTGGAGTTATATAGATATGGATATATAGAAGGATATATGATAGAATGGGAGATACCAACTGGAACAAATACTTAGCTGGAGTGAATAAATCAGCTTGTGAAAAAATGAAAGAACCTCCTCATTCTCAATTACTTGAAGTCTCAGGAGAGTCTGAGAGTTCTAATGATTGGATCATCATCAGAAATAAGGGCAAGGAGCATGACTGAGAGAGGCTACAAGGATTTAATTGCAAGTAAGAATGGTCTGATGCAAGACTGACTGCAAATACTAGTAATTAATTTTTAAATCTACGAAAAAGTGTGACAGGGTATGAAGTCTCCCTGCACAGTGGAACCCAAAGGATTTTTGTTTAAATTGCAGCAGCAAATGTTTGCAGAGAAAAATTATTTTACTGTTTTTCTGAACAGACTGTATTTCATGAATTGCACTTCGAAAATAGCATAATTCATCATGTGAAGGGTACAGAACAAACCAGAGAAAAGAATTTCAGTTCAGGAAACTAGAGACCATTGGAAAAGGGAGAAACAAAATGTACATATATTCTATAGATATTTGTGTATACATGTGAGAATACACTTACTAAATAAAAGCTGAAAATTAATCACAAGTAATTCCAAATCACCCAAGATTGAATAAACTTCAATGGGGGTTACTTATATCCAAGAGGGCAGGGGAACAAACTATAATTGTAAGCAGTTTTTCCTTTGTGATTCTGGCTCTCTCCTCCTCAGGTTTATCTTCTTTGAGACATCCTAAGCTGTCAAGGCGGTCCTAAGCTATCAAGGTAGACATCAACAGTGCTCTGAAATCATGACACTGCTCCAGATCCAGGAGCCTTCTGCCCTTTCAACCTTATCTGCCCCTTCCTGGGGGCCGCTCTGGCTCCTGCTGTTGCTTCATAGCAGGTTTGCAAGTCATCTGCATCTGAGGGTCCAGGTGAGACTGCATCAATTTGCCATCCGCAAACTGCTCCATAATGAGCCCCTAATTACACCGCTCCCTGTGCAGTGCAGGCGATGCATCACCGTAATGCTCACACACACTGGGGCTAAAGGAGAGACTCAGCCCTTTGCACAAGAGCTTTGTCAGTTGCTCATATGCTGAGCATAGGGAGGATTTTACACCGGCACATTGCTTCATACATTGTGGCTGGGAAGTTCTGAAAACAGTATCCTAAATTAAAGATTAACTGATGTACCACCCAGAAGAGTGCTGCCTTGAGCTATCAATATTTTATCAAAAGCGTTTAATATCTATAATTGAAGACTTTTTGATTGCATAGTGCCTGACGTTATTTAATATTTTCATTAATAAATCTGTACAATAGAAAAAGCACTAGGGATTTTCTGCTGTCAGGGGACATCACGGTGGGAGGAACTGCAACTGAGTAAATGCAGAGTGAGAACTTAGTGATCTTGATCAGAGTGAGAACTTAGTGATCTAGATCTCTGTCTTATCAGAAGATAACAAGATGTAATGGGAACAAGTGTAGCCAAATCGCTTTAATTTTCCATTTTAGTTACTTCATATTACAAGCCCATTTACATCAGCTTGCAAGGATAAGGATGTTTAATAAATATTTTAATAAATGGCAGCAAATCACTGCATAATATAAAAGAATATAGCAGGTGATTGTTATTTATAGTCATCTCCAATACCTTCTAGTCTGCTTAAAATACCACAGGCAGCAACTGTGTCCATAACACATTCTCTCAATCTATTAATGTCTGTTATACTGTTTGTCATTCTCAATGAGGAATACACTGCAAAAGCACAAAAAAAAAAAAGTTCTAATGCAAGTTCTGATTAGTAAAGTTTGCCTTCTGAGACTGTCATAGAGACATGCAGAAGCCGATGCCACCACTCAGATGCATCAGGTTTTATTTGGTTTCCCGGGATTTTTGCTTTGTATCAGAACTTCTTGCATCCTGATCAGCAGCAGAGCACTCATTTCTAGGACTGGAACTACTGCACCTAATCATAAATGTTCAAATTAAGATTTCAGACAGGATACCTTGACTGGGAAAATGACTGCTTTACAAAATGTCTAACCCACAATCCGTGAACTACATGGTCCCTTTAATTCAGACATCTGGGCATGAGTACCTGAGGGACAGTCATTCAAATGGAAAACTGCTGCAAACCAAAAGTTACCTAAGTGTAGGCTACATCTTCTTTAACATATTTTTATGTGATTAAACCAGCCCTCTGGGATCAAGCACTGCAAATTGGCATTAAAACTGCTCCTTTCACCACACATCTGGCCTGGCCGGCACATGGTATTCCCAATATGAGCATCCCACTTTCCCCACCCAGTGTAAATCCCAGGGGAAAACACTGAACTATGGACTGGTGGGTGCCTGCTCGCTGCGAGGGGCAGCCACTGTGTGATCCTGCTGACCAGAATTTGAAGAAGTGGCCAACGAGTGGAGAGATGGCAGTCATGCCAAACACTCCTGTGTGTAAGGGACAATAGAGAATGGTCCGAGTGGGACACAATGGACAAACACCAGACATTACCTTGGCTAGGTGACTAGGGAGAAAGAACTTTAAAACCATTCCCATGAGAACTGATCCTTCATGTACAGGGGAAACCATAACATTGTGGTAGTGCAACAGAGAGATATCACTAGTCAATCAGGTTGGTAAGTCACCCACTGTTAGCCAATCGGGCTCACAAGTCCAGCAAGGCCTGCTGTACATGTTGGCCCCACATGCAGCAACCCAGCTTGGGCCTGATGTAGGATATAAGGAGGCTGCCTCAGAGGCATGGGGAAGACAGACATCAAGTGTCTCTTCAAGCTGCAGGGGATGCCCTGAAGACACCTCCTTTCACCATTCCTATGTGGACCCTTATCATCCTGCTGCTCAGTGGTGTTGAGAAGATCCCAGGGTTGGTGGGACTCTCTTAAAATCTATTATATTGCTCAAAATGGCCTAGCAAGGCTTTCCCTCTTACAATTGCTATATGCTTGAATGTGGTTTAGTAAGGCTTTCACTGTTGTACGCTGGACAGCAGCTTAGCAAGGCTTAAAACAATAAAAGGTGTAATATAATTGCTGCCTTGGTGTGGTCTCATGTTCGTGCATTGGAATCCTCTTAAAAGAACCCTGTTACTTCAACGGCAGCACCCTGTTTCGTGGGAATATGGCTCTTGCAGTAAGCTGTGTCGTAAATGTCTGGGGAAACAGAGCCCCATTTGTGTGTCTGAAACCAGTGAAAAATATTGTAGTCGTAGGAAAGAGACTGAAGACACACAAGCAAATTAATTTTAATAGTGTTTGGTTAGTTCTAATGGAAGTTATGCATTATTTATCCCCAGAAAAGAAGACTCTTTGGAAACTACTGTGTCTTTTCAAGAATCATGAAAACTCCTAAGTGGAGCAAGATACACGACTTTATGTAGGTAGGTGCTGATTCTTGACACTTTTCTTCATTATGCTACGCTAAGTGCATCCACTTGTCCTGAATAAAATTAAAGCCAATATTTCTGATTCACAGAAAACATTTAAGCAGTGCAATTGCCTTCATAATAAGTGGCATTTAAATACAGTGCAATTTAAAAAAAAAACAAGCATTAAAGTTACGTGAGACAACTGCTCTAAAAACTGTCATTTTCCAAAACAAAACTGTTTTTGTCTGATGGTGGCTTAGCAATTTATTATAAAGACTGAACAGAGACTGAATTAACATTGCAGTTAAGTGCTAATGTGAACCACGTACTCCAGGGGAATCTACTTAGCATTTATATGAATATGGGGAAAATGATGATATGATAATAGTCACTGTTCGGGGGTGGGGGTGTTTGTTTGTTGGTGTTGTGGTGTTTTTTTCCCAAGCAAAAATCCTTCCCAGAGAAACACTCGGTCATGATTTAAATTTGTCCTGCAGCTCCTTTTTTCCTCAGAGCTTTATTCTGAACTTGGTCTCAGGATGTGTTAGACTCGCATTACTATTTCTTGTGGGGTCCACGCCCGCCATCTGCCCGCACTGCCCCTTGAGATTTCTAGAAAATCCACCTGTTTTTGTGGAATTTCCAAACCCATTCAATTCTGACCAAGATTTTGCCCATTTGAACCAGGTATCGATTTGTAGGAATGGCGTTGGATTAATGCTGAGCACTGAAACTCCACATTTCATATTTGGCACTGGAGCAATGCACCACAAACAACATATGCTCTTTAGTAAGCTTTTATAGAGACTTTGTTCTTTCTTGTCTGCTTTCTCTCTTGTCTAAAGTAGTTTTTACTAGGAGGTGTATCTGCCTTAGAGCTTGCAGTGAAGTGTGGGCAACCCTGAGCTAATTGCAAGTGAGAGTCAGCCAGGATGGTGGCAGCAGTCCAGGCGCAGCTGTGTGAAGCTCTAAACTATGACTTTACCACAGTTAAGTCTCATCTGATCTGTGTGCTGGTTCATTTATAATTAAGTAGATCATTTATAATTAATTAGCTGCAATCCACTGAATTATAGCATAACGAAAGGTCAAAAGGCTTCAGAAAAAAGGGGATGGGCATGGGGAACAGACCCCATGAAACAAAAAAATTCTCAGCAATTCTGGACACAAACTGAGGAATGCTGTAACCACCTCAGACTGGGCTCAGTCACTGCCTGAGTTAACCCCTTCTTTTACAAAAGTGCCATGAAATTCAGCAATAGAAATCCAGTACGCAGCGTGGCGGACTACTGCCACAACAGTGAAAGAGCAGTAGTAACTTCTCTCATTTCTTCATATTTGTAGGAGCAAAATAGCAGGTTGTGTATTAAAAGGTGGTATTTGTAGTCACTAGAGCATTTGGTAATACAGGAATGTGAAAACATTTTTTTAATGCTAATTCAGAGAAAATCAGCAACAGCGGTATTTAGGTGCTGGGGATCTGCTGTGGCTGCTAGCTCCAGAAAGGGCTGTAAATTCTCAGTATTTCCAGCAAATACAGGACTTTCCCCAGTGTCTGAGCGGGGGAAATCAGCAAACGTCCAAGTTTCATTCAGAGTGTCTGAGTTTGCATGGACATGGCAGGCAGTTTTCTCTAAAAGCACAATAGCTTCCACAGCCAAGTGAGAGACCATGGGCAGAAACATTCTGCTTGGCAATGACTTTTAGCACTTCAATAGCACATTCAATTTCACAAGCTTTTCTCTCCGCTCAATAATGAACTGGAGTACAAAGCTTTAGGGGATCTCACTAACAAACAAGACATTGGTCCTGACTTTACTGTTTGGGTGAAAAGGAGGAGCCGTATACAGGGGATTTGACTTCCTAACCCTAAGGTGCACCTACAACCGTGTCCCAACGAGCAAAGATGGACACATCCCAACCACCCTGCATGCAAGTTTAATGTGCTCAGGACACTACTCTGTTCTGAACTGTCTAGAGGAAAAAAACCCAACCCTTTCCCATCTCCATTGGGGTGCAGACCAAAGGTCTACAAGGTGTTGCAGGCATTACTCCCTGGAGAATACAAATTGGTGCATGGAAAGGATTTTTCTGCTTCTATGATCTACTTTGCCATAGAGAACTGTGGAAAAACATGCTATGTTTGTGACCTTCAGCACATCTTTGAATATAATGGAACTGACGCTGATACTGCCGTAGCAAAGAGAGAATTAGGAAATTCAAGCTGTATTTAATACTGACCAAGACAGGCAAATGTGATATGGTCTGTTCCTGGGGAGTAAAAATATATATGTCATTTAAGCTCCATTCAGTTTCTTTGCATTAAAATGAAATTAATAACAAGCTCTAAGATACCAGAGTAAATTGGATAATTGGAAAATAAGGCAGACATGTCAAAGGAGTTGCCTGCAAGGAAACTAGCAGACCTCTAACCTGTTAAAATTGATGTGAAAACATCGAGCTGTTTGGTCTGGATTTAATGAGGAAACTAAAATACCATAAGGAACTGTAGCAGAAGCATAGGGAATGGATAACATGGTAATAGGCTGAGCACAGGAAGGGCTGTGATTTGGTGGAGATTTTAATTAAGGCTGCACATTCACACCAGAGGCGCTGCAGCTACAGCTTGTTTCTGCTTTCATCCTGAGCTGACACAGCACCAGAACACAGGAAGGGGTGGCGATTAAATCCCAGCTCCCTTGTTAGCCCTGCGTCCCCACCAGGACAGAACTGCTGCAGTGTCCTTCAGTGTCCTAGCATCTGTCCTGCTATGCTTCTGGAAGTGACTGGACACACAAGCCCTGATGATGCCAAGGTGATTAGGAGCCAGTTGGGTGTTAGGAAGAGGGGCTCAAGTGGGGAAAGAGTATGTAGAAAGAGATCTCCACTGAACTTTAGAGCACTGAAAGCCATGTTAGAGCTTGTTACCTGCTATTCCACCTAACACTGTCCCTAGAAGAGCACTAAGACCCATTGTGAACAGCAAATACGGCCAGAAACGGTGCATTTAAGGCATGAGCAGAGCAGCAGCAGCAGAAGGGAGCAGCTGCAGCTTTAAATCACTGCCACAGCAGCCTCAGCACCCTGCTGTCTGCAGGAAAGCAGTGTTACCTCCTGACACACCCTTTGGGGAGGTATCAGACACAGACCTGTGTGATGTCATGACTGCTGCGATCCTGAACCTGTAAGAGGTGAGCACCCCTCACTCATACTATGAAATCAGGGAGGGGTGAAGGAACATGTCCTACCTGCCACTGTCCTGCAGGTCCATCAGGCTGGATGTGGCCATGGAGATCTCATCTCCTGCTCCAGGTAGGGCTGCCTCCCAGTTTAGGGAGGGTTGCTCAGCACCATCCAGCTGCATTTTGGAAGTAGTCAGGAAGAAGGTCCTAGGCTTCCAGTGCTGAGCCTCTTCATGAAGAGGTTGCTTATTTCTAGTGGGGACGTCCCAAGGGTTGGGCCCCAGAGCTGTTGTCACACCAGGACCAGCGCAGGGCCTGGCAGCCAGCCCTGTGCCCGAGCAAGCTCCATCGGCTTCAGCTCCTTTTTGGAAGGAACTTCACCTGCTGTCTTTACCCTCCAAAAACTACATATTTCGGTCAGAGTGACTGGCACTCTCCCCACTCAACAATTCTGCTTCCCTCAGGACGGGGAATAAAAACTGCAGAGTGGCAGATCATTTCAATGAGTCCTAACGTTCTTCCTCATTTCTCTCATGCCCTCCAGTGATTTTTGGTAGGAAAATCTCTGTGTTCTAGTAATAGATACTTACTCCCCATGTGCTGAGTTAGCAAACAGGAATTTCAGGTGGCAGGAAGTGAGCAGTAACACATGTAAATTTTGAAGGGTAGGGTATCTTGATTCTTGCAGTTAAAGTTATATTGTCATTAATACTTCCTTAACAGCCCTAAATATCCCTGATATGTAGGAAGCAAAGCATAAAAAATCCAGAGTGAGAATATTTTAAAATATAGAAGCAAATAGAGGGTTGGTTTTTTTTCCAAGTTGGATAGCAAAAACACTGAACCTGGTACTTTCTAAGATACCTCCTGTTTCATACAGCTTAAGCTAATATACGGTTCCATTTTAAAACTGGATACTGATTTATTTTTTAACATAAGCACAATTTGGAAAGTGTGATTTGCATTCACTTTCTGATGTGTTTGTTGTAATTCTCCATCACTTCCTGCACAGCACAGATTTTTGTTAAGTCAAAAGAAAAACAGCATCATGCTGCTCAGATACTCCAGATCTTTGACAGGGAAGCGCATGAGTCACGGAGCACACGGGAAGCGTGGGCAGGGGAAGTTTGTGGGAAATGTACAGAGATGTGAAATCAAATGGCCAGCACAAGGGGCCATTTGCTCATTCCACTGTAGGCAATAAAGAGCATAAAAAGCCATCAGGCTGCTCCTGGCACTGGGGTCAGAGCTCAGGGCAGGACATGCTTGAATCCTTTGAAGCTATCCTACATCTACGTCCTTGTCCTCAAAAGAAAACCTACATGGGTTGGGGTTTTTTTCTCATGGAGGGAAAGTCGTGCCTGTGCAGCTCATGGGGAACACATCCCTGCTGCACGTCAGGGGACAACACAGCATGGCCACCAAGAGTGTGCTTATACGGGAGGTTTAGCAGGGCAAATAGACAGATGTCAACGGCAGGTGGAGATGAAGTAATTTGGGCCTGGCTGATGGGGGCACATGCCACGTGTGCACTTAGTTTGATCCACAGTGGGCTTGTAGGAGAGACAGGTATGGATACAGGTAGTGCAGGAAAGCTGAAAATCAGCATCTTGTCTCCAGTTAAATGGGTTTTTAACAGCACTCTGGAGCGCCACATGCAATGTCATCTTTCTCATTTGAAGACTGTAAGCAAGTTAACCAATGTTTTATATTTTTCTGTTATAATTCTGATTAACAATGTGTCCTTCTTAAATTGCACCTTTTAATTGTCCACAAGGCACTTTAAGGGTTTGACTATTGATGTGGTCCATGCTTGTGGTCTTCAGGTTGAAGGTGATTTTCAAAGAAATTTCTGGGTGCCGGTTGCTGAGGCCAGTTCTAGTCCCATCACTGTGGAACTCATCCCTCATTAATCTGTGTGATTCTTATGATAATAACATTAGTATCACTTATAGCAATTATAGCAATGATAAATACACAATATTAAGGTTAATTAGTTATTAATATCATACACTTTCTACTTTATTGATTATATTGGCTATTCTTACTTAAAATCAGATCATCTTGAGGTACCTGTCGGACTTCCCCATCCTTCTGCATCACTCACCAAGTGCAGCCTGTTCCTTGAGCAAAAACAACCCCACAAATAGGTTTGCCTGTGCCTGAAACAGACATAACCCAGACTGTCTTCCCCAATATATTCTTCATACACACTACTGGGACTCATCTCCTTCTACAGTACATGGAAATTTTGACTGGGCAGGGCCAGCTCGATTGGTGGATCCCCTAGAGTTAACTAACCACAGTAGCCTTTGCTAATTGTGTATCCCAGTATTTGAAGGTCCCACCACCCATTGCTCTCAGTGTGTCTTTAGCAGCCCATTGTATTGTTTGATTTTCCCAGAGGCAGGTGCATGACAAGGGATGTGGTATGCTCAGTGTCATGCACTTTGGCCCAGGTGTCTATGAAAGTGTTTTGGTAATGAGCCCCATTGTCTGACTCAATTCTCCCTGGGGTGCCATGTTGCCATAGGACCTGCATTCCAAGGTCCAGGATTGCATTCTGGGCAGCAGCATGGGGCACAGGATGTTTCCAGCCAGCTGGTAGTTGCTTCCACCATTGCGAGCAAATAATGTCTGCCTTGGCAGGTTTGTGGGAGGGTGATGTAAACAATCTGCCAGGCTTCCCCACATTTATATTTCAACCACCGTGCTCCATACCACAGAGGCTTTAACCTCTTGGCTTGCTTAATTGCAGCACGTCTTGCATTCATGGATGACCTGTGGGATAGTGTCGTGGTCAAGCCCACCCCTTGATCACAAGCCCATCTATATGTTGCACCTCTTCCTTGATGACCTGAGGTGTCATGGACCCATCAAACTATGAATAATTCACCTTTATGTTGGCAGTCTAGATTTACCTGAGCCACTTCAGTCCTAGCAGCTTTATCCATCTGCTGGTTGGATTCTTGTGTTGTATTCTTAAACTTTTCTTAATGTAAACCAGAACCTGAACCACCTGCAGAAAACTCAGCAATAACATAGTGCTGGTTTGAACATCCCAGGGATATTGAAAACTTTCGAAAACTGTTAGAAGAGCTGTTGTATTTAACCCAAAGGAAAAGAAAGTGGTGGTGTAGTTTTGCTCCTCTTTGTCGTCATCCCCCCCATACCAGCTACTGTTGCTAATCCCTACCCATCCGAGGAAGGGGCAGGACAGTAAAACCTGATACAAATACCAGCTTAAGCTCATGGCCATTGATGTTATTGTATCGTAGCCTAATCTCACAGAGTACAGTAAAACAAAGTACTGGAGTCCATGCCATGAGATGGCAAACAACCCTGCAAGGACTACATACAGCATATACCTGTGTAAGTACCAAAGCCATGAGCCACAGCCATGTGATGGTCACAGCATTGTCACAGTGACTGCTTAAATAATAATGCTTGTCACAACTTTGTTTTTAATGCAATAGGGTCAGATCTACTGTTATCCCAACACTTCGAGCCCCATGTAGCATGCTAAAAAAGACTGTTGTGGTTTCGCCTCAGCCAAGAGCCAAACACCACGCAGCCTCTCTCTCTAAAAGGGTGTGGGGAGGATTTGGAGAGGGGAGGAAAAGAGGGAAAAGAAAACAACAAAAAAACCCAAACCTTGTGGGTTGGGATGAGGACAGTCTACTGGGACAGCAGCGAGAGATATAACAGTAATAGGACTCTATAGCAAACTACATGAAACTGGTGATACACGATGCAGTTTGTAACCAAAGGCCACTCAGCTCAGAGCCATCCTGGAAACGGACCGTCCCCCAAAAACTGCACATCCCGGACCTGATCCCCCTTTCCCTCACCAGCCGCTTTTTATGCTGAGTATGACAGTAATTGGCATGGGGAACTCTCTTTGGCCAGTCTGGGTCACCTGTCCTGGCCATGTCCCCTCCCAGCTTCCTGGGTGCCCCCCACATTCTCTTTAGCAGGGCAACATGGACAACTGAGAAGTCCTTGAGTACTGGGCAACAACTGAAAACATCAGGATGTTACCAGCACTGCTCTCATCCTGACTCCCAAACACAGGATTCATTCCTCTGGCTGCTAGAAAGAAAATTAACTCTACCCTAGCCAAAACCAGGACAACTATGAATGTCTTGGGATATGTATCCACATATTCATATAAATATATGCATAAATGAACACTAGGAAAACACTTTTTACCACATTGTATGCCCAGAGTAACTTAGATTCTAATCAGCATCATTTGGGAAAACTGCTATTCTACACAATTTTTCAGCTTTTTAAATATAAACTCACATTATGAGGAAAAAAAGTTCAGACCTAATAAGAATTTTTCTATAAACTTGTAGGTAAGAAATACAGGCTTAAGTGATTATCANAGTTAACTAACCACAGTAGCCTTTGCTAATTGTGTATCCCAGTATTTGAAGGTCCCACCACCCATTGCTCTCAGTGTGTCTTTAGCAGCCCATTGTATTGTTTGATTTTCCCAGAGGCAGGTGCATGACAAGGGATGTGGTATGCTCAGTGTCATGCACTTTGGGCCAGGTGTCTATGAAAGTGTTTTGGTAATGAGCCCCATTGTCTGACTCAATTCTCCCTGGGGTGCCATGTTGCCATAGGACCTGCATTCCAAGGTCCAGGATTGCATTCTGGGCAGCAGCATGGGGCACAGGATGTTTCCAGCCAGCTGGTAGTTGCTTCCACCATTGCGAGCAAATAATGTCTGCCTTGGCAGGTTTGTGGGAGGGTGATGTAAACAATCTGCCAGGCTTCCCCACATTTATATTTCAACCACCGTGCTCCATACCACAGAGGCTTTAACCTCTTGGCTTGCTTAATTGCAGCACGTCTTGCATTCATGGATGACCTGTGGGATAGTGTCGTGGTCAAGCCCACCCCTTGATCACAAGCCCATCTATATGTTGCACCTCTTCCTTGATGACCTGAGGTGTCATGGACCCATCAAACTATGAATAATTCACCTTTATGTTGGCAGTCTAGATTTACCTGAGCCACTTCAGTCCTAGCAGCTTTATCCATCTGCTGGTTGGATTCTTGTGTTGTATTCTTAAACTTTTCTTAATGTAAACCAGAACCTGAACCACCTGCAGAAAACTCAGCAATAACATAGTGCTGGTTTGAACATCCCAGGGATATTGAAAACTTTCGAAAACTGTTAGAAGAGCTGTTGTATTTAACCCAAAGGAAAAGAAAGTGGTGGTGTAGTTTTGCTCCTCTTTGTCGTCATCCCCCCCATACCAGCTACTGTTGCTAATCCCTACCCATCCGAGGAAGGGGCAGGACAGTAAAACCTGATACAAATACCAGCTTAAGCTCATGGCCATTGATGTTATTGTATCGTAGCCTAATCTCACAGAGTACAGTAAAACAAAGTACTGGAGTCCATGCCATGAGATGGCAAACAACCCTGCAAGGACTACATACAGCATATACCTGTGTAAGTACCAAAGCCATGAGCCACAGCCATGTGATGGTCACAGCATTGTCACAGTGACTGCTTAAATAATAATGCTTGTCACAACTTTGTTTTTAATGCAATAGGGTCAGATCTACTGTTATCCCAACACTTCGAGCCCCATGTAGCATGCTAAAAAAGACTGTTGTGGTTTCGCCTCAGCCAAGAGCCAAACACCACGCAGCCTCTCTCTCTAAAAGGGTGTGGGGAGGATTTGGAGAGGGGAGGAAAAGAGGGAAAAGAAAACAACAAAAAACCCCAAACCTTGTGGGTTGGGATGAGGACAGTCTACTGGGACAGCAGCGAGAGATATAACAGTAATAGGACTCTATAGCAAACTACATGAAACTGGTGATACACGATGCAGTTTGTAACCAAAGGCCACTCAGCTCAGAGCCATCCTGGAAACGGACCGTCCCCCAAAAACTGCACATCCCGGACCTGATCCCCCTTTCCCTCACCAGCCGCTTTTTATGCTGAGTATGACAGTAATTGGCATGGGGAACTCTCTTTGGCCAGTCTGGGTCACCTGTCCTGGCCATGTCCCCTCCCAGCTTCCTGGGTGCCCCCCACATTCTCTTTAGCAGGGCAACATGGACAACTGAGAAGTCCTTGAGTACTGGGCAACAACTGAAAACATCAGGATGTTACCAGCACTGCTCTCATCCTGACTCCCAAACACAGGATTCATTCCTCTGGCTGCTAGAAAGAAAATTAACTCTACCCTAGCCAAAACCAGGACAACTATGAATGTCTTGGGATATGTATCCACATATTCATATAAATATATGCATAAATGAACACTAGGAAAACACTTTTTACCACATTGTATGCCCAGAGTAACTTAGATTCTAATCAGCATCATTTGGGAAAACTGCTATTCTACACAATTTTTCAGCTTTTTAAATATAAACTCACATTATGAGGAAAAAAAGTTCAGACCTAATAAGAATTTTTCTATAAACTTGTAGGTAAGAAATACAGGCTTAAGTGATTATCAGTGTTTTGAACTTCGTTCTGTCTAAGCTGAGATCTCATGAACAAAGCCTTAACCTTATTCCATTTGAGATGGATGAAGTATTAAACCTCAAATAGGAGGGATTATCCTGAAGGGCCTCTATCACCCATAATAAATTACTGAAGGAAGTGTTGCAGACCAGTGACTTCATGGCTAAATGGTGTAACATCTAAGGGAGCTGCTTCCCCATTGAGATTCTGCATGTCCCTTCAGGAATCCTCTCTGACCCGGACACTACTGCAGGGTCAAACAGATCCCATCTTCACTGTGAAATTAACTTAATTTTTAATCTTCCCTGTAGATTAGACCTGGGAATCTTTTACCAGCTGTTTCTGGAAGGACTGCACACACCAGTTCTCCCTGGTTACCACTTGTTTTAATGGCAAAAAGGCTTTGAAGAACTTGTCCCAGCTCTGACTTGGAAGTTAGATGATTAAATATTGTTGATTGTGCTGCTTTTTGCACGATTAAATCTTGACCTGCTCTGACAAACTGGTTTTATTCTACTGCAAGTGATCTCGGAAAAAAAAATGCAGAATTTGGAGACAATGGAAAAATAGATTGACCTCAGGCTGTTGTCATTTAAAGTTCCCTCACACTCTTGTAAGTGAAGCAAACACACATTAGGGTACCTCAGCTCAGGAACTTCATGTCAGTATGCTTACCTTTCAGACTACCATCTTATGAAGATTTTTGTACCAGTTATGTAGTCCAGTTCATCCCCAGAGAGCTTCCTACCTACATCAAGCACCATTATGAATGAGTTCAGTCTCTCGCAGAATTTGTGCTAGTGGTGTAAGAGACTTGTACTCTCAGCTTACAGCACGACCAGGACGTTGTTTTGCTACACTCCAACACAGGGAGAACATGATCCCCATGCTGAGTGAGAGCTGTAATTTATCTTCTTGGGCTTTTTTTCCCTTTTGCTTACAGAAATACATACATGCCAATTATATGCTGAACAGCCCTGAATGAAATTGACACAAAAGTGTCATTTGTTAATAAAAAAGAGCTTATTTAATTGAGGTTTTCTTGAGGTTTTCTTGCAGAAGCATGAATAATAACGCAACATTTTTGAACATGTGGACAGCTCAGACAGATGCATGGCGCAGCCGGGACACAAACCAGTTGGCAAAGGACATTTTTGGTTGAGTTGTCAGCATCTGACGTGCTCCTGGACTTTGCCTTTACACCACCCTTCACACAGCAGCACTACCTCTCCTCGCCTGCGCAACGGCCCTCACCCATCACGGTGTACCTCACGTAAAGGAGTCCTTCCAGAGGCTGAGTCAGCCCAGCACGCAGCAGCATCCTAACGCTGAGGTACCATCCAGGCCCTGACCTGCCAGCATCGTCTCTGTGGGGTGCAGCACCGTCTAAAGGAAGGAAGAATCCAGCCCAGCACACTTGGAAGAGGTTAGGGAGCTGTTTTCAATGTCAATGTTTCTTGGCATGGACCAGTTTTCCAGGGTGTGTCAATCACCCCATCGCCCTCACAGTCGCTGCTACTATTTTCTTCTGTAATCCACTTGGGCAAAGTCAGCTCCTGTTTGGATTTCAAGGTGATACAACTGTGGCAACTTTTATGGAACACCCTGTGTCCATCTGAACAGTGAATTTAAAAGCTACTGATGTTCCTTGAGATGCAGGATGTTGCCTTACAGGAATATTTATCCTTAATACCCCTTAATATGTTGGAAAAATTGCTTTATTACTAAGCAAATTCTTGCCATGTGGGAAAGATGCTGAGCTGTGTTGAAGGTTATATACAAAAATCCATGTTTCTTAATAGAAAGCTGCATGTTCCACTTGGATTTGTATTGAAAATAAGGCATGCTGAGACAAAGTCTGTTTATGCATGATAGCAGGTAAGAGAATGAAATGGCAATAGACAACAAAAGCAAAAGCCCTGAAGACTGTACAGTTAGTTACAGCCAAGCAAGTCACTGGATTGTAGGATGTGGCCCTACAGATTTCTAGGTCCATCTATGCTGCTACATCTGAAGAAAGTAATTCCTCTCTTTGCATGGGTCTTTGCTCTTTTATGTTCAGTCTGTCTTAACTACTTGCAGTGTAAGTCCTCTGGGGTTAGTCTGTGCGGTCTAGCCTGCA
Organism: Heliornis fulica; assembly: GCA_013399135.1. Lineage (NCBI taxonomy): Eukaryota > Metazoa > Chordata > Aves > Gruiformes > Heliornithidae > Heliornis > Heliornis fulica. Next base: position 154,019 of record VXBZ01003942.1, read on the forward strand.
AAGTGCTGCAAAGCAACAGACTACTAAGACTATGTCAGAAAACTGTATTTCTTCTGGGTTTGGAATGGTCTTTCTAGCATTTCTCTTCAAAAAGCCAGAAAATAAAAGTGAAGAAAAAGGACACAAGGGACCACAACTTGAAATACATAAAAAATATGCAAAAAATAAAAGCAATTTATCTGGACTGCTAAGATTCCATATTTTCTAAAAAAGATTTTGTGAGAAGTGTGCATACTGCAGAAGAATCCTAAATACCAGTGACTAAAAAAAATGACTTATAAACCATAAAATACATTCATATAAATTAGGGTGGTACAAATATACTTATGTCTTAACAAAAACCATTTGGTTTCGTTTCATGCATATGATGTCTGGAGACTAGCCTGAACAGTCCCATAATGACAATAAATCATTTAGAAGCATATGCAAATATCAGTATACTTACAACAATTGTAGGAGGGCGGCTTCTTTTCTATGAAAGTACTTCACATCATAAAAGAGACTACATTCAGTCACTGAGCACTCAGTTGGTTTAAAAAGGTGACTTCAAGAATGTGTCTTGCCTTAAATCTGTATTTTATGCTGTTATTTGGAAAACAGATGTGCATGGGGTTTCTGCAAGAGGTCTTGACCTGCAGGAGGACACATTCCATATGCAGGACGTACCTCATGCCTGGCAGCCACCATTTGGTCCCAGCTCCAAAACTCTGAGCAGCAGTAGTTCTGAGAAGGTGCTCGTTAGGTAACAATGATGAGACATGGAGCGTGTAGGTCTGTGGTGAAGGAGCAGAGAGGCCTGCCTAGCTCTGTAGGAACCTGAGCCTTAACTTAGTTTATTTACTGTTTAGTTACAAGCTGTAATGCTAGAAACATTTCTGGACAAACATGTAAATCCTTAAAAAAAGCAGCTTCTCAGACAACAGGGTTTCTCAATCTGAAAAGACACACTGCCTTATAGGGTCATAGGATTTGGCTCGAGAAAATAGGAGCTTGTAAGACATCTGCACTTTAGAAAGGGATGCAGGCAAAGCTAGTAATTGAAGATGTGATACAGCTTTGTTTAGAGAAGGAGGACTTCAGGAGTAAGCTTGTTTAAGGTCAACTCTCTTTATGTGCAAAAAAAAGAAAAAAGCCTGCAATGTAACTGCAAATGATGAAACAGTTCATCTTACTGAGAGTCTTTTTCTTGAACGCTTCTTACTCATCTTCAGACTTCCTCAAATGACATTAAAGGATAAAAAATATTCTCCAGAAAATGCTGATTACTGTAATGTAATTCATGGTTCTTCAGAAGGCTTTTACAGTTGTTTTGAGATACATAGTTGTAACTTCCTAATATCCCAGAGGAGCGAGAAGGTTAATGTATGCTCGAGTAGTGTCAGTTCAGGCTGTGACTAGTGACTCAGTAACCAACACAGAGTGTTTATATTAACTGGAAAGTTCCATTTCTAATGGTCCTCCAGTAACTTCCTTAGTACACACAGAGTAACTCCAGCCAGCCATCTAAGAGCCAGCAAGAAAGGAGAATTACTTCTTAAATGGATATTTAAAAAATAAATTTAGAAAGATTGTGAAAAATGAACCAAATAAAGAAGATGCTCCGAGAAATCTGACAGCATTAAAAAAAGCAATTGCCTGTACTCCACCAGTTTATTAAAATGGATTGCATATTCAAGAGCTGTATATGCCACACAAATTCGCAATGCAAAAGAAAGAACTCCCCTTGAGCTTACCTACTCCCAGAGGAGATGTTTTCCTCTCCCTTCATTACTCACTGTGGGACACTCCGTTCCTCTCCACAGGAAGGAGCAGGCAGAAAGCTGAGGAGTAAGAATAAAAGAAATCAGAACAAACCATGCAGGAGCATCACATCCAGCTGCTTGGCTATGCTCTTGCCTTTTCTCCTGTCCCATTACTTCCCACATGGGTACTTTTTCCTGTCCCCATGACAATTTGCATCAGTGTTATTTTCTTTCCTCTCCCTTTCACTGGAAACTTCTTCTACCTCTGGTTGTGCCCAGTGTCTCTCCTGGAGTGAGACTGACATCTCAGTCCCTAATAACCGTGGCTGTTCACATCACACAGAAACATCCTTTGTGCCACCCCCCTTGGGTCAGACATACCTGGTTTAAAAGCAGCTATGTTGAAAATTTGGAGAAGGGGCAAGGACAATTCTGATGGGTGTCTGGAAAGCCTTAGGAAAGGACCTACAGAGAGAATAATTGATCGGTCATAATGGGTTACCTACCCATCTCACTGCTCCCAGCACCCACACCATGTCAAAGCTAAATTTTTCTCTAACACAGCCTTAGGTATCAGCACAGCCGCCAGCACATTTCTGGGCCTGATGTCCAGTGAGGACTGCGGATGTATTCCAAATATCAAAATGATTGCCTCCTCCAATGCGTGCCACTGAGTTTCTGAAATCACTTCTTCAGCATGGTCATTATTAAAATGCATTATTAATGGACACACCTTAAAAATGAGTCATTATTGAAAATCAAGATTAAAATGGTGAACATGCAATCCCTGTTGGTGACCTCAAACTGAACTGTGCAGAGGAGAGCAGTGTCAGCAGGCACTGGCTCAAACTGACACCAGTCCTTTTCAGGACAAGTCATGGATGTGCAGAGCGTACAGAGCTGCTGATTCTTTTTACATGAGTGTGTAACCTGATTTCCCCTAAAATTAACTCCAAGACATGCCTACCCTCATGGCAAAACTAAGAGAAGAGCTGGGGGTAACCCAGACCCTTCTTAGCCCTGTAGCTCTTGCAGATCAAAGCAAGACAACACCCAAGTTTCAGACCTTGGAAAAGTTAACCTTAACCTGCTTTCTTCTCAGGTGAATGTCATGTCCTGGAAAATAAACCTCAAGGCACCAGGCCAAACTGACCACACCTGGACAACCTGTGACTAGCAAATATGCACAGGGTCCCCAAGGCTTCTGGTATATAAAATCTGTTCGTGGCTCACACACATGTTCACACCAGGCACATGCTGAAAAAGAGCCACACAGAACACAGCAGTAAAAAAGACCTTTCAAAATATTCAAATCTCAGCCTTGTGTGCATTTATCTGTAGATGTACAGGGAGGGGGGAGGCAGCAAAAAACAGGCTTTGCTTCATTGCGTACGGTTTTAACATACCAGAAACCAGGAAAGAGTTTTTTGGGGTTGTTTAAGGATGATGTTTTAGGGCAGGGATATGTGAAAGAACTGAAGTTGTGTTCTATGTCTCCATAACCCCCCTCAGGTTTATGGGTGAGGACGTTTCTCCCTTCCAGAAAGCATTGAGAAACACCTTCTAGAAAATGGATGTTGCACTCTGGTGAGCAGGACACTGAGCTTACTGCTAAAATACCCAGTGTAATACGTAATCCATACATTGCCTGTGAAACCAGAAACATAGTTAATATATTTATAAGTCTGCCCAGTTTGCTCCGAGCCCCACAGCTGAGAGTCATCTTTACATGTTTTTGCCTTCTGGTGGGAAGATCATTCAGCTCAAGAAACACATCTGAATTTGATGAGCTTTCCTGGATATGTACCTTGGACTGAAAACAGCTTTCAATCCCCAGTGTTATTTATAGCACAGTCACGGTAAACACTGCCTACAAGTAGGACGGAAAAGGAAGGAAAACAACATCCCCAACACACACAGCTCCGCTAACTCCTGGCAGAGGTCAGCTGCTCTCCTGCTGGCAGAGCATGCTGGCTTGTCTCTGTCCTCTGACACCCCATTTTCCCACCTCCCTTGAAACCTTTTCCCAGCCTTCTAGCAACGAGTAACTACTTTTGGATGATTTCTTCTCCCATTTTTGTGCAATGGCCACCTGTCACAGTGCAAATAAAAGCCTTCTAATTCCCCAAACCTGCCAATTAACATTCTTGTGATTTATTGAGCTGTGAGAGACAAGCTGCACTCACTTGTCAAACAAGAGCAAGATGGTAAAGTTTTATCTTGAGTTGGTTGCCTTAAACTTCCCAGCTTAAAGGTTCCTTCTCTGGGTTGCCTCGTGATAAGAGAGGTGTGAAGCCACACAGCAGAGGAGGAGGGAGATCTCAACATGGGAAGCCAAAGGAGAGATTCAAAGATGGATCGGGAGACTCCTGCAGCTGGACCAACCCCAGACTGAGGTCTTCAAAGTATCTGCCACATTGTGTCACTCAGCCGCTGGCAGCAGGCATGGTCCCTGGTGTGCTCCATGCTCCAGTAACACATGAGACCTGCCCAGGTGAGCAGGAGGAGAGCAAGGAGGGCTTTCGGCTGGCTCCTGTGAGCAAGCACCCAGAGCACATGGGTGTGCAGGCAAGTGTGACACGTCCGACATAACAGCACAGGAACGTTTGGTATGTTCATTCGGTGGCACTCGCTGAATATTCCTGCCTATCACCTCTTCAAAATTATCTTGAGGAGGAAGCAACACACATATGCTGTTTTCCCAGCTGTATCTCAGAAGTAACATTTAAGCTCTCTGCTTTCTTCCACATCCTTTTGTCCTTACTCATTCAAAACAAAGACCGTTACCACTGGGGATGTTTGTTCTTTGCTCACAGAGAAACAAGCAAGGTGCATTAAAAAGTGTCTACTGTCATCAGTTGGAAAGAATAACGTATTGTGGGATACAAAGGGAAGGGCAGGATCCTCTGAGGTCTTCTTGCAGTACTGAGGCCAGCTGATGTTGAGGGGACACATTAAGTACAGCAAGAATGGTACAACAGCTTAGAGCAGAAAGTCGAGAAGCCCATTTCTATATAGTGTCAGAACGAGGCCTGTACCGTAACGTTGCTGTGGTCGATGGGAAGACACAAAGACTGCTCCTTTACCACTTGTTATCTTTACAGACTTTGAGCCAAAGATAGGAAATCTCCACCTCCTACTTATCTCACTGTAATTTCAGTAATTATGATGACCTGAGTTATTTTTTAAGGAACTTCACTTGCTTTCCATACCCCTGCACTCCTGAAAGGCTTTGATACATGTGTACATCCAAGACTAAAACCAAGTCACAACCTTTATCGTGTCTTTCAGAAAACAAGGAATTTGGCTATAAAAGTCCATCTCTCTTTTACCCGGAGCTCTCATCATGGTATCCATGTAGTGTTACTCTAAACAGCCTCTCAGAGATTAGTACCCTGTTTTCTAATTCTCCTGTAAATAACCATCATTCCACAACCTGTTCCGTCAGCACACTGAAATACAGCTGGCTGTATTTTCAAAGCAAACCCATCCTTATTTGCTGACCTACCAAGAAGTCACACGCAAGTTCTGGTTTTTCCTACAAATTTCCTGTAAAACAATGGAGCTCTTACTCTGTTCAAATGCCAGACTGGCTTCATCCATTTCAAAAAGTCATGTAAGGCTTCTGTTCTGCCCTGAGTTCCCTCCAGCCAGCAAAAAAAGAGGTAGCCGAAACCCCAACGTTTCTATTTGGAATAGTGATTCCTTGTCTTTAATATACTTTTTCCATTTTCCTTATTCTAATAAACACTGAAACTTCAAAATATCATATTTTTCTACCCAATATTTCTGAAAGAGACAATTATAAAATAGCAATGGAAGGAGAGGCTTGTCGAAGGTATTGGGATAACTTCTAATCCTATGAGGCAGATCTTTTCAACAATGCTTAACTGTTGTCAAGTTTGTCTACTTTTGACTCTCTTAAGCTAAAATATCCACTAAACCAGACCTTGAATCTCTTGAGTGCTTTCCCTACTCTTCTCACAAGAGTACCTGTAATTTTTGTGCAACTTGCAGTTTCCTTCTTTTCTAAAGTCAGCATGGAAACTGCAACAGAAGCGTGACACAGTGGTGTGGAAATGGACTGAGGCAGTGGTGTTACAACACAAGAAAATTCAGCTGTCACCCAGTTCATCATGCTTTTATAGCATCAATTAAAAAAAAGAAAAAACAAAGACAATAATTAGGCAATCCAAATGGGTTTGCAATTATTAATTAATAATTAATTGATTAAGAAATCCAAATGGTCCCAAACCTTGGGGCCCTTCACATTACAGAACTGACATGGGGTCAGTTATTGAGCCATGTAAATGTAAATTGTCTAAGGTTGCTTTTCCTATTAGTGCATAAATCACTGTCTTCACATGTAATAAATGCAATAAATCCACAAAGAAAGGAAGGAAAATCCAGTACTGGGTGACCTGGGTGTGGGTGTGCCAAGCACTGAGGTATGACAAAGCGAGGATTTTGCATCCACTCACGCACACACTCATCAAAATAAGCATTAGAGAATTCAGTCTTTGGGAATCCTTTCTTCATAAATAGATGAATAAAAATTAATTAAAGTTAAATAACATGTGGGAAATGTCATTACTGGACTTGCTGAGAAAAACTGGTTAAGATGAAGTGAGGGCTTGGTATTTAAATGGAATGGGTTTTCACAAGGGGCAGCTGGGGCATAATTCACCTTTGACGAAGGAGAATTCTGGTTTGTTGGTTAGGCATCACAGTTTGGAAGAAGGAGAGATCTTTACCCCACTGATATTAGTGCCAAAGCTACTGCTGGTTTTACTGGAAACCAGATTTTATGCACTGATGTGTGGGCATCATCCTCCACTATTATATCCATTTTGTGTCAGAGGGATTCCCAAGAAAGAAAACTCACTCTCTTAATGCAGTGGAGCATTTGGCTTTGGTGTCTTGCTTTGATGGTGTCCCATCCAAAAGCAAAGCAGTGAATACAGCCAAATTTCACGATTCGATTTAAGCTTTGGTTTCACGAGAAAATTATTTATTTGAAGTTAGCCCTGTGCTTATATGCTTTGTGATTTCTAAAGTAATTTTTTGCACAAAACGTACACACTTTTGTTATCTAAATTCCTGAACTGTTTCTAAAGCTAATTGTAAGGTAGCTTTTCCTGCTGAAATACCTAGGCAGATGCTATACACTTTCCCAACCTGTTTGCCTCCTATGCATTTGGGACTTCTAAAATAACTGTATTTGTTGGTGATTTTTTTTTATATATCCCTCCAAAACCAAGAAGGAACCTTGTCACGCCAATGCAGTGACAAAAGGCAGGCTGGATGCACAGGAGAAAGACATCTCCACCTAACATGTGGACTACACGATGAAAAGCCCACAGATCACATAGGATCAAAATATACATATTCATTATATTTCTTAGAAAAGGATGTCTTATGATAATGCTTTCTTGGAAGCTATCTGCATATTCTGCTTCCTGGCATGCATGCTCAGTGGCTTGAGTTGGTGTTCTTTGAGGGTCCCTGGTGATTTCAATGGCCGCACACCTGTGTTCACTAGATGACCCTTTCTTCGTGGACATGCACAATGTCACCAACCTTATGCTGTGAAATTCACCTGGCCAGAACAACCTGCTTCATGATCAGTGTTCCTTGACCTGTTGTCAAGATGGAGTAGGACTGTACAAGAAGTGCAGCAGCATTGCTCATTGCCATGGTCAGTTAGCTTCACTACCCATTACCTCATCTACTATTACCTATTACCTTGGTTACAAAATTACACATCAAACAAGCTCATTTCAATTGCTTTGGTTACACCTCAGAAGAGAAACCTAATTCTGAGGCTAGGCTTATCCACAGAGATTTGTCATCAGCTCCCTGATGTGCTCACTCTGAGCAAGTGCTTCTGTTGATGCTGACATGAGCAAAGAGCATTGCCTCCAGCTGACAGAGACACACTGTCTGTGAGCTCACTTCTTCAGGTACACTTCAGCCTCACCCTTTACTTATATTGGCAAGAGCAGCAAAAGAATGTTTTTTTAGTCTTTCTAAGATGGAATAAAGATCTATATTTCCAATACATGGAAAAAGAACATGCCCTGCAAAATTTCTGAGGAAACAGGGCTACTTTTCATAACTGAATTATTCAAAGGCAGTCAGGAAATCAGGGCGACCGCAAGCCTTTCCCTGTAGCACCTAGAGAGTTGGGCAACCCAAGGAGAAAATGTTTTCACACTGCAGAAAGCTCTGGCTGCAATGAATGTGTTTGCCCCAAATACTCAGGTTTCATCAAATCTCCCTTTTTTTTTTTTTTTACCCTGTGAAAATCACTCTGAGGGAAACGTTATGCTTCTTCCATTTCATGCCATGCAACCAAATCGTTAAGGATCTTCACACTCGGAAATTATTTTAGGCCCTCACCATATGAAATGTTTCCTGTTTAAAACAAAGTGGGCTGGTAAGAAGGAGGCAGTAGAATATTAATGTGAGTATAAAACAGTTAAGTGAGATATTAGCTACCAACAGATAGTTACAATTATCACATTCCTAAGTTTACCTAATTAGGAGGTGATTTGAATGTTTGTCTCCAAAGCTAATAGAGCAAAACATACAAATTCCTTTTTAAACAAATTGTTGCTGCTTTTTTCCTTGCACATGTAACTTGCCATAGCCACAAAAAAAAATCTTCCAACCATGACATAGGCTGAGCTTACATCAAAGACTGGTTTAAAATGCAGAGTGATTAAGAGCTCTGGTTCTCGTCCATATCTCTCTTGTCCTGCCTATAAAAAATGCAGTAACTCTCCCTTTCTGAAGAGAAATGTCAGATACCTGGTTTTTGCTTTGATTGCTTTGGCGGTTGGAGGGAGCTCTGAGGGCTGCGGCTCTTCCCTTTCCATTTTTTTATTTCAATGCGAGAGAAGTGCAGTGCAGCTCTGGGAGAAGCATTCTTAAAAGCTGGGAAATTAAATAATGTCTAGTCACTTCTCCATAGAAAGCAATCATGAATACAGCACAAAAAAAAATCCTAGCACCAAACCTTATCCTGAAACGCTGTAAAAATATTAGCTAGTGTGTCATAACTACAGTAGCGTAGTAGAAGTGTGCTGATTATTGCTGTGAAGCTACTTCCAAATGTTCACTGCTCCAATAAAACAGCAGAAGCTGTTGCAAAATTATCACTAGGAAGACTTTAAGATAGAAAAAAATGTTTTTCTTATTCTTCCCTAAACAACTGCATGTACTGGTGCGACAACGAGCTACATTTTGTGTAAAACCAAATTAAGTTCTGTAGAAGCTCAGCTTTGTGTAGCGCTCCGGCAGCCCAGGAGCCTGTCCTGAAGTACTGGTATGCTCTGTCGGCGTCTGGTTTCTCTACATGTCCACAGCCTCCATAAAAATAAGGGTGAATCACGTATGGACTAAATGCAGCGTATCTAATCCGTGGGATAAAGAAGCATCAGAGTGATTCGTTTTCCTACATCAACACAACAGAAGAGTCCTGAGGAGTAAAAACAAGGACAGACATGAAAAGTGTCACCCATTCTGGTTTGCTTTGGGTTTTTATGCCACTGGTAGTTATTACCAAAGTGTAGTCCCTTCAATATTTGTCACTGTGTTGTCATTCGCAGTCACCTCCCTTCTTAAAACTACATGACAGTGTTTTCATTGGTAATACACTGCAGTTTTTTTAGTTTTCTTTTTTTTCTTAGATCTATGTTTCTTTTAGAAAAAAATCACCTTGATGAACATCTTGCTTTCTGAGCAGAGCACACTGAATTTCAGATGGAGCTTGGGTTTTGCACAGATCTGTTCTGCAGCCATGGAGCAGTCAGTCTCCAAGGAAATGTTCGATTCCGTACCAGTCAGCTTTGTACTTGCTGAAAGGCGATGTGCTGTGCCTGAGGAATGAAGTGGTCAAGTACGATGACCATCCTTTAGGTGAGGTTTTAGGTGCTTAGAGCTGGATCAGCGATGATTTCAAAGATGTGGAAGGTAATCTAAGATATTCTGTGGTAGACAGCTTAATAAGGAACTCATAGTAGCTTATACAGCAAAATTCTGTGCTAGCTGGTATTTTCTTAACTCTGGTGGCTCCATGCCCAGACGTATTTTGGTGCTGCTGGGAGGTGACAAAGGCAAGCATTACCGAGTCCTTTCAAGTCTCAGCTAAACCACAAGCCCCCAGAATGGAATTATTATGATTTAATTCCAGTATATGATAGCACTTAAGTCATGGGGTTGGTGTTATATCTATGAATAATGCAAGTTTATTTAAAGGAATGGAAGCAGACCAGATTATTTAAAAGACACTGACTGCCAGGGCTGAATATAAATTTTTCCAAATGTCTTCATCTGTTAACAGAGCTGTTACCAGAAGCACAAGGAAATACTAGCTTTGTTATGTATTATGAATGACAGTCGAGTTGCTGTCTATCTGTATGGGAGTCCATCTCCTACCCCACAACAAGCAGTAGGAGATGATGCTGCAGACATCACGACCAGCCTATAAATAAGGACTCTCGTATTTATTATAAGGAATCCTGCAGTCAACTGCAGACCAGGTTGACTATTTTACCTGAGCATCTTCCACCAAAAGTAGCTGCACCCTGAGAGCTAAATGACTGCCCTTCCTCCTTAGGTTCACATTTCATCACCTGCCAGCTGGTTTTGGCAAATCAGCAAGAGGGACAGTAGGAGGCACTGGAGCCAGGCATTGTGCAAGCCCATGGGGCCCAGAGCAACCTTGTCTAGATGCAGGCCTGGAGGTTGGTGGCCCTGCTTGTGTCAGGTGAATTGGAACTCGATTCTTGGGGACCCTTCTGACCCAGACCACTCTGTGATTTCAGCTGCCCATCATCTTCAGTTTTTTTGGGGCGAATGCAAATAGTACTTGTAGTTGCATGAGCATGGGATACATTCTGAGAAGGAGCTGGTTCTTGCTATTTTCTGTAGGCAAAAGACCTGCCTGCCTGGAGAGCTCCCTTCTCAAGGACCTTCATGGTCTTCTCTTTAGGAAGCACTTACTGCTCAAGGATACCTCCCGACTGTATCACGATGGAGCTATTCTGAAGAGAGGTCACGAGAATGCAAACCACTGCCTTCCCTCCAGCAGAGTGTTATCCACAGGTGACAGCCCCAGTCCCTGCCAGTGTTTAGCCTGTACCAAGTCCCAGGGGTGTAGTTCTCTAGGTGAGCTGGGAAGCAGCTTTTGGTTTCTCTATCAAAGAGGAACAAATAATTTGATAGGCAGGTACCACCAATGTTTTTCATCAGTGATTGCTTAACAGAGAGAGGAAAGGTTTATCTTCTGATGGGAACTTCAGCAGTTCCTTTCTGGAGAGGCACTGATTGATCTTTTACTGAGCAGAGGTGCACAGGTCTGATCTGCAGGTGTGGGCCACACGTCCTACCTGATACTGTATTCTGTAGACATGAGCTGAACCAAGGGTATGAACGGGGACAACTGTCTGACCCAGTGAGGTGAACTGCATCTGTCTGATCCTAAAGGTTCCCTGCATTCTAGACCATGTTTTAAGTAAGTGATGATAAAAGACTTTTCTTTTTTTAGAGCAGGATATTTTCGCATATTATAGATCTTTGGGGATGTTTTGACATTACTGTAGAGACCAAGAATTGTCATGCAATGTGTAACATAGCATTGTCATATTTTTGTTCAGTGTGTTTTATTTCAGCTGGTCCTTTTGGTCTTTATTCCACAGCTTTTAGAAGATCAGTCACTGCATATACTTTCTTTTTATCAGTCAATTTGCTACAGTGAGGAAAACATTCCTGCCGTGCCTCTCTCCCTGTTTCTTTGCAGATCTTTCCATCTTCTGTTTAACCTTTTCTTATGGTTTTGAAGAACTGCCAGCAGTATTCTTATAAAGACTGATGATGATCATAATGATGACAATATAATTCCCAGAAAGAACAGGGAATGAAGAGGCAGTTCCTTCCCGCATCTTCTGCACGCACTCGAAGGAGCTGCCAGGCACACTCCTATTTCCAGCACTGGAGAAGGAAATACTTGGCTTGTGGGCAGGAGAAGCAACAGGGAGCACACTGTGCCTCTCTTTTTTTTTTTTTTGTGAAAGCAAGCCAGGTATATGGAAAAAGGTAGGACAAGGCGGGAAAACAATTGAAGGTGATACTATAGAGTGCACCTTGTGACAGCTGCCAGCTTTTGGCTAACAGCTGCACACTGGGGGTTTGTTACAGGTGTTCCTCTAAGGCAGTGTTTGACAGTGCATTCTGCTTGGACCCAGCCGTTCTGAGGGAGATACTGATGGAGCAGGTGTCATTCATATCTATCAGTTACTGTGTTTAGCACAGCAGCGATACTGTACAAGACACCATTGCTGCTTCCGTACACCCAGTATCAGTGGCTGGTGCTGCTATCTCTACTGAAGGCATTTAATAACAGCTCCTCACAGGAGAAGGAAGAAGTCCAGGTTTTACTGACTCTGTTGTCATTGAAAGTCCTGGCATTTTCAAGTTACTGCTAAAGAGGCTTTATTCATTTTTTATGAAGTTACTCAAAATGTTTTCCATTAACCAAAACTGTTTTAAACATGGGAGGGAACTCTTAAAGCCTGAGCTTTTTTCTGAAGCATGTTGCCTTTGAATAGGAAAACCACCTTGCATGCTCAAGATGACCATTATCCCAAGTCTTTCATTAATTCCTGATATTTCCTTACTCAAGAAAATTTAAGTGAATTTTTATTTTGTAACTATATACCTGCAATGCACACATGTTTAGGAGGTTGGTTTGTCAACATTAAGTCTCACCACTTCATTTCAGGACACTCTTAGCATCCTGAAACACAATGTATGAATTGATCCTAATGAATTGGACAGTTTAATTTTCAATTTTATTTTCTTTCTAATAAATTTCTCAAAGATGTTTAAGATTGATGCCCAATTAAAGGGTAGCTAAAATGTGGTGGGGTTTTTTGTCTTTTTTCCTCCAAGATTCACATGATTAATTGAAAACAAGGTAAAAAAATCTATTATTGACACTGATGCTTAAGTTCAGGTTCCTATGTCTTTTTTCCACTCAGATTATCTAATCCATCTGGCATGACAGATAGTCCTGCCAGCCAGGACCTGAGAATGCTGCAGAGAGAAAAACACCCTAGTTTTGATCAGTCTACAGTTTTACACCTAAAAACCCATGTGCAGTAAAGATACCAGTGAATTACAAGGCTAGAAATACCCCAAATGTTTTGGATGGAGTCTTTGTGAATGCCAAGGCTGAGAAGCTGAAGTGATTGGTGATATCACCACCAGGCACATTTGTCTATTTTACAACTCATCATCTTTCACGTCTGCCTTATTCCTTGTGGCTGTCCCTGCCCTTGTTGAGATCAACTCACAATGGGAAAGTCATGCTAGTGCCAAGGCAGAGGCACAAGGGCCAACATCTGTATTATTGAGTATCTATGAGCACATTCACAACCTAACAGGAACGATATCAAAGAACTTTTACAAGCATTAGAAAAGAAAAAGAGGAACTATTAGAAATAGTTCATGCTGTGTCCTATAATTTTGAACATTCTGAGATAAGAGGAAATTAAAAAAGAGAAGATTCATTGAGCGTCAACACTCGTAATGGTATCTTGGCTGTAATCCTGTGGTCTCATGTCTAATTTAAGTTCCACTGCTGGTGAACAGGTTGGTTCTGCCATGCCTCCGCTTCTGGTGACGCCCGCTTTCCTTCCCAGCCACTTGTCCCTTTCCTCACTTGCTTCATGTTTTTGATGGTGGGCCTGGTGGGACCAATAAAAACCTTGGTGGGCTCAACCCCACCCTGATCCCATCGAGGTGAGAGAGAAAAGTGGCTCAGTTGGGAACACTGACTGTGCTGATTTGAAATGCATCCTTTATAAAGTTATATAAGAAGAGAGATTATGTAGGAGGAATAAAAATAATAAGCTGTTAGGATGATTTTTTGAAACTAGTCCTCACCTCGGCTCCCACAGAAGCACAGAAATAAAAGTCCAATTTCCTCTATAGCTAGAGCTCATTGAGGGCAGAAAAATTACAGACGGAGAGAAACATTTCCATCGGGTGTCTGCTGCCAGCAAAAGCGATGCTAAAAGAAGATATGGTACTATAGCCACGCAGGTGTAAGGTCAAAATCAGGTGAAAATTTCAGTCAGCAAAGAGACTACGTAGCACAAAAGCAATGATCCATTTGCTGCTGCGACAGTGGGCAGAGCATCCCTGGCTTGTATGAAGAGGTGAAAAGGAAAAAGCTGAAGAGCCTCCTTCACTTCAGAAAACAGTTAAGCCCAAGAACTAGACGTGTAATAGATTAGAAAGAGTTTTAAAAGGTTATAAATGCTGGTAATATTTCCAGAATATCTATTCAGAACTTTGACATAGTCAAGACTCACCAGTTGCCTATGTCTTAGGACAAGCTTAATATTTACATTCACATTCGGTCAATATCCTCCCCACACCCCCCAGGTACATTGTGAGGTTTTCTCCATGCCATGTGACCTCCAAGGTCCATCACTACTACCAATTCAGTCCAAGCACCACTTACTCCTAGGTGTAGCAGTATGATTATCCAGTAGATTAGCCCCTAGATAGCAGGACAGCAGTGCTGATCACCTTAGCAGCTTCAAAAAAATTAAGCAAGTGACAAGAGCACTTTATTATCTTCTTGGCAAACAACAGAAATGCAAGAGCAAATCTGAACCCTACCAACCTTCCAGGAAAACAGCACTGCCACGGGACCACTTCATCAGGGCTAGAAATCACATGTTCATTTCTCCTCCATAATTTGGTTAACTTGCCTTCAGTCATACATTTTGTCATCATCTTTAGCTAATTAACCATTAGGCAAATCATCCCTATCAAACCAATGCAGAAGACTCTGCATTAATAGCAGACAGATTCACACAGACTCATGGAAGTTGGAAGGCACCTCTGGAGACAGTCTAGTCCAACCCTTCTGTCAGAGCAAGACCATGTAGAGCAGGTTGCACAGGACAGTGTCCAGGCAGGTTCTGAATATCTCCAGAGAAGGAGACTCCACAGCCTCTCTGTGCAGCCTGTTCCAGCACTTAACATTGTTATTATGATTGTGCTACTACTGTCAGAGGTCATTTAACATTTGCATTACCACCTGTTCCTTTAGGAGGGAATGGGAGGTGGCTCAAGAAGGGGAGGTTATTTTAAAGACTCCTGCATTGAATATGGTCACAGCATTACTCAATTTGAGAACATCTGATGTGCCTTGCATGTGATAGCCAGCACAGTCTTATTCCATGGGCCTGCCTCAGTTCAGGTTACCTACCAGGAGAAAAGTCTTAGATGAACTTTATTTTGGCAGAGGATGATGGAGGCAGGAGTTGAAAGCAGAATATTTTTGCTTTATATATTCAAGGTCCTACGACTTTTCTGATGAATCCTGACCTTTCTTCCTGTTGTAGTTTCAGGATTCTCTCAAATAATAACTTAAAATGTCTTTCATGGGAACTTTTATTGCCATAGAGGTAATTTTAAAGTTCACAAACATATCCCTTAAAGGCCTTCTGAGCGA
Source organism: Heliornis fulica (assembly GCA_013399135.1). Lineage (NCBI taxonomy): Eukaryota > Metazoa > Chordata > Aves > Gruiformes > Heliornithidae > Heliornis > Heliornis fulica. The sequence goes on from VXBZ01003942.1 coordinate 169,298, forward strand.
AGCTTAGGTGCAGAATTCTTAGGAAAAGCCATTATTTTGGCAAATATTTCAGTTCTTCAAATGGTAGCAAAAGATAAAGCGTTCCATTCTTCTTCCATCATAATTCAAACTTTTTGTCACCTGAAAACAGTGTCAGGTTTCTGCAGTAGGAATTAATTCAATAGCCTGCACGTGGCACATGGCTCTTCAGAGTTCATCCTGAGGTGATGGACAAAGCCCTTGGCTACATCTCTCAGCGTAGGGTGCTGCACCTTAGTAGGGTACAAACTCAGTAGTTTGACTGGGTAGTGTTATTTTCCCTTCATACTAGCATACCAAGATAAGCAACACAGCAAATCACTGGTTGCAATTTCAGCTGAGACATTTCAGCAGTGACAGCTCATGGTCCATTCTGTATTCCACCCACATAGCAGCTTTCCTGGAGATAACCCTTCCCACACCTACCTAACTTTACCTTATTGAAGTATTTAGGACAAGCACAGAAGGTCCTAGTCCTTCCCATGGGTGTCTAGAAGCTGCTGTCTGCTTCAGAAAGATGCAGAGCATCATGGTGCCTGCCAGTCAGACATCATTCCCAGGAGGGCTTGGGACTTGGTTTTGTACAGGAGGTAGTGAGGCTCCACCTGACAAATAGTTCCCAGCAGGAACATGGCAGGAATGCAGAAAAACCTGCTGCAGTCCTGAGGCCTGAAAGAGCTCTAGGACTTGTCCCTGTGGAAGGGAATGGTGCAGAGTTTAGTTAGCTGCTGCATTTAAAGTCCCTCTAATAATAATGGCATCAAACCTCTAGTGATGAAATCCATGAAGAGATAAAATCAGCAGCCAGGAGTGATTAAAGTTCTGGGGCTTGTCCAACTCATCAACAAATTTTTTTCCCCCACCTGCACTTCAATGAGTGGAAAACCAAAATGCTCATATTGGAATGGGTTTGTGCTCTCTCAACCTTCTCCATCTCTCTTGCCTTACAATGTCTCTGCAACATACTCTTGGAATTACTTTCTCCTGAAGAGAGTCCTGTGGAGGCCACACTGATGATTAAGGCCCTGGAGCATCTCCCCTATGAGGAAAGGCTGAGTGAGCTGAGGCTGTTCAGCCTGGAGAAGAGAAGACTGAGAGGGCATCTCACCATTGTGTATAAATATTTGAAGTGTAGGAGACAAAGGGAGATGGCCAACCTCTTTTTAGTGGCCTGTGAGGACAGGACAAGGGGAAATAGTCACAAGTTGGACCACAGCAGGTTCCGCATCAATGTGAGAAAGAACTTCTTCATGGTGAGGGTGACAGAGCACTGGGACAGGCTGCCTAGGGGGTTGTGGAGTCTCTTTCTCTGGAGATTTTCAAGACCCACCTGGATGTCGACCTGTGTGACCTGCTCTAGGGAACCTACTTTGTCAGGGGGATTGGACTCGATGATCTCTCGACGTCCCTTCTAACCCCTACAATTCTGTGATTCTGTGAATGTGATTTAGAAATAACACCCTTTCCTTTCACAGAGATGCAAACATGTTTTTTATGGATAATGACTGTAAATAACACAAATGTCCAGAAAAATACTGTGGAGCTTTGCTTGGATTCTGCATTAAACCTGTTCTTCACGTTTTCTGGAACCTGCCTGCTATTGGCTCAGATAGAAAACAGCAACTGCATATGATGTGGCAGGGAAGGGTGGGTTGTGTGATACAAGAGGAGACACAAGTTTGAGAAACAGCTGGAGGCACAAGTTCTGCGCTTGACTCTGCCTGGACTTGCTTTAAATTGAAGAGTTCTGTCCTCTCCAAGATGTTTGTTTACCTGGTTCGTGTATAGACAACAGCCATGTCTTCCCTCATCTCTGTTGTGCTAGACCAAGCAAACCACACTTTTTATCTTTGCTTGTGTGACATGTTTTCTCTTCCCGTGATTATCTTAACGAGTCTTCTCTGAAGCCGCTCTGGTGCCAGTCATCACTCTCGCAAGCAGATGAAGAGGATGCCTGAAGTAGTCCAAGGGAGGACTTTGCAAATAGGTTTGCACAAGTGCTAACCAGGGATGAGATTATCCATCCCATTGCGCTGAGGACTCCAAAGGCGGCCAACCTGCCCAGCTGTGTGCACCCAAGGGTGAGCACGTTTTTCCTGCACACTGAACAGAGAGGAAACCATGCAGCTGTATTAGCGTGGTGCTGAGCTTACTATGCTGGCATCTCCTGCCTCTCAGCACAGATTCTGGGAAGGCACTGAGTTTTAGCTGAACCTCCTGTGTGTGTGGAGCACTGCAGGAGACTCTGTAAACTCACAGTCTCAGTGGAGAAACCTTCCATAGGTATGGAAGCATATTAGCACTTCACAAAAGCTCTAGCTCTTTGGCCTATAAATATCACAAGACAGATTTGAGTAACACAGAAGTGTCACATTTTCAATCAGGTCTTGGCTAATCCATCAGCAGTAGCTAGCCCATAGAGATAACAACTGGTTAAACCCACCCAGATCACTGTTGCCCAGTAAAGTTGCGCTGGAAGGGGAGAATAAATCACACTGACTGGTTTTTAAGAATACTTCTCCATCACTCACTCAGACTTTTGCCAGCATTCCTTAGCAGAGAGAAACCTGATGGAGGTTGGACCTGCCTCCTGACAGCACTGCTTTACTCTTTACTCAAGCAGGGAACACACCTGATGCAGCTGAGCCCCTCCATTTCCATGTTCTTACATACATGGTGTCCAGAAGCAGCAAAGTAACTGAATAATAAGATGTCAGGCATTATTTTTCTTATCATAATAACAGTTAACATTATTAGAGACAAGTAAGCAAATTGCAGAAAATAAGAGGTTTTGTTGGGATCTTTGGGGTTTTTTTCATGTAATGTTTGTTAGCCTTGTGCCACCATTCAGACATCACCCTTCCTGAGCTGCTCAGCTGGATACACCAGCTTCTAGATGTTTGCTACTGGTGACTGCGAACTTAACATTCAACATTCAAACTCTGAGCTGTGCTGCTTCATTTCACTTGGTCACAAAAGCCACAGAGTAATTTTTCAGATGAGTATAATCTTCATGAAGGACATAAACCAAACATGGGCTGCTGGAAATTCTCAAGAATGGATGGACTAGAGAACAAAAAGAAAGACCCAAAACGATGAAAATATTTTTGAGAGTGTGAGGCTCTTCCTTTCAGAGACCCATTTTTTACACAATACATGGAAAACCTGTCGCAGCCTCAAACCCACAGAGAGCAAAAGGAAAAGCTCCCCGGCTTTCTCTGGGAGTGAAGGGATGAGCTGACAGCCTGTTCCTCCTACCTGCTGCTGTATTCACCTCCCCGTGCTGCTTTGCCTTGGTTTCCTCCCAGAATGTTAGATGCTGACCAGGACTTCAGCCCCAAGTCATGCTTCTTCTGAAACTCCTTGCTTGTCTCCTTTTTCTTTCCTCAGTTGATAAGGAGAGATGCCAACAGACACCTGCACAAGAGAGATGATATTAAACACTAAATTTTGTCAGGGCAGGATGATAATAGAATTTGAGGCAATTTTTTACTTCTAAAGGAATCCGAGCCATCCCAAATTTAGCTTCTGGCACTGCTTTCAACACCTGATTGAAAGATGAAGTTACAATTCACTGCTGGAGTGACAATGAATTTTCCTTTACCTTCAGGCCACAAAACCCTTGCTGGTGCCTGTGGAGCCCTGGGGGTATGGGCAGCTGCCCTGGCTCCAAGAGAAAGCAAGCCAGCATGAAGCCCTGCCCCACCAGCAGCATCTGAGACCAGAACAGTGCTCTGCACCCAGCAAGGCAGCTGCACAGCACAACTATAGCTAAAGGCAGCCAGAGGTATGACAATATTTAGCGTCACTGATGCTATTGCAGCATCAGAACTGAAAATAGGAGCTAAGTGTCCCTGCCCACGCTCTTTCCTTGGTGTTTTTACTAGGGCAAATACATTGCTCATCTTTGAACTGTGGCTGAGGCTCGTGTCAGCTTTGCTGCACTCATGGCATATTAGTAAACAACACACAAAATGTTCTTCTCTCCTTATATAAGCCTCGTAGCTATAACAGCATATATTATGTTTAATTATGCATATGAAAGACATTTTCATTGAGACAACATCTTGAACATCCTTGTCTCCTGGGACTGTCTCTGGATGTGCCAGCAAGGGACCATCTCTTCCCTCTACAAAAACCCTGTGGTCTGTTTCCTTCAATCACGTATCGCTGACTTAACCAAAACCAGAATTTAACACAGCAGGCTGAAGCTGAAATTGCTACAGGGAGTTAGGGGAATCTGGTTTACAGACTGCCAGTGTGGCCTCTGCTGCAGCTCCCATGGGCAAGGGATGGGGCACAGTGGAGGACCTGGCTCCAGGAAACACTCACATGGGATGGGTCACCACCTCGAGCAAGCTGCGGTCCCTGCTCCTTCCAACTCCTATCCCAGCATCACTCAGAGAGCCAGCGCCTTCCTCTGGGATAATCCCATGGAAGGCTGCACTTTGCACTCTCATGGAAATGGACTTTCTGCCATCTCAGAAGCCAGGAAACCCAACCTTTCCATAGCAGCAACAGTGGCATTTTTCCCAGCAGCTTACAAAGGGCAGATGCCCAAATCTCCTGTTTTCACCTCTGGCACAAAGAAAAGAGAGGACAATTGAGCAGCAGGTCAAACACATTTTTTTCAAAGCTAGCTGCTAAAAAGTTAACTGACCTGGCAACAAGTTGTTGATGGAAGTAATGAGGAGAAAGAAACGGGAACAAGGAAGTCATGACATACTGCATGAATTCTCAAAATTAATGAAGGTAATTATGCTTCATCAAAAATACATGCAAGTTCTTTGCGAGCTATCAAACGCTATGGAAAACTGATGACATGGGCTCATAGGTGTCAATATGCATCTTATTTAGAGAAATTAACTGAATTGATTGCACTGTATTGAGCCAGGAAATACAATTCTCTTTTTTCTTTGCATCTGGCTCCAGTTTGGCTGGAGCCGTTTGGACTCAGCTTTCGGTAGCACTGAACAGGGTCTGCTGGAGAGCAGCCAGACCTGTTCTGCGCTTGATAGGTGCAGAAACTAGGATCCCAGTGCATGCCAGTTGCTACTGGAAGAGAAAAGGGACATATTTGCAGAAGGGCATTGGGCTGCCGCAGCATGTGAACCTAGAGCCCAACCTGAACCCCTGCTCAAGGTTTCAGAGCTCTTTCTCCCTTCCATCCAGGGATGGATAAGAAAATCTGTATGTGGTGTTAATAAGAACAGCAGACTAACATGCCAAAACAGGAAGTAGGTTTTGGGGGATCACTTTTCAGCAGAGAAAGATTAACATACTGTAACAAAAAAAAAAAAAAA
>VXBZ01003944.1:0-106288 GCA_013399135.1 Heliornis fulica
CAGAGAGGTGGTGGATGCACCAAAGTTGGAGATGTTCAAGGCCAGGTTGGATGGGGCCCTGAGCAACCTTGTCTAGATGCAGGCCTGGAGGTTGGTTGCCCTGCCTGTGGCAGCAGAGTTGGAACTCAATGATCCTTCCAACCCAGACCACTCTGTGATTCTTGTCTCTCAGCTATCATTGGAAACTGAGATGTGGCTCAGGACTGCAAAAGGCATAGCCTGCCATGGAGAAAACACCTGGAAAGGCAGCCATCTGCCTCACCCAGGTATAGGGAAGTCTGGAACAGTAGGGTCTCTGCAAAGTTTACTGAAGTTTTGATTTGATCAAGACTGGAGAGAAGAAAAAGAAAAGAAAAAAAAAAAGTGACTTCTGACTCACTGCCTTCCCAAGGCTGCCCTAGCCCTGGGCGTTTTCCCTGCCTTGGGAAGTGTTGCAAAATTTGAGCTTGCCCTGAAGGTATCTCTCACTAATTACTGGATATCCTGGTTTTGTGTAAGGACACAGGCAGAACCTTCCCACAGGTTCTCCTTCATGGCATGGGAAAAAAAAACTCCGATTTCTGTTTCAGCATCCCCAGCAGACTGCTGTGAAGGGCTGATTGCACACTTGAGGGGATCTCTTTTGGAGCCATCCTCCCCAGCTCTGGGGCATCGCTCACCAGGAGTCTCTAAGAAGTGAGGAATTTCAAAGGCAAAACCCAACCTTACTTTTAATATTTGCCCTCTGTACCTGAAGTTTGGGTCACTTTCATATTTTTCCCCTTGTAATAAAGACAGCTAAAGCTTTCAAATTAGAAGCAAAGACTCTGAGAGCTGTGTGAGATGAGGCCCCTTTGAGTTCACACCGCCCGCCAGCTTGCAAAGGGCTAATGAATTGGCTGGGGAAAGGCAGGGTGCAGACAATTACAGCCCTGGCCCTGACAAGAGGTAGCACAACCCCGATTACTAGGTCAGCTTGACGCAAGGCAGGTGCTCACATGAGCTGTAAGCCTCCATCCGTGGTTTGGTCACATTAGTAGAGGAAAACTGCTTCAGCTCTGAGATGTAGAATAGCCCATGCTGTATCTATCTACATGTCTTCTGCTCATACCAGCCTCTCCTTTCAGGAGCAGCCAGGCCACCAACTCCAGTGGACACCACATCTTGGAGTGGTTCAGCTCTGTGGCTGGACAGCAGTGCTGGGCTGTTGCTGGCAATAATCCTCCTTGTCACTTCTTCAAAAAGTGTTACAGATGGTTTACCCAAATTTTATGACACATGAAGTTAAGAAAAAAGCTTAATTGAGCAGGAAACGATGACTGTTTCTTCCCAAACAGAAATTGCAAGTCTGCATCACTAAATACATAGGCTGCATACACATACCCACCTGCTTTGATTTCTTTCTTTTTTTTTTTTTTCTAGAAGGGCCTTTGTCTTTCATTTCTGTAAACCAAAGCCTCTGCCAGAACTCACGGAAAGGTGTCACCAAAGCTCCTGGAGAGAAGGTGAGTTCTGTCTTCGAACCTCTCTGCACCTTCTCCTTTTCCTACCCTCCCTTCTTGAGAAGTCCTGCTGATAAGCTCTTCAAGGGAGTCTTCATTCTCCACCCAGTTTTGCACAAAGGTATCAAAGGATTTTAAACTTGCAACCTCTTCGAGAATTTGTCTCCTTCCTCCCCTTCTCCTTGTGGCTGGAGTTTCACACATGGGAGCTGTTATAGCTCAGCCCTTACAAGGAGTATTTTAAGAAGTTACTTAGCCTGTACACACAGAGTACACACATATTCACACATAATTACTTGAAAAAAATACTCCCCCTCCCCCCAGTTTCCAAGGACAGAAATAAGAAACACCTTCAAATAACTGTAAATAATATAAACCCCGTCACGCTAAACACTTCAAAGTCAAATTGCAAATATCTCCAGAAGCTTGGGGAGCTACAAATAATTACGAATTAGCTCTCAAAAACAGATACAGATGATCTGTCTGATAATTTTTCATTCCAAGTAGATTTTAAAATTATAATCCCTGTGATCTGGTAGAGAGAGTAATTCCTTATTGATAACTGCAGTTCCTCAAGGAAAGCCGAAGCAGCGGGAATGCAACATGCCAACCTACTGAGATGAAAAGGACTCTTCTGCCTTAGCAACACCTCCTTTTTCTCCCTCCAGCCAGGGCACAGCCCCAGGGGATTCAGTCTTCCTGGGACACAGTTGATGGGCAGAGCTCTGGAGAAACCAGTGTTGGTCACTTCCTGGGGCCTCAGGGCAAGCCCTGATACTGCTCAATCGTTTACTGAATCAATCAAGCTGAATCGTGCAAGGCATAGCTATAGCCTTTCCTACCACTGAGAAAGAAACTGAAGAGAAGATACCTGGAAAAACTATGGGACTCTGAGATGGGGAGGAGAATGAATGAATAGCACTGACAGGGTCTCCAGCAAGAACCTTCAGTGGTTCTGAAGAAACAATTCTGCCAGGGAATTATTCCTTGGAAGGTGGGTAGTACGAAGTACTGCACGGACCTTGCAGAAAATCCTTGACCAAAGCAGGACTTAGTGGTGTGGAAGTCTTGGCCATGATAAACTTCCTCCAAGAATCTGGTCCCTGCACAGAAAGTAGCAGCCTCAGAGCTGAGGTGAGCTGACCTGCTCCACCACCTTCTCCCACTCCAGAACAGCCATTCAACTTTCAAGTCCAGGATGACAACCCTCCTTCTGCTCCCACCTTCACAGTAAAACCCCTTTCTAAAGTAGGCTGCCTGGAGGCAACCTGCATACTGTGAAGCCGGGAACCCTGAGAAGAGATTGGGTAGCAAATTTAGCAGCTAAAATACCAGAAAAGCTACATAGAACAGGCAAGGAGTGACCAGGAAAGATAAGGTGGTAGGAACAAGGGCTGATGCATCCATAAGGAGAAGACCCAGATTATTGCGTATTCCTTCAAAGTGTTACAAAGCCAAAAGGAGTGCTCACCTAGCTTCATGAAGGCCTGCACCAGGCGAAACCGGCACTGTGGCCTGCAGCCAGGTCGTCTTCCTACTAGATGAGGGTAGGACATGCCACTGAGAAACCAGGCCCAGTGCCAAAACTGGCAAAACAGAGAGGTCCGGTGGGCTACACTCTTGTGTGTTGGTATTCAAATTCTGCGCTCACCAGAGGAGCAAAGCCTTCACTGCAGATTGCAGTCATCTCCAGAGCTGCAGGCGTCAGCCATGAGACTTCAGATAACAATTGGTTTCAGCCCGGAGGCTGTGTAGACATCGTGTGTGCTACACGAGGTGGGCAGCCTAAGCAGCGCTTGGCCCCAGAAACCCAGCAGCCCTCATTTGCAAAGCTGCTGGGAGCAAGCCCATTTCATCAAGTCCAATCACTTGGACCACGTGCCCCTCCAGGACATCCTTGTTTGCTGGAGACCTTCCTCCTTCACCACAGTGACTACAAATGAAGAGGAGAGCACAGAACAGAGCGAAGGGATGAACCCGGGCAACAGCCGACAGCATTTTTTTGCAGAGCAGTGCACTCACATGGGAGGACACAGGTGCCTACAAGAGTGGGCCTACCACAACTTGATGCAAACAGCAGCCTTAAGCTACTCATGCCAAAGTGTCCAAGAGAGTGCAATGGCTTTGAGGAATCATCCAGCAAAGTCTCAGGGGCCCCCACTACCTTCCTCATTAAACCTCGAAGAAAGCTGCAGGGTGTGTTAGTGCACTCCGGCTGGTCTTTCCCATGAGGAGAGAAGGGAACGGCTGGAGTCAAGCGAAGGGCTGGCATCAGTGGACTTGGAAACGGCAATACAGGGAAAAAGCAGCAGCTGGAAGGGGAAGTACAGGGCCACTTTTGTCATCGTGTACCATACAGTACACTTCTAAGATAGTAGCAGTCAAGATCAGGCAACAACAGCTTTCTCCCACAAACTGTATACTATTTTTTCTAACAGCAGAATGCTGGAGCACAGCGTTACTTCCTCAAGCAGCAGCTTGGGGCTTCAGAAACCCGGACAGCAAGCAGTGCCTGGAGTAACCTTTAGAGCTCTCAGAGCACCAGAGATATAGACAGCTCTGCTGCACGGTCCCCAAGCTTGAACACAAGCACACTGAAAGAATTTAATGAGATTTAACAAGGGCAAGTGTAGGGTCTTGCATCTGGTGAGGAACAACCCCAGGTACCAGTATAGGTTGGGGACTGGCCTGTTGGAGAATACTGTAAGCGAGAGGGACTTCGGGGTCCTGGTACACAGCAGGTTGACCATGAGCCAGCAGTGTACCCTCGTGGCCAAGTCCAATGGCATCCTGGGGTGTACTAGAAGGCAGGTGGCTAGTAGGTAAAGAGAGGTCCTTCTTCTCTACTCTGCCCTGGTGAGACTGCACCTGGAATATTGGGTCCAGTTCTGGGTCCCTCAGTTCCAGAAGGACATACAACTCCTTGAAAGAGTCCAGTGCAGGGCCACCAAGATGATTAAGGGAGTGGCAAACCTTCCTTATGAGGAAAGGCTGAGGGAGCTAAGTCTCTTCAGCTTGGAGGAGACTGAGGGGTCACCTCATTAATATTTATAGATATGTAAAAGACAAGTGTCAGGAGGATGGAGCCAGGCTCTTCTCAGTGATGACCTGTGATAGGACAAGAGTCCAAGCTAGAGCATAGGAAGTTTAATGTAAATGTAAAGAAAAACATCACCGTGAGGGTGACGGAGGGAAGAGGCTGCCCAGAGAGGTTGTGGATTCTCCTCTGGAGACATTCAAAACCTACCTGGATGCGTTCCTGTGTGGTTTAATCTAGGTGATCCTGCTGAGGTAGAGGCATTGGACTAGATGATCTTTTGATGTCCCTTCCAACTCCAAACATTCTGTGAGAGCCAAGAGGGAAGGCAGCATGATGGGTTTGCCCTCACCACCTCAGGACTGGGCTTTCACTGTTTGCATGAATAGCAGTCTGCCTGCCCATCAAAGGTAGTGAGACAGGGAAAGGTGGGAAGTGAACACATGGTCATCTCTCCTTAACTCCTGGTCCAGCTGAGCTAAGGCCAAATGCCTCCTAAGTGCTACTTTCTTCTCAGGAACAAAGTTGAGCTTGAATAAGAAGCAGGTGTAGAGAGGAAAGTATTTTAACCTTTGCATCTGTCTGCACTTTGTTCCTGTCTGAAATTAGGCCTAAATACCTGCTGAAAAATCTTTCTGGAAATGTCTGCTACTCCTCACATGACAGAATTATAACTTTGGCATTTCAGGTGCGTTTTGCTGGGAGGGAAGATGTGGCACACAGGGAGGAGCTACTACTGAAAAAGACAGTGTGCTGTGGCAGCAATGGAAATGTGCATTCTCCTATTGTAGGCAAGCCTACAATGAAAGCACTCCAATCATCTGTCATACTATATATATTCATTTATCAATTAAATCATTTTCTCCAACATCTTTCTTATTAAGCATCACACCTGTTTAAAGGCGACAGAGGCGGGTCAATACGCAGATGCACATCTTTGTTCTCCAACCTGCACTTAGTTAATTGTGAGTTGCTTTAAAAATAGTTTTGGACAATGCTTCCGGTGCACACTGCTGAAGTCTGAGATGGTTCCTGTGTTTTAACTTCTCAGAACACGTGCAAAGCACTCACCTCTTCCCAGGTGTTAAATGAAAAGCCCAAACCAGGAGTCTCTGTGCTGACCAACTGGGGGAAACAGGACAACTCAGGGGCTGCTGCTTCTCCCTGCTCACCCCACTTCAAGCCATTCTTTGTTCTGTCACCCAGTTCTCTTTAAAAACCTTGAAACGAAGATGTTTATGGTTAATACGTCATGTGAGGCGACTGTGGCAATTAGGATAGCCACGGCTCGCTCTGAGACACACCATTAGTCATGGTGATGGCAGCTTCAGACGCTGAATTTCTCATATCAGGAAACAAAATTACCAGGTTATTATTTTTAATAAAATAATTGCTTTAATGTAGTATTTAAAATAATTTTTAACATCTGATCAATAAGATACAGTACAGAAATATGGAAAATGCTGCACTTTACGTAAAAAGTAAAGCTAAGCATTTAATTATACAAAACAATTCTGCCCAATGCCATCAATATCTTGCAAACTATAGCTTAGTCAAAGTACTGCTTTTCTTTTATATATATATGTATGCTATATATACATATATAAACAATTTACAGCATTCATCTGCTAGATTTGCTCGCTACTGTCCCAAAAACCCCATAACTGATTCAAAACTTATTGAATTTGGAAATTAATCTGCAGTGGCTCTGACCATGGAGGGCATTTGAATCATCGCTTCAAGTTTTGAAGTAGCATGCTAAATAACCGTAGGAAGCTTGTTCCTTAAAAGAAAAAAATAAAAAGTTTCAGCAGGAAGCCATTCAATACAGCCAGTGCCTTTCCTACTGGTCCTGGGAAATAGCCATGCTACACAGCACCGCATCACGGGAGGCAAACCGTTTGGAGGCTGGGGAGAAGGGCGACCCGGAGGTTTTTCCTGACACCACAAGGTAGTCTTTACCAGAGAGCAGAAAAGATCTCTGAATCTATTCCAGCAGTCTTAATCCTCCCCACCAGATGGAAACCAGGCAACTGTCTAAATACATTCTGCTTGGGAAGTTTCCCCGTTATACCACGTTAAGTTATTAAACCAACATTCTAAACTAAGCAGTGAATCCTGTGCTTTGCAAGCGCTCCGTTTCTCCTTAAGAAACCTGCAGCACAAAGTCTCAACACGTCTCCAGTTTTCCCTTTTCTGTGGTCAGCACAGATTGCTTTGGTTCATTTCTTTCTCCCTCTATGCTCACATTCAATGCTGTATTTTCCATCTCCAGACGGAAAAACTCTTTCTTCTATTTACCCTTCCTTTTCAGGCTCCTTTCTCTCCTTGCATTCAAGTTTATTAACACCAAATTCTTCTTGAACATCGAAGTATGCTCTAACTATGCAGTCTGACATACTTCAGTCACAAGAACGATCCATTTGTTTGCCTTTCCTCAGTCACTTTCTCAGAGGAAAGGAGGAGGGCAGCTGAGGCGAGGTGGGGGCAAGAAAGCACCCTTCATTCCTTTTGCCCGCTACTTTGCTCTCCACAAACAAGCATCCGGTAGTAATTCTAAACCCAGAAAACTTAAGGAGAAGCCAAGTCATGTAGGCAATACATTCACACGTTGACTGACTGCTGATTCATGATTAAATAGTTGCCATGCTATCCGGTGCCTTTAAAGTGTTATTTGTTTCCCTAAATAAGGTTGGAGTAGAAGGCACTATGCATACAACACATGTTGCAGACTCTGGAGTACTGAAGCAAGCGACATACTTGAACAAGGGACATGTATCAAGCCCTCAGAGCCTGCAAGACAGTTAAATGCAAGCAGGTAGTTAGGTGCTTGTGTGTGCAGCTCAGTGTTTTCACTGGTTTACAGACTGGTTTAAGCCAAATGTTATTAAAAACCCTACAGGTGCTAAGTCAGGTATTTAATAAAAATGTTTATCTGTAAACAAGAGTTATCCTTACAACGGATCATTTTCCAGAAATCGGAATTTCAAGACAGTGCAACAATGCTTCAGTGTTTTCTTTGGCAGTAGACAGCAAGTTGAAATGTAAAATTCAAATCACTTCAGCAGAGCACGGTACAAGGTTAGAGAATGCTTCATCTCCCTCTCTTGTTCCATGCAGAATATCAAGTCCCTGAGACAGACACGGGTTATTCTCGGACAGAGCAGCTGTTTCGTAAGGCTAAAACATGATGATCCAGGAGTGACTCCACTGCCTTTTAAATCCTAAACAGGGGAGGGAGAAAAAAAAAAAAGCCAACGTTAGAATTCCATGTTTTTAACCAACTGGTTGTGTTATTCTGCCTACTTGCATAAAACTAGCCTGCTGATGTTCAGCTTCACCTACTGAGAGCAAGGACTCCAGAAGTCCTTGCACACTGCATACTTTAAAAGACAAAGGAAGTGCTTGCAAGTTAATGGCTTATTTAGTCAAAGCAATGAATTCAGCAAAAAAAGTACAATTGCAAATCTTTTTTAATAAAAATGTACTGTTATGGTAAGATAAATAACTGCTGTTTCACTGAAGTCATACTACATAAAAGCTTGCACTGAGAAAGGCCAAGCTAAGAAGGTACTACCACGGTTCCTATGCAGAGCCTCAAGTTGCGCAAGGCTCTTACTCCCACTTGCAAACACCCACATGAGCTCCAGACTTTCACCAGACTTTCATGTCTCTCTTCTTGAGGAAAACCATCCCTGCGAGTGGGTTCTAGCTTTGAAACATGGCCAGGAGAAACTCTTACCCTAGCCATCCACTGTGAATTCTCCTTTAAGGGAGCAACACACACATACACAGTGGAAGCATCCGCACGTTTGGAGTGCTGCACTCGAGCAGATCCATCTCAGTCGGCTGCCTCGCTTGGTTATGAAAGTGCAACTGGTAGGAGCTGATGATGTTTAGTAGTTATACATTCAGGCTACTGGAATGAGCAACCCCCACGCATTCCAAAATGCCCCAAGATTTATTATTAGGGGCGGGGGAGGCGGAAGATTACCAGGAGCTGCACAATAGACTGGCTACTTATCTTGGAGCCAATCTATGCTACACAGCCAGTCTCTTATCACTACTGGAGGGTTCTTGGTAATGAATGCAATTTGTACAAATACGAGTGCTCAGTCTCTGTAACTTCAGCAAGGCAATGCCTGCCAGCATCAACACCACTTGGAGATGGTGTTGCTTGGATGCCGTGTTAACTATATCAATTCTTACCCTAACACTCTCTGCAAGACTTCAGCAAAATTACTTTGCCCACTTTGCTTAGAGAAATCTGGTTAACCACCCCTCCACCCCCCCATATAGTAGAAACAAATACCAGTGCTAGACTATCTATAGCAGTGAATGTTCCTATTGTTAGGGGGGAAGCACTGAAATTTAGTAGCAAAATAAAGAGATTCGCCAGAGAAGGTGCGCTAACCACCGAAAACCCAGGGCATATTGCAGAAATGGAAGCTGTATTTCTTAGTAGGAGCATGCAGGGTATTCAGCACCATTTCATTTGCTTTACAGTCGATACTATTAAACACTATGAAATGCCATCATTTGAAACTTTCAGTTTGTTAAATGGCTTGGAACAAATGCGTGCGTGGGGAAGACTGCTGGCCACATCACACAGAGAGGGCACTGCTGTCCTGGTAAGACACAAAAGGGTCACGGTTCAAGTTTGTCATATGACAACCCTGAAGGATCCAGGGAAAAGATAGCTCTGCAATGCAGCTGCCAGCACGGGTTGAAAAGGAGGTCAATCTAACAGGATGCAGCAGAAGGCCCGAGGCAATGTTATAAATGAAACAAACCCCAAGGGTTTTCAGTAACCCAGCAGCAATGTCCTTTATAATTCAAAGAACTTTATGGAGGTGAAAGTATTTTCTAGTCTAATGACTATTTAGACAGAAGTCTTACCTTTAAACAGACACCAAACAAAGCCACCTCAATCCCGTTCACTCCCTTCCAAAAAGGAGGCATACAGCACAGATCCCTGAGCCTGCTTTGGAAGCTGTTGGAGCGGCAGGATGCTATAATAGGGCAGAAACACCACACTGCCTGCGTTTGAGACTGCTACAGATTTGTTTAGTCTCAAATTCCTACCTATCGCGCTCAGTGCGGAGACGTAAAGTGATGTTATGTTTATTACCACACCCAAAACCAAAGCTTATCCTGGACTCCCATTTACTAAGACAGCAAGCACATACTTCTAAGTTGTAAGTAGCAAACCAAGAGCTGCTGCCACATCCAAGTTAAAAGAAAAAGTCCTTCTCTCAAAGTGCATGATATTTTAAAATTCAAGAAACCACTAGACAGCCTAGGTCACTCTAGCCCAGACTGGGACTGTACTGGGGAACTCACTCTGAACTAAGTTTATATAGGGAGGAACATGAATTTCAATAGTTTTGTTGTCCCGTCCAGCTGCCTTGAAATTTGTCCTTGATGATCTTGGACCAAGCAGCGGAGGGTGATGCACTGCCTCTCTTTTTGAAATAAAACATTTAGAGAACCAAAAATACTTGAAGTTATGCCATCCGTGCACTGAAACAAATCACCACAGGTGCCTCTGTTAATGTCCGAGACCTTACTTAAGAAATGCCCAACTCCTGAACTCTCCAGCTGACACAAGGGACACTTGAGGGGCCTCTCCTGCTCAGTTCTCAGTTTCCTCTTGAGCAAGTTCCTCTTGGGCAGCAGATTGATTTTTTCCAGCCCTAGGCAACAGTCTGCAGTCCCCTCCTTCCATCTCCCATACTCCTTCCAGCTGAGAAGCTCCCCCACGCTGCTTTTGAGACCTTAATATCCTAGTAGGACAACACCAGCTCACTCCTTGCATCCAGACATCTTTATCATGGTCCTCCCAGTTGTGCAGCTGCCGCTTGTGTCCTGCTAGTTCAGGGGATTCTTCACTGCTACAGCCTTCATCCTACCCTAAGACAGCTTTGTGAGGTGAGGGGAAGCACCAAGTGCTGGTTTTAAACCTGGCCCCAGACAAATGCAAAGGTAAGTGAATATAAAACACATCCCTGATGAACCAATTTGGCAAACTGCTGCAACCAGCCTGCATCTCCCTCCTGCAGCATCTAGTTACTACTGCCTTAACTAGCAACTTTTTTTTTTTTTTTAANAGGTGTCAGCTGTATCCTGAAGTTCCTGCCTCTCACTGAACCTCCAGCACCCACTTTCCTTCTGAAAGAGAAACAACACAGAGACATACAGCCTGTAAGGGGTATCTACCAGCATAAATACCACCAGTCAACCTGAATACCAACCTCCTGGGTATCGACAGCTGACAGTACTGTGAAGGGTGGCTTCCAGTGGTGCAGGTACTATTGTCACAATACCTTGCCTGGCTTATGAACAGGGTCTGAGACTACCAGCTGTCTTAAAACCAGCCCCAGGAGGCCACAACAGCTGCAGTCCTGCTTTTAGCCTATCATCAGGGTCAAGTCAAATCAGCAGCTTTGCCAAAGTGACACGCTGTCACCCCTTCTTGATTCTCAGAGCCTTTTACATACACCTGGCAGAGATCAATTACTCCCACTGATCTTGGCCACAGAAGACACCGTGGAGCTCCTGCTGTAGTCCCACTACTGTTGTGCAGCTAATTTTGTTGAGAGGTTGCTTCCAAAACCTGTTTTAAGATCTCTAGAGCTCTCTCCAGTGGCTGGAATGAGAATTAAATACCACCAATTCTGAACATGCAAGAGTGAAGCTGACACAGAGCCACAGCTCGGCTCCTCTACCTGAGTTACCATCACCACCTTATTCCAGGTCTCCAACGTATCTGAAGTGTGTGACTCACAAGCCTGGATCCTTGGTACTGACAAGAATATCAAAGTTACTCAGAGCTACTCTACAGTCCCCAATACAGAGCTCAGAGGGGTCAGCAGACACCTTCCTTCTTCCTTCCCACCTAAACCAGGTCAGACTCAGTGAGCTGTTCCTGGCAGTGTACACACTCTCTTCCCAAATTCACTGGCTTTACAGCAATCACACCCAAAATTTTAGACTTGCTGGACAGTGGAAGCACTTTAAGGGAGAGCTAAGTGTTCAGTGTAATGTTAAAAAGTCAAGCCAAGATTTCTCATTTCAATTTTTGGTGTAGCATAAACACATCCTGGTCCCAGAGCTCTACTGCACGTTACAAAGATAACACCAGCAGGAGGCAAAGTCACAAGACAGTGTTCAGTGACTTCTCCAAACACTGGAAAATAACAGCTGTGTGTAGCAGAGACCTTGTCAAAAGGTGGCAAGAACACCTAGCGAATCGGAGCAAGAGCACCCAGGTTCAATCCCCAGCTCTGTCACCCGTGATCAGGCTGAGGTCAGTGGTATCCAGTGTATGCTGTACATTAGTTGCCCAGCTGTAAAACACAGGGCACATTCTTGTCTCAGAGGAGGAAAAAATGGTTAGAAAGCCATTAACACATTGCAGAGTACTCCAACACTTCGCCGGGACTCCTGCAGCAGCAAGGGGGAAGGAAGAGACCCTGTCAGAACTGTGACAATTTTGCTTGTACTAGCAAGCATCTAATTCAGGTCAGAGAAAGCAAAGTGAAAAAAAAGTTGCTGCTGCTTTGGTGACAAAGCAGCCTACTGATGCCTGCCTATTTTAACAAGCCTCAGTCTGAGAAATGCTCCCACATTCTCAATATTAAAATACTAAATTACTCCAAAAAAAAAAAAATCAGTGTATTTAAGTTGGCTGTGTTAGATGTTTGGGGTTTGGGGGATTTTTCTTTCTAACCTTATAGACCATTAGGGTGGATCAAGCCAGTGTCTGAAAGGCTTAGATTTCTACTTCCAGGCTGCTCCTCGTGCAGCTGAAAATAAACATGTATATTTATGATGTTATCTGCAGCCCACGAAGAAGCCTCACGAAGCTGTCAGATCTACAGAACTGCAAATGCTATTCAACAATGCATTTTTCCTCAGATTTCATTGCAATATTCCTACAAGTCCTTTAAAATGTAGGCAACAACATGCTTTACATATTGAAACAAATTACTGCAAATGTAATGTCAGTTTATTCACCATTATGCCCAAGATTCATGTACGCATGTCACTTTGTAGGGCTACATCAGATGCTTAATCTGTACCTGGAGGTAACGAATACTACACAAATATGTCATTTTAGTTAATAGACAATTATTAAGCTGAAATTTTCTGGCTCTTTGCCACATCATTTTAAGCAATGTATTGTCAACTAAATTATAAATCTCTTGACCCTTCACATGTCATCAACATTTGTGCGTTACCAATATGTACAGCCTAAAGCTACAATGCAATTAGTCATTTAAATTGCAGATATCTTTCACACATAAGAAGAATTAAGTTCATCTCCAGCACAGAGAAGGCACGATATGGGTCAATGAACTGTATTTCTGAAGTGTGTGAATGGCAGTCGAGAATATTTTTGCCTATTTACACGGGGAGAATTTCACATCGAGCGTATGGCCTAGACTGACAGCAGCCAGGAAATTCAGTGCTGAAACTGAAACTCTCCAGCTGACAGGGCTGTGCTTAGTTAGATCTTGCAGCAGATAAGTAAGACGCTGAAGCCTTATTTTATAATTGCAGTAACACTTTTAGCTCCTTTCTTCCCCAAAGGTTTGAGATTCTTCAGTTGTCCGACAGCTTGAATAAGAACTAGAAACTGAAATCAGGAGTCTGCAGATGTTACACACATACAAAGTATTAAACAGCCCAAACCCTCCTGAATCACTGCAGACCGATGGGCTGGGGGAAGGGATGTTGGAGACAGAAAGAGAGGGAAACCCCTGAAGTGTAGAAATAGATTTTGTAGTCTGGCTCTGAACACCTACTTACATGCAAGTAGTGTAGGTCCAATTTAAAGTGATTTCTTTTAAATTCATTTTCCGCAGCTTTTAGGGAAATATTTTAGCACACTGTCATGTACCAGTGCCAAGCACTAGTCAGAAGCCTCTCCGTGCCCCATGGATATACAGGGAGCAGCAAACCTACTGTCATTCACTACAAGCCAACTTCTGCGTTTAATTCGCATTTAGCCACAGTCACATCTTTAACACTGATACTGAAGTTGACAAATTGTGCTAGTGTGTCCTGCCATCAGGAGAGCTTATGGCCAAAAAGGCGGCAGTAACTTGTACAGCCACCGGTTACGAAAGCGTGAACCCACATACTCTTTTCTCTACCATCACACATCCTTCCAGCAAATGTCAGAAAAAAAATAAAAACCAAAACAGAACAGCTCACAAACCACCAGCCTCAAAAAACCAACCACAAAGTGGTTTGATTATCACGCAGTACAAAACCCAAAACTTCTCTCTTCCCAAACATTTGGAAGAGTCAGGGGTTTCGTTCATTCTGTAGAAAAGGACTTGTTGCTCAAAGGCTTAGTTCTTCCTGGGTCTGCTCGATGAGCATCTCCAAAGCTTAAAAAAGCACTGTACACATAATATATTTTATTAAGATGCACACTGGCATCTTAAGCTGTAAAGCAAGAAGGGTAAGTTCAAGTTCTGCTAACAATGATCAGATGTGGCAGAGACCAAGTCCCCAAAGAAAAGATGGCAAGCTTCTTTCCTCCACCCACAATCAATACTAAAAACAGAACAATGACCAGTGTGTCAAACAACACATTTCTTCCATTTCTTCTTGCTAGACTTCTTCCCAGGAGAATATAAGATTATTTGTGGACCACAGTTTTATGAGATGTGCTTCACCCTGGAAGTCTCACATTAGTTTATGCATGTTGGCCAGAGCTGGGAGTCTGACGGAAAGGCAGTAAGTGCTTGAATGGCTCCTCACTGACCTAGGTTTACCGTTTACCTCTGGGTACTTGTAGTACCCTAAGTTTCCACCACAGGGCTTGACTACAGGAGGCAAGGCAAGACCACACTTGCTAACAGGGCAGCCAGTCTCAGCAGTGGATGGAAGAGCCACAAGTAGCGTTTGGGAAGAAGGAAATTTCCTTAGCCACTGACTCAGGCAAAAAGAAAGAAGAGACACAAAATTAACACAAGTCCATGTGAAGAGGTTGGTCACATGGACTTGTGACCTCAAAACCTTCACTCACCAGTGAAGGACATACCACTGATAGCACTGTGCTGGTTTGGCCTGGAAATGTGTTCATTTTCTTCAAAGTAGCCAGTATGGGGCTGTGTTTGGGATTTGTGCTGAAAACAGTGTTGGTAACACAGTGTTGTTTTTTGTTACTGCTGAGCAGTGGTTACACAGAGCCAAGGTCTTTTGCTGTTTCACCCCCCACTCCACTAGCGAGCAGACTTGGGGTGCACAAGGAGTTAGGAGGAGACACAGCTGACCCCAACTGACCAAAGAGATATTCCATACCATTTGGTGTCACACTCAGCATATAAAGGTGGGGAAGGAGGAGGAAGAGGAGGACTCTGGGAACAATGGCATTAATCTTCCCAAGTAACTGCTGTCCTGGGGACAGCTGAACACCTGCCTGCCCACAGGAAGAGAGGAATTAATTCCTTGTTTTTCCTGGCTCGTGCACAGGAGTTTTGCTTTGCCAATTAAACTGTCTTTACTTCAACCCATGAGTTTTCTCACTTCTACTCTTCTGATTCTCTCTGGGCAGGAGCAAGAGGCTACATGGGGCTGGGCTGCTGGCTGGGGTTAAACCATGACAAGCACTTTGGGGAAAGACACTGTGTGGCTTCCAAGTACTTAACATGTTACTGAGCCAGAAAACTGATGAGAAGCAAGCAGTTTCTCCTCAAGAATTACAGAGAAATGCAGGCATCCAACTACATTTTCCTGGATGAAGAACGGTCCAACCAATCTTTCGAAGATTGGACTTTTTTTGACTGCACAAGTACACTGCTCTTGGTTAAAGGCCAAACAGAACCTCAAACCTGAGACACCTTTGGGTAAAAGGAAAGAAAGCTTAAGGACTCAGAATTGAAGCCTGTTTCAAGAAAAATACCTCACAAAACTTCAAGTATCTGCAAGGGTTTTCAAACTTGTAAGACTCCAGTTACAGTAAGAATGAGACAAAGCTGTTTCAAAAATAGCTTTGTCATCAGAAAAGGAAGGCTTAATTGAAAAATATTCCGTGACTATTTCTCAGAATTCAAAACATCATGGGGCATGTTACCAACTCATAAAAATTGTAAGAACAAGGAGTTGGGAAAATAAGTCTGTGGCTTCAAGTTTACTTTTTTCGGATCTGTTTTAAAAGTGCTCTCCCTTCTCAAGATGAGTTATTTTTCAATTCTTCCCACCCTTTAATTCATTACTCTTCATCACACGTCCCCAGACTGGGGGAGGAGAAGAGGTGGATAACAAATACGCAAACCCAAAACCATGTATGAATCAAATCCAAAGTCCTCTCCCCTTCATTGTATCCAAAAGTGTCCAGAGGGACCAGCACCAGAGAGATGAAGATATTACCACCTCTGGAATACAAGTAGCACCAATTAACACATTTTCACAATAGAAGGACTTTCTTACCAGGGCTTTCTCAAATTACTCTTTCTTAACAATGCCAGTCAAAAGTTAAGCTGCAGTGAAGAGAACATAAGACACTACCCAAAGGAGTGTTTCTTAGAGAAAGGGGAAAAGAATTCCCATGATACTGATGCCCTTTTTTCTTTTTTAACAAGGCCTACAGCATTAGCTTTTTTTTTTTTCATTCCACAATTGTCAGGGATTTTCCCCTTCTGCTATTTCAAGTTTAGCAATACGTAAGCGTTAACAGGATCAACATACAAGAATTGGGCACTCAAATATTCCAGGAAAAAGATTGTCCATAAGAGGTGAAAAGTCAGGTGGCTGAGTGTGGGGAAACGGGTATCTAGGCCTGAAGAACCATCCCAACTAAACACAGATGCTCACTTGAGGAGAAAGGAAACACGGGGTGCTAACAAAATGCTGCTGTTCTCCCTTCACACCTAATGTGCTGTGAAGGCAGCAGAGCCATACCAACACAGTCTCCTGAGTTGAACTCTTCCAGTATCCATTACATTCTGGTATTGAATTAAGGCAGGCAAATATCTTACAAATTTGCTTACAGAGTTTCACCTTTTTAATATACACTGTAACTGATTAATTCTTCCCTGTCTCCCCAAATACCTTAGGGCTGTGGTTTACATCAATAACGGCTGAAACAATTCCTCTCATTATTGCAGTAGGCAACTAAAAAAAAGATACTGAACAGAATCAACTTTGCTCTAAGATAGACATGAGATAAACAAACGTACAAATAACATTATCCAAGGAAAGTTCAGTTTTAGTTAAAACATCAAATGCAGTTAGCATCAGTGATTTTATTCAATACTGCCAAAGGATTATTCATATTCAAGAATAACGCCATACCTGCCTACCAAGATACTAGGCTTAAAAAAAAAAAAGAAAAAACACAAAAAAAGTGGTCACAGGAGTATTATGCACAGATTTAGTCCTTGTCATTGCACTGTTAGAAGTTCTGACATTTAAGATTACTTGAGAGTAAAGCTGTCTGTATTTGCAGTTTGAAATGAGAAAATACATCCTGCCTGTTTAAATTATTCTCAGACAGGTTGCCCAAAAAGATGATTTTAGAGATGCCCAAATGTGTATCTGCCTAAGGCCATACTGTACTTGCTTTCAGTTTCAAAGACCTCCTTTCATCTCTGAAGAATGGAATGTTGTTTACTGCTTGGGATGTTTTGCCATGTTATCATGAATGTATTACAAATGTTCTGCTTCTTGAACTAAAGAGTGTTTGTCAAAACCATTCTTTATTCTATACAAGAGTCTTAAGCCTTTTATAAATCTCGCTCAGATATATTGGGACACTTAAATGTCTAAGTCTAAACATCCTTTTCAAGTTTGTTATCCTACATAATTTCACAAAAAGAAAAAGAGGTCTGCAGAGAGTTGCACAGAGCCCAAGTACTAGTCGCTGGAATGCAAGGCTGCACGCAAGAAACAAAAGTAGTTTGAAACAAAAGTAGTTTCACTGGCAGAAATACTTTTACCTACTGCCCCTTCCAACTCAGCCTAGTAAAACCACCAGTATGAGAAGCACCTTAAAACAGAGTGGGTAAATTTGTGACAGCAATAAGCTATCAAGGTTTATGGTCAGTTTCAGACACATTACATCCATGTCCTTTTAAACTGGCAAGGTAAATAATGGATCACCAGCACTCAATAGCAACACTGTTATCTGTCTCACTCTGTCACAACCTCATAAAGCTTTTAATAAAGCAGACACACCACAGCCTATGAGAAATAACTGAGAAGCACCTAACAGGCAGACTTGTTAAATATTCAGAAACAAATCCGGCAATAATTACAGAAAACCACTATGAAGAGCAGGTATAGTTACTCGGTAGAAGCTTGGGGGAAGAGGACAAGAGGATGGGGAAAACTGTTCTTCTGCTAGATGCGTTTTTTTCAAGTTTTTCCAGTGGTATTATAAAAAAAACCAAAAACTATACCTTCAGCTTCATGAGAAAGTGCATTAAAAAAAACTTCAAAGAAGTGAAGAATAGCTGTTCATAATCTGGCAATGCTGCTTTCTGTAGCTTGTTTAAAGATCCTTCACTTCACTTGAGGTAAAAGAGCTAATTGTGTCTTCACCTCAGGAAAAAAAATAAAAATAAAAAAAATCAGAGACACAAATCTACCCCACCTCCTTAGAGGTCTTGTCACAGTCCAGGCTGAGATAAAGCCAAGAGGATCGATGTCATCACTGTCTCAGATACACTGCAAATAACAGTTTTATAAAAGGTCCTTCCAGATTCCAGTATGCAAAAAATGCCACAGCATCTTCAATCCTAGCATCTATTTAAGCTTCCTAGGCCACAAGAATGAAAAACACTTAAGGTTTATCAGAAAGGACAACTCTGCCACTACTTCTTCCACACACGAATTACTTGTCAGGCTTCTGTTCATTGTGCTTTGGTCACAAGCCAACCAGCTGCTCTCATGAGCAACACTGAGGCTTCATGAAAGAGAAGGGCAAAACCAGCAATGACAGCTGAATGACACCCTGCAACATTTCTCCTGTCTGCAGCCAAGATGGCCACTAACAGAAGTAGGCTTTTCAGTCTCCTTAGAAAGAATGTCTGTGGCCTGATAAGCTTCTCATGTCCTGGAAACACTTCATCTCCAGTACAACATTAAAAGATTTGTTAAAAGCACCTTCAAGGCACTTTTTAAAAGCAGCATGAGACAGAAAAGGTGATCTGGGTCATTGCAGGAACTGAAAAGTCTCACATTATTTATTTATTTATTGCTTTTGGAGGGGGATCTAGCCAAGGTGACCTCAGTGTATTTGAAGAGTCCCTGTGCACTGCGCATGGAAAAATGTTCATAGCCAAATGTCAAAGGAAGAGCCATTTCAAAAGCCATCCAAAACAGCCCTCATGACTTCCAGCTGAGGGGCCATGACAACCAGAAGGCCACCACAGCTTCTTTATCCTTCACTGCAGATTGAAGTTTCTTTGAGCCGTCAATTCATTCAGTCCTTTTACCCACAGTCCTTCCTATAACATGCAGTTGAACATCAGCATTGTATTTGTCACAAACCATCCTTTCAAGTATCTAACATGAGTTAGTTTTCTTGCAGTACCTAACCAGCCATTTAATCTAAGAGAATACTCACTTCTTACTACAAGGAAGAATTATTTTTTAATAATTTTTTATTATTATTTTTATTAAAAATAATTCAGTGTGAAGATATAACAACATGCAATATCTGTACCTCCAGCCCAGATCCAACGTTTGATGGATCCAAAGGTCTTTTCTTCCTTGGTCCAATGGCAGCCAGAGCTGTGAGGTTGGCCTCTCTTTGCTGCATCTGTGCTAACTCCAATTGTTGCATCTAATTTAAAAAAGAAAACATACACATTAATTATGATATACTGTATCCTAAAGGTTTTGGTTCTCTTTATGGCATATTCAGACAGCTCTGCAGTCCCTGCTGAAACTGTTTTTCACAATATCTTTTCCTGTTTTTCTGGACACTTTTGACAGATACCAACACTCAGCCACACACAGAGCCTTGAAACACTAATGACGCTTGAAACACTATAGACAGCACCCTAAGTAACACCTGATGGACATCACGTTGTACTATCAGTGCAGCCTTAACAGCAGTCTTGCTGCTGGTTCCACAGCTCACAAGCTGTGCCACTTCTGATTAACAAAAAATATTGATCAGAACTGGTTTATAAATCTAGAGCAATATTTGAATTTGAAGTTGCCAAGTTCTCTGAACTGGGCACATTCTCAATTCAAAATCTCAATTCATGACTGCACAAGACAACAATTTCCTCACAGTGTATGTCCTGATCCCAGCAATCCACACTGCCATCCTGAAACATCTTATTATCCAACTGAAAAGGATGCTCTCAGTTCACTGATATTTTTTCTTTTCCCAGTACATATTTGAATCTTCAGGCATATCTGAAACAAGTTAGAGATACACTGCACGTATTTATTTTCACTCGTGTCCAGAAATGAATCCTTAGAAACAACCTCTACTTGGGTAAGGTAGACAACAGGAAGACAAACCACAGTCAAAGAGATTTAAAAAATAAAGTTTAGTCTCTGCATTTCAAGGTACATGCTACTATGTTCTGTTTGCTAACTACAGATGCCATCATTCAGATGCTCTGAAGCTTAACCCCGGCAAGACTACTAACAGACTTCGTAGCTTGGATTGGCCACATTGCTAATTCAACCAGACTGCTTTCAGATGGTTGCTAATGCAACCAGCCCTCCACCTTGGAGCATGGGTGGAGGTGACTGCTCTCTCTATTTACTCTGGTTGAGTTTGTCTTTAAACACAAACTGCTAGGTTTGATGTCAATCCTTAAGTCACTACAACATGCAACTACAACAGCTCCTTAGCCCATGCTCTCCTCACTCTTAGGACTTCAAAAAACTGTTTGGAAGGGAATTCTATGCATTCATGCATGTACATGTCTGTAAAGATAGTGCAGCCATATCACCGTAGCAAAGCACACACCTCCCCTCCCTCAACCCCACCACTCATTAAAAAACCCTCACAAATTAACTGGAGTCCCTCATCAAGTTAGTCCAGGTATTCAACTAAGTTTACAATACTGCTTTTCAGCTCTCAGATATCCCACCTGGAGAAGAGTAGTTCAGCTAGCTAAGAACTGAAGAACTGCGGTTGTAGCACCTTTGCAGAATTATTCCCCCAGTTCAGTAAGAATCCCTAATAAAACTAAAAAGAAAAACCCAACTGAACAAACAACTTATGGGGGTTGGGGGAGGAAGAGTTTTTTCTTATTGCTGTTGAGAATTTTTTTGTTTGGGTTGGTTTGTGGGGAGTTGGTTTTGTGGTGGATTTTGCATTGTTACAGGGTTTTTTGGCAAGTCTGTTGCTTTACTTCGAATGGGTAGAGTTGTTCTTTCTTTACTGGAGCTGGAAGCTTCACACAAAATAGCCAGATATGCTACTTAAATAGTATTTCAGGGCAAGATACCACGAAAGACATCCTGCTCTGTAAGATACAAGCCACGCACATGCACAAGAGTACTCTAAAGACAAGATTTAGACAGGCTGGAGAGCTGGGCAGGGAGAAACGGAATGAGATTTAACAAGGGCAAGTGTAGGGTCTTGCATCTGGGGAGGAACAACCTCAGGTACCAGCACAGGTTGGGGACTGGCCTGGTGGAGAACACTGTAGGTGAGAGGGACCTGGGGTACCTGGTACATAGCAGAGTGCCCATGAGCCAGCAGGGTGCCCTTGTGGCCAAGAAGGCCAATGGCATCCTACGGGCACCCTGTATTAGAAGGGAGGTGGCTAGTAGGTCAGAAGTAGTCCTTCTCCCCAACTTTACTCTGCCCTGGTGAGACCACATCTGGAATATTGTGTCCAGTTCTGGGACCTTCAGTTCCAGAAGAACATACAACTCCTTGAAAGTAGTTCAGTGCAGGGCCACCAAGATGATTAAGGGAGTGGAACATCTTCCTTATGAGGAAAGGCTGAGGGAGCTAAGTCTCTTCAGCTTGGAGGAGACTGAGGGGTCACCTCATTAATATTTATAGATATGTAAAAGACAAGTGTCAGGAGGATGGAGCCAGGCTCTTCTCAGTGTTGGCCAGCGACAGAACAGGGGGCAATATGTCCAAGCTGGAGCACAGGAATTTCCATGTGAATGTAAGGAAAAACCTTTTCACCATGAGGGTGACAGAGCACTGGAACAGGCTGCCCAGAGAGGTTGTGGAGTCTCCTTCTCTGCAGACATTCAAGACCAACCTGGATGCGTTCCTGGATGATTTAATCTAGGTGATCCTGATCAGGCAGGGGGGTTGGACTAGATGATTTTTTGAGGTCCCTTTTAACATTCTGTGGTTCTGTGACACGAAGAAATGCAAGGCTTTGATATATATATGTTGAAAGTAGTTGAGTTTTTTGTTTGGGGTGTTTTGGTTCTTTGTATTTTTTTTTAAGATGAGACTAATGACTGTTACAAAACCAACATCATTTGCAAGAAAGCTTTGATCATACTACATCAGCTTTTCCTCACAGCAATGCAGTAGTATTTCCTGATTCTTGAACACAAGATACTGTTGTTCGCTTACCACATACGTTATTCTTGCTTTTCACAGAATCACAGAATTGCGGGGGTGTTTTGTATGTAGTGTAAAACATTTTGACCATATTTATCAAATTATGTCAGTTCTGAGTATTTGGGGTTTAATTTTTGTCTTTTTCAAAGTATATAGTATTGTTCAGGAATATATTAGAGACTTGTAAGGTTTTTATGTCACAAAATTGAAAACTACAATTCTGTAGTTGATATTACCTCCGGCTGGCCTGCCTTGCATAATATGTTTAAGAGAAACTTCCCTTTAACCTCAGTCTTAAATACGTGTATCTACATTCAGGGACACATCACAACCAGCAAATAGGGAGAAATATGAATTAATCTGAAAAAGTAACTTGAAACTTCAAAAATTCTATGAAGCCCCAATGCTTAGAAAAAATATTCACCTTCCTGCCAGCAATGCCCTTCAGTCATGTCAGTAGCCACATGCACAGTGCAGCCTTCTTGTCATGAGAAGAGGCATTACAACATACCATGCACATGGCATCCCTCTGGAGGCAGATTAAATTCCAAAAGGCTCTACTGGCAAATAAAACCAGAAGGGGCAAGGTGGTTTGCTTCACTTAAGAATCATTACACTTAAAATGAAAAGTTCTTTGAAAACCATTAAACTTGAAACAAAAAAAAAAAGTCTTCATTAGCCCAACCTCTTGCTTCCATCCCTGGGAGTCATTAGAAAATGTAGCTCCCTTCTCCCTCAACCCTGCAAAGCACGTTCACATCAGCTTCACTTCAGTTAAGCATGTCACAAACTAGTGGCTGCTGGATGTTTGACCACCGGCTGGAAGCTGCGTTGAAATAAGACCTTCCTAGTGCCTCTTAGTGTCAGAATGTTGCTCTGACTGAGGACTGGGTAGTGCCTGGGCACCACCACCATTTACCCCATGCAATTCAAGCTGACAAACCATGCTGTCACACAAGATGGCCTGCAGGAGCAAGCAGTGCTGCTGGATGGCAGTGCTGGCAGAAAAGCCACCGATATAAAATACAGGATGATGCTTGGTGGATGGTATGGAAAAAATGTGCTTTCTACAAACAGAATTAATGCATGCAGTTACCAAGTCAATCGTGGAAATAAATGTCATTACCATCATCTACTCTCTCCAATACATTTCCATCTCATAACCAATCAACAGATTTTTTTTTTTTCAAGTCAGGCAGAATCTCACCAGAGTTTCAGAACAAAAGAAAAAAAGAAATCACTGTCTTGTTGCACTCTAGACATCTTGGGGATTTTTCTGAGAACATAATTAAGACAAATAAATTTAAACATTCAATCTCCATAATGGACTCAACAGATCCCCATTAAGCGATGTGGGCAGACATCCAAATTACCCTGCTGAAGCCAGCAAAGTCATCTTTTCATCAAGTTTTGTTCCATTAAAAAGTGTGAGATTAAATGTCCAAACACTGTGTGTGCAGTTAAAAGCACAGAATAAGGAGAAGACAGGCAGATAACATCAAGGGATACCCGAGGATACTGGCTGGCTAACTGCTGCTGGATTTTCCTACACAAGATTAGGAAAGAGCAAGAGTCAACTATGTTGAGTCAAATCTTAGACAATTTTGTAGTGTACAAGTCAGGGCAGAAAGATCATTGCAGTAAGTGAAAGACAATAAAAGTAGTATATACACTTCATTAAAATACAACAGAGAAGCTGGATCTAGTATTGTTTCCCTTCTAGGGGCCAGTTTACTGAGGTCTCTGACTACAACAGGATCCACACAGGAACTTTCATACCCAGGTTTGTATCTTGAAAAGAGATGTTTCCCCCTTGAAGACAGAAGTGTGCAATGGCAATTCAAGAGGAGCAGGGGAACCTGCATCACATCAGGCCCACAAACTAGCACATTTCCCCTCAAACCTGACCTCCTTCAT
Source organism: Heliornis fulica (assembly GCA_013399135.1). Classification (NCBI taxonomy): domain Eukaryota; kingdom Metazoa; phylum Chordata; class Aves; order Gruiformes; family Heliornithidae; genus Heliornis; species Heliornis fulica. The sequence goes on from VXBZ01003944.1 coordinate 23,966, forward strand.
CTGCTGAAAGATGCTGCTGTTCCACCACAGCACAAAGGTCTAACACATATGTCCTGCTCAAAATTAATTCTTCAAGAAGGGCATCAAGAGGGGGCAGTCTCCAGGCAAGAAGCAAATGAATGTTCATGCTCCTTCTCCCCCGCTTCCAGTTTTTACATATGCTCAGAATCACAGTACAAAGAGTTCAAAAACCTGTGTATAAAGATCAAATTGCTATGAAAACGTCTCAGAACTTGTAAAATAGTCTTTGTTGCTGCTGGCCTTTTTAATAATAAAAATAGGGTTTAAAGTCTGGTCTTGCAGCAAGCAGGAATCTCTAGGGTGACACAATAACCGTTTTAGTTAATCTGACCTGAAGCACAAATCAAGACGTAAGGTATGTTTTAAAGTCCTCCCTTATAGTGAAATGGCATTTGCAGCATGGCTGTAATCACACAAAATGAAAGGTTTTAAAATTGACCTCTGTTCTTTACTCAATCCTCTACTGAGAAAAATATTTTTCCCGCTCACGGAAATTCTATCTCACTTATGTGTCACACTCCACATTTCAAAAAATATGCAAAGTCTATTTTTACTACTACACCAATGACATTTTTGTGGCATTTTAATATTAAAAAATAAATTTCAAGTTGCATAAGAAGTAGTACTTCAGCTATGAGATGCCGAGACTTTTTAAGGCAATACTGCAAATTGGCTTTAACCCCTTTCAGTTACAAAGTACATGACACGCAGTTGTTAGTGTTACCACAGCTCCAATAATTCAAGTCATGTAAGTCTTGCAAGACTTGGCCTAAACACTGCGAGGAAGAACCCCTTCACCACAACTGAAGAAAGGAAAAAGTACACTCTGCCATAAATTAACTGATTCACACCAGCTAAACCACCAAGCATACAGCAGCAGGTGGCTGCATTACTATGTGGGGGTATGGAAGGGCTACCTGGTTGAATGCACCTTCACTTTCAAAAAGGAGCAACAAAAACCATCGTGCCTGGTCACAAAGTATCCAAAGCAGAACAGGGTATTCAGTATAAGCATCCATAGAAGACAAAGTTAATGAAACAAAGCTTTAATTTCTAGATCCTCAGGAAATTAAGAGGTCTGATGTTAGAGAAAAGCCAAAAAGGTGGCACTTGTATACCTTGACTCTGGCAGATAGCATGCTCCTCAAGAAATTCACACCCACTGCCCACTTCTGCAGGAGCTTCAGTGTGTAAAGTACTAGGAAATAAATGGAGAGAGACTTCTTTTCTCCACTTCCCAGAATGAAGTGCTAGGAACTTATGTTTAGTGAGAAAAAACACTCAAAATAGACCTGGCAATGCAGTAACAAACACAGCCGTATGGGTGTACATGAGCTCATAGGAAATGATGGGAAGACAGATGGGGAAGCTAAACACTAAATTCTGGAGTTGGTTGTAATTAAAATACAGAAAAGACTAAAAAACATATTGGGTTTAATATCAAGGAAAAAGCAGGGATGGCTCCACATATGATATTGTAGACTGACAGAATATGGGACAGACTGAATAAATATTTAAGGTAACAGAAGAAAGGAAACCGGGTAAGGCTGAAGACAAGTTAATGTATGCCTACGGGTTATGTGTGCTATCCAGCAATGAGTACATCAGGACTAATAAAAGCACTCAAGTAGGTGAACAAGAATTTGTATAAGACGTGCGGGGGGAAGGCAAGGAATATAAGCACAGAATAGAGGCAGGAGCCCCCAGTTCTTTCAGCTTCCACAATAAGGAAATTTAAACAATAACAAATATTAAAATTCACAGTGACACAAAGCAACTGTGGCCAAATAGCAACATTTGCTTTCCCCCACCCCACCCCTAAGTTTGTATCAGTGAAAAAGGAATGTGAACACCTCTGTGGGTCCTTACTATTACCCTTTACTGTACATTTTTAAAGAACTAAATATTGAGGTACCTTTTAAGCAGGGCCACTTATCCCACTGAACTGACTTCTCTCTCTTCTTTCTATCCATTCATTTTTCTGACCATCTTTTTCAAAGTTTCATTGGGTTTCACTGTGCCCTCCATTTACTGCTTTGAAAGTTTTATACTGTTCCCAGTTGCTTCTCCCTCCATTGTCTTTGGGAAAAAAAAAAAAAAAGAGCTCTAGTTTTTCCGCATTCCCGTTAAGCACTTTGAGGAACTTGTGACGAAAATGAAAAATAAACCTTAAAAAAAAATCTGTTTTCAATCCCAAGCCTCTTGTGCTGGTTGTCATAAAGCTCAATGAGCATTACTGCCTCCAGCCTCTACCTTTCCTATACAAAATTTTCTGCCCTACAGGTTGTCTGCTATTCAGCTGCATTCTTCTCATATGGGGGACAATCTCTGAGGAAAACTGACATTTAAAGGCTGCATATTTAAACATTTATCATCCTCTCCTCTTGCCTATAATGCAATTTCTCTTCTTGCAATTGCTTCCTTTCAAACTGTTTTAATTAGCCATACAATTAGTTTCCTCTGACTTTTCCCTCTGTTGTAATTTAGATTAAGAGCAGAAAGGCAGAATACCATGCCCTGGTTTAATATGGAGTCCTAACTTATAACAGGGCTGTATGTAATACTGTAGGTTTCTTGCAGGTTAATATTCCACATGCCCACATTGGTGGCAGAACACAGCCCCTACTCTGGCTGTATACACCAAGACAAGGTGTCTTGTCTCTCTAGAATTAAAGGGTTCAAAAAGACATTCTGCAGAAGAGCTGCATTTTCTTCCAGGACATCCATAAAGTGAACTACCCATTGAGGGGGGAAAATAAATAAATTATCATCCAGTTGATATTTAACATTCTCTAATATGTTAGAAATATGCAAACTAACTTGTTTAACAATTACTGATGCAAGTCTGTTATTCCAGACCACCTGGAGCATGCCTTCCCCTGTGCAGTCTCACCAGCTTGCCTTACTTGGAGGCCCAGAGATGTTCCTGAGCATCTAGCATCCACTCTGTGTGTTTTTAGACACAGTCCTGTCTATGCTTGTTGTAAGACAAAGAAAAAGCTACAGCACACCACACTAAAGCAATACATTCTGTAGTTTTTGTTTCAGATCCTATCATGTGTAAGAAGGCTGCTCAATGAATGTCAGATCTGCATTATCACATGATTTTTGGCTGCTCTCACACTGTGTCTTCATTCACTCACTCTTCAGGCCTCAAATCCAGAGCACATTTAAGAATTCTTCTCCACCTGCAGCTTTCTCCATCTCATTGTGCAGTCCACAGCAACACTCCTCAGCACAGAACTCTCTGGCTCTCTCCATTATCATCTCTTCACTGTACTTCCAGTTGTAAAGTTTCTTTATTAGCAAGTTTCTAATCCAAGGCCATACTTTCAGCTAGTTATGTGTCCATTATAGTCTCTCAGAAACTTAGAAAAGGCTATTTGAAAATCTAAGAACTTACCTAATGAGTTTTGGTGTGGGAGGGGAGTGTGGGAGACATGGACAGACAGACAGCTTCAGCCTTTGACAAAATAAAGACAGTTATTATCTGTCTTTATTTAATATCTCAGCCTCTCTTGTCTTATGCTCCTTTCAAACACCAACAAGATTTCTGCCCTGACTTTGTGCAAGGATCCTAACACACTGAATGTGTGATGACAGCCGTTTGCTATTTGTAGGGCCACACTGCAGGTAACAAAATCTATGTCCATCCAATAATCACCCTTTTTTAAAAAGCATGCAAAACCAGGTAAGAAACAGTACCGAACAATAAAGAGAATATACATCAGATAATTAAGCAGAAGTTCTTAGGATGTCACTGAAGGCTCACAAAAAGCAACAAGATCGCAATGAGATCTTACTTTGCTCACAGCATCACATTTGCCTTTGTTTAATTTATTTTTTTTCTGAGAGAGAGAGAGAGGGGTTATGGCTAACTAGGGAGTGTCTTTATCCCATGCTACAAGAGTGGTTTTAAAGAAAGCGAACCATTGCACCCAGAAGACTAAATACTGACACAGCACAAAGTGTGGGCAAAAAACCCAACCAGAAACAAACATCTTGAAAATGTGGGTTGGAGACGGTAGCTAGAGAAGTAGATAGAGACTCAGGTTACAGTTACTTGTTATCTGAGAATGTAAAAGGAAATAAGGGAAAGAGACAGGATAGACATATGAAAGAGGAAAGAAAAAAAATATTATTTTTGAAATAAGATACTCCAGAAGAACTAAATTTCAGTCACTACTATATAGCACCCAGGAACTCGCAGGAATCATGCAGACTTTTTGATACTATTTGCTTTGTCTCTACAAAAACCTGAAGATTTGCTATTTTCCTCCCAGTCAGTTGATACTAAAGGTATTCAATTTTTCTCAGCATGTCATCTGCTGCTGACTAGTGTCATCTATGTCAAAATTGTAACAGTAAAATGTACAAGTGTACCAAGCAGCCAGGAACAAGGGAGAAATAAGACCTGTGCAGTCAAAGGGAACAGAGCTGCCGAAGAGCAAGGAATGGAGTAGGCAAGTCTGCTGTCTATCAGGTGCTCCACACACTCCTCCCTCCTGCTCACCTTTATCCACTGATAGGTGCTGCAAGGTGCCACAAAGTTAAGAGCAGAGAGATCATGGTTAGCTACTATGGAGTAAGTAAAGATACTATAAGTAAGCAAAGATGTTATCAGTGGGATTCACCTGCTCGACCCCAAGCAGCAATCTTGCACACAAGACTGAAGGGCTCGCTCAGCCTCAGCCTTAAACCATACTACAAGCACACTCTTCAAGACTAGAGACAGAAGTACGAAAGATCGGGGTTTATATTTAAATTTACGGTACACACTGTTCAATACTGACATTTTTTGCAGGTCTTCTGGGATGCACTCTTCATATGGCATGCTTGCGCATTTGACAGTATCCTACACCTACACAATTTAATTAAGTTAATTTCAGAAAAGGGATGAAGCTAGAGATACAGCTAAAAATTGCTGTATCAACTGAGGTTTTTCTTTGTTACTAGAAACGCAGCTGAAAGTAGAACAGGAAATAGCAGAAAGATCCTAAAAGAAAAGTTATGGCTTAAAAGCGTGAGCAGCATCAGGGACAATGCAAGGACCGCATCCTCTCAGCTTGAAGTGGCAGATAAGGCCGAAGGAAAAGCAGGGGTAATTACCCCAGACTTCGGGAATGCCTTTGCACAAAGAGCTGGTCCGTGAGGTGAGCAGGGACAAAATTCTTAAGTGCACAAAGGAGTACCTCGGGGCAAGCCTTGTGGCTGCCTTTGAAGGAATGCGCCCTTTCTGCAGGTATTAAAATCTGCTGAAACAGGTAGAAGGGGGAAGTAAATAGAGACTTAATTCATAGCAAGCTACATACACTAAGAATCTAGGAAAGTCAACGACTTAGTATAGGGGAAGTTTGAGGCAATAGGTCATGCAAAAAAGGATGAAAAGGTCACAGCAATTATGTATAGCCTTTTGGATAAAAGAATCCACTGCTGAGTCGCTGGATGTACTTCCAGCAATGTTAAGATGCTGCCTCCAGCTGCTGGATGACAGCACATCCTGGATTTATAAGTGTTCATTGTTAGGATGAACACTCTGAATTTTGGGAAGCATTGCTTTAGGACATGCTCCAGTGCCATTATCCCACACCCTCTCCCTTCTCCCAGGGTCGTCATCATCAACACATAAAAGACAACTCTGAAGAAGGAAGATCCAAATTCACTCTTAAATAACTTTAAGCAAAACAGATCAGGCTTTCCACTATGATACTCAACCAGAGTTGAGGATCTGATTCCAGCCAACAGACCTATCAAAATCCTCAAGTGTGGATTCTTAGGAGCAGGCTCACCATGGCTGAAAGCCTTTTCAGGCTTTCATCCCCAGTATACACTGTGCTTCTGTGTTACCAGTTTCATCCACGGGATCTTTGTTGGGTTTTATTTTGCTCTTATTACAGCTCTACTTACGCTTGCATTTTTTAATGCAAATGTGTGATGATCATCTATGTCCAAATTGTCAATGAAATTCCAAAACTCATCAGCTGCATTTGGGTTCATTTCCACTCAAGCTTGAGACCCTCTCATAGGTAAAACACTGTCCCTGGCAGAGAAAAGTGGTTTTTCCCATGCAGCACATGAGGCCTGAAGTTCTGTCTGCCTCAGCCTCTGGAGAATAAAGCAGCAGGGCTGAGGGCAAGGAAATATAAACACAAAGATCTGCTTTGTCCCAAGAGTCACATTTGCTTCCTCTTCTTTTGGTGAAGCAGTCAGAGACCATCATTCTGGGAGTGGCACAGCATAGAGAAATATGCAGAATAAGTGTGATGAAGGCTGTGTTAGTCCAGCACAACACAAGATGCACTGAAGGAGGTGAACTCAAGCACTTAGTAGAACATCAAGCACTAAACTAAGACTCTTTCTCTGCTCTGTTGTCTTCTTAAAAGTGGCATATAGATGTACAAAAAAAAAAAAAAGGATCCATCTCATTAACTAGACCTACCGATCTAAAAAATGATCCAAAACACAAACCTAACTTCTTCCTGTTCCAAATATCCAAATGACAGAATATTTTTCAAGATCCTACACAGATGAGAAGATAAAAGAAGCCGCAAAAATTAATTGCTTTGCAGTGTTTTACTTAAAAGAACGAACCTCTAGAACTGACCAGATGATGCAGAGGTAAAGCTACCTACAAAACAAGACAAATTAGCATCACCCACTGATTGTTGATCCTGGTGGCACTAGAGGCAAACTGGGAAGGGCTTCAGGGCAAGTTTGTACTCACAGATTGTAAGCATGAAGAGAGAGTTATAAGCAGAAAGGAAGAATTAGAAGATAGATAGTAAAGCAAGTTGCTTCTCTCTGTCTGCTTATTTTACAAATTTCCTCTACGACGGTGCAAATTCAGAGCATTGATTCTAATACTACTTTACTGGATTTCCATTTGTTTTGCCTGGGCTCCTACATTAATCCAAACAATAAGGGCCTTTAAAGCATTCATAAATAACCTGATGCTGCTGCTGGCACCTAGGAGCCAAGTGCAGCAATGTTAAGCAACAACAAATTTCATAGTTCAAGAGGCACAGTTAAGGAAAAAGGTTGCTCAGAAAATCACTCTCATTTAGCACAAAGATCCTTAAAAATTGCATGAAATCAGTCAAGTAACTATAGAAACCAATTTCTTCAGCTCTGTATCACACGTCTCACACCTCAATTGTCTTTATTATCGTCTGCTGTCAGATCCTTAATCAGAAATGTGAACAGGCTTGATGATTTATTCAGCAGGGAAAAGAATCTGTAGGTCAAGTGAAAAATTTCACACACACATACACACGCACACACATCTTCAACCTTAGGTACTTTCATTTCATTCTGTTCCCAGTAGCTCTGGGGGCAACTCCAGTGAGATCCAATATTAAGGCTCAATTAAAATAAGCTCCAATTAGTGGAGCTTTTTTCTCTCAGGCTAGAAAAGTCAGGAAATGGATATTGGGAAATGTAAAAAGTCAGCTACTGAGAGGAGGCTGCAGACATAAATGAACTTATTTGTTGATTTCTACAGTTGCTATGCAGAGGCCTCTGGGAGTAAAAGCTTAACCAGTCTAAGCTATAAACTAAAACCCCTGCAGCTAAACATGAACTGTGTGAAACAAGGGCTCCATTCCAGAACAGAAAACTGCTGGGCCCAGAAAATTAAAAGCCAGAGGCGTTTTCCATTTAAAACTAAATCCCAGTACCGCCTCCCAGCCAAAGAATTATAAGCAGTATCAGATTTACAAAACGAACAATTACCCTGGAAAAATGTAGCCTATTGTACAGTCCCAGATGCTAAATCTCAAAGTTTCTTTCTTTTTTTTTTCTAATCCCACATTATATTCCTACAAAGTATACTGCTGCCATTTACAAAGGACTGTTTCTAGACAGGACTGAAACTACAAAAATAAAATGTTAAAAAAAGAGAGCTCATAATTCATTGACCTCATTTGAAGCACTGCCCTTGCCTGTGGCAGTTCCTGTCCTTCCCCAAGGCCCCTGCAAATGGTATGCAGCAGCAAAATAAACCCTGACCTAATTGCCAGGACAGGGCTGCCAACCTTCTCTCAACACACAAAGGCAAGCATGGTAACTGGAAAGTCCTACCTCTTTCGCTTTCTGCTTTAACCGCAGTTGCTCTGGATCTTCTTTATTGGAACGGCTCTACCAAAGGAAGAGGAAAAAGATTTAATAGAAATTACTGGCATCCAAACATCATCATATCCGTTAAATATTTAATAAATGACAATTTTCTCTGGTGATTGAAGGATTTAGCTCCAGGGGTGAATGCCTCAATCCAGACTGGCTTCCCTCCCCCTCCATGTACATACATGCACCCCCCTCTCCTCATCTGGGCCGGCTGCCTCTGCTCTAGCCTGAAGCAAGATTAAGCTGAAAATGATGCTAACACTGTCAGTCAGGTCCAGTCTAGGCATGATGTTGTTCATGTCAGCAGCAGACACTTGAAAAGGACAGGAAGTATAGGAAAGAATGGGAGTTGTACTTGTGCAAGTAGAACACAATTATTTCAAGCCTGGATTAGGTTTCCACCCAAGGGGCTCCAGAATTCAGACTGAAACAAAACCCACAAAATCTTCAAGACACAGATGATGATCAAGTCACATCTGATGGAGCAACAGCTGCTCTTAGGGACTGGGTTGGGGTTTTTCTTTTTCCTTCCTGTTCTTGAAGAGAGAGAAAAAGGGTACTTAGTCTGTATTCACAGTGACTCCATCAGGGATTCGTTTACAGATGTTAGGGTACCAGCTCCAAGGCTGGCCCTCTGATGTGACTACAAAAACCAAATACATCTGGCAAGGTGATGGATCTCACCAGGCTCTGGCTTGAACAAGTGCAGCAAGCCCGTATTTTTAAATGGTGGCATACAGAGATATGAAGTAAGACATACCAATTTCAGAGCCTGAATTAGAGCCAGGAAGACAGTTCAAGCTATGCAAATACTTCTTTTTATTTCATTTTGACACTCAGGAATAATCTCAAAGGAAGAATTCACCCCACCACACAGCTGAAAGAACTTCTGTGCTAGTGCTTTGGTTTGTTTGTTTTTGTTTTTTTTTTCTTCAAAGAATGTAAAAAGCCAAAATCCTCTTATGTATGGCATAAGCTATCCTAAACATTACAGATTTCCAGTTACAGGGTTAGTGGTTACTACATTTAAAGCAAAAATATAGGAAACCTGAAGATGTCCACCAGTCTGAAGGGTACCAGTACTTCTTTGTACAGCAAGAAGCGAGGCTCTTACCTTGGCTGCTCGAAGCAACATTTCCCGTTCCTCTTCATCCTTTCTCTGCTTTTCTAGCCGATCAAGCTTTTCAAGAAATTTCAGCTGTGCTCTGGTGTCACTGGATATGATGTAACTATCACTCCCCTGGAAAAAAAAAAGTTTTAGTATGAGTGACCAGACTTTGAGATACACCAGTGCAGCTAATAAGCCCAATGGGAACAACCTGAAGAGAGTCACACTATTTTTTCAAAGCTGAAAAGCACAGACTGTTTTAAAAAGACTTAGATAATAGACAGTCATTTACACATCTTCTTTCTACTGGAGCATGTTCCCTGACATCTGTGATTAGTAAAAGGTTACTGAACATGTGACATTAACAACATCTAGTCTGTACCTACTACAACAGTAATGAGGTCTATAAGTCTAGAGACTAAAATTTTCTTTTAAACAGCAACTTTTTATCCAGTAAACATATGTGCAGCACTCTTTCTGGGCAGGTTAAGAGGGAGAGAAAAATAAAAGAAAAAAAGAATTGTAAGACAGGAGAACACCATATCCTCTCCCCTTTAAAGAGGGAGGATGAAGAAACGAAAAAATTTGACATTTTAAATTTCTAAACTTTGGTGTTCTAGTCACATTCATTTAAACCAGAAATTGAAAAGCCTCCTCTAATATTTCTGAAAAAAGGTTGTATAGAGCAGAGAGATGGTTTACAACTAGTTGTAATGAATCTTGGAGATGGGTAAGTGGCATAAGTTACACGTTTTATTATAGCTTTTGGAATGTGTCAGTGGATGCTCTCAAGTCATAGAAGTAGAAGTCTTCTGGTCCAGCCCCTTGTGCAAAGCTGGACCAGCAAATCCTAATGAATCATTCCAACGATAACTGGATATGCACATACTGAAACAAGACTATAGTAATTTTGATCTTAAAAAAAAAAAAACAAACAACAAAAGACAACTAGTTTACCTTTCATACCATTTCTGCCCTCACTGGAAAGTCTGAGTTAAGTTTTACTTACTTTACACCAAGTCTACCAGACTATTTAAGCCATGCATTTGGCCAGAGAGCATTAGGCAAAAGAAGGCAGAAAGCCCAGATAAGCCATGGCTGTACCACCTGTTTGTACCACTAACACATGTCCTAGAGTCATCATCTTTCTGTTACTTTGTGAACTTGTCTTTTCCTGAGAAATTTATCTTTGGGCTTTTACAAGTCAAACACACCATGTTCAGCTATGCTTCTTTCTACCCTCCCCCAATCTACACTCAACTAAGCAACCTTGACACAAAACTGTTCTTGAATAAGCACAGCATATGTTACTGCTGTTTTTTAGTCAAGGGTATATTTTAAGTATATGTACTATCAGTGACTTCAGATGATAATTTTTTTGCTTTCAAACACACTATACTCAGACTCTTCTTGCCACACCCCATCGTACACTTTTAAGAGCTGGAAGAGAAATGAAAGTCTTCTGGTGGGCACCCTTTCCTCCCAATCTGAAATCTCAAACCCACCCAGGGCAAGAAATCAATCCCTCTTCTGCTATTAGGTTTGTTCCTTTTCAACAAGCCACCACATTGTCATGTATCACCAACTGTGGTTTAGACCACACCGTATGTTGTAACAGAGGAGACTTTTGCAGAGCCACAGACTATGCTTGGGAAAAATAGAAGCACAACAAGCCTTTCCTCCTCCTCCTGTTACCACTCATGATTTTTGTATTTTTTTACAGCTCCCACTAAACATGTTACTTTGAGTCTCAGTACATGACTACAATCTCTTTTGCAGCAGCAGTTTATAATGATACACCACAACCCTGCAAGCCTTTCAAAGGGACAAAAAAGAAAGTCATATTACCAGGATATTATTTTTTCCAAAGTTTATAAGTGTTTCACTTTGGAATGCCCAAAGTTGGAGTTAGATACTATAAACTATACCAATATGGACAGCAGCCTCTCAATCAGAAGCAACCAATGAACTACTACAAGCTTACATGGGACATGAAATGTTTTATGTTCCTAACAGTATTTCAGCTCACCGACAACTGTTTTACAAGATCTTATTTTAGGTCTTCTCAGAAGAGGAACACCTGTGATGTCCCACTCAATATTTTTGTTCTCTGTCATAATTTAGAACAGAAGTGTTTAGACAAAAACCATTTTATTGTACACCTGTTCATAACTTGTAGCCATTACTGTTATGATGAAGCAACTTGGATTCAGTTTCTTCTCCATGTAAGCTGTGCTCCACTTCAGTCCACCAGGAAAGAAGTTGGAAGAAACCCACAAAAAAGAGTTCTCCCACAAAATCTGAACAGCTTCTGTCCTGTTGAACAGTCTTGCTGAGGACAGAGCAGGAATGCAGGCAGCTGCAGAGGCTCAGCTACTACATGGGAACGTATTCAGCTTTGGTTCTTAAAGAGTCAACCCCTAAACCGAGCTAGTGACACAGAGAAGTTTCTGGCAAGTTACTTCTGCAGTCTGATCACAGGGTGGGTAGGAGGCTGCTTGTTTTCACATCTTGGAATGCTCACTCCTTCGCTATGTTTAGAGCTTACCGCCTAAACCAATGCAGCTGCCACACCACACTGCTCTACAGACAGTGCAGTTTAGGGTTGCAGTGTTTTACTGCTACTGCACATGGGGAACGTGTTTTATAGCCCAGCACTGTACCATGCCACTCAAAGCCATGAGCTCCAAACACGGGAGCATGGCAATCATCTCACACTGTGTCAAATTCACCCACATCAAAAACTATTTTTCTAATTGCTTTGCTGTTTAGTTGTCATTATTAATTCTGGTCTTGGATATCATATTATGACACCTGCATATTCTTATACCTCAGCAAGTCTCCAGATTACAGGAGGGAAGCAGGCGAGGTACCAGACCAACTAGCTAATTGCCTCTGTGGGCTTACCAAGGCTTGATAATGGCACTACAACAGCAGTTGCAGCTGCTTACAACAACCTGAAAGGCTATTCCTACTTCGGACAGAGAACACCATGGTAGTTTTACCACAATTAATGTTAGTAGCTTCCAATTATATACCCTCCCCCCCTTAAATTTAGCAGAGAAAGGGCAGAAGCTGCCAGGTCTACGTGGTAGTAAGGTACGAAGCTTTTGCCCTGCAAACTCACTCTGTTTCCTGAGCACTATCCCACGCATTACAGGCTTTTTACAGAAACTTCTACCCTAACACAGTTACCTCAGTTTCAAAGAATCACAGACTGGTTGGGGTTGAAAGGGACCAGAAAGACCATCTCAGTCCAACCCCTGTGCCATGGGCAGGAACACTCTCCATTAGGCCAGGTTGCCCAAAGTCCTGTCCAACTTGGCCTTGGACACTGCCAGGGAGGGGGCAGCCACAGCTTCTCTGGGCAGCCTGTTTCACATAACTACCCCTACTGCCATCCATCCTCTTGTAATGAAGATCAGCTAATACTGAGTCTTACAGGGCAACCACTCAATCCTCTCAGAAAGGCTTTGGATAATTCTCTGAAATGCACAGAGCCCACCTTGCACACTGGTGCCTAAAAGAGGACACGGCAAGCACCAAGGGAGATGGAATACAGGCTGTGTAAATGCATATATAAACATTTCACAGGGCTCCAAAAACCTGTAGTTTTGTTCTTCCACTTTGATTTCTGAAATCCTGTCAGCATCTCCTACTATAACATTACTCACAAATACAATCCTGTAGGACACTCCCCTAATGCAATACCATCTTTCTAATGAAAGAGGGTACCTGTGCCTCCAGGATTATTATGCCCATTACTTTGTTTTGGTTTTGAGAAAAGAGGAAAAGAAAGCAAGCTTATTGCAGCCTTACCATCTTATCATTGCTTCTGGCAATTCAATCAGACAAAAACCTATCAGCTTTTTTATTGCTTTAGTTCAATGAGAAAGAAGCCAGCCCTACCAAGCCCCCTGTCCACCCACATTCCCTTGTGTCCTTGGTGTCTGCAAGACATTATATCCAACTGGTTACTTGGGACTTGAGCTTCCACCTCACTTTTCCTCACAAGCTCTACTGGATCTTCCACTTTGGGGAGACAACACAGAACATGTGCAGATTTCTAGAGAAGTCTCATTAAAAACTTTGTACTTTTTCCATGTTGATTTTTCTTTTCTACTGCATTTTCTGGCAAGAAGTGGCATACTCCAACTACTCCAGACACCACTATAAATACTTGGACACTTCCAAACAGATCCTCCCCTTTACTACTGCCTCTCCAGTGCTTAAAAGCCTGTAAAAAGTGTCCAGTGCAAAAATAACTTCTATCCCATCAGTTAGTTGCTCATTAAATTTCACTGTGTATAAAGCTCCTGTAAAAAGGAACAAACAAGAACTTGACAGATATGTCTGCTTCTAACTTCCAATCTTTTTCTAAAATAGCTTGATACTGAAAAGCTTAAGGGCTAACACTACTGAATGACAACAAAAAAAGACTTCAAGGAGCTATTCTGACCACTAGTAAGTTGTTGCTTCCCATTTATGCTACACAAGCATCTTAAAGGATACTGGGCTCACTGATATATAGTTGGGTATCATGGAGCTAATACAAGGAGGAGGGAAGAGAATCTTAAGTAGCACCAGCAGGAAAAAAGTTGCAGGAAACTTTCAGATCAAAGGGGTCTCTGCCTTCACATGGAGCACTTTCTAAAAATAAAATACTCAGTCCTGTTTCCCAAGGCTTTTTACTGAGCCAATACTGCAGTTCCACCAGCAGTAAAAGCAAAAAGCAAACACAAGCCTCTAAATCAACCCGACCACCAAGAGCATTCAAAAATAGCTTCACATTTACCATGCACAACGTATTTTGTAAAACAGCTATTGCTACTATGGAAGAGGAGAAATGCATGCATTTACTCTTGCGCTAGGTTTTTAAGAGCACCTATCCAAAAAGTACAATAGAAAACATAAGAAATAGTTAGAGGCTATAAACAGTTAAAACAAAACCAGCCTTTGGTAGATAGCGAAAATGCACATATTGCATATGATGTACCTATACTTGGAGGAAGTTTACCTTCAAGGCTGTAAAGCAAGAAAACTTTGGTGCAAAACTTGCTTAATGATTTCCTTTACCTTGTGGGTTGATACTCTGTGCTGAGCAATTACAGTTAGTTTTTCTAGGAGCCCTCGTAATCTTTCCTGTGTAGCGTGGGAGATCAAGTTCACAACATCAGAGTTAAGTTCCATAATGTCATGCCTTTTACCTGTGGAAGCAGAGAAAATCCATTACATGTTTTAGTAGTAGCTGATAATTGAAATAATTAGCACAGCAGGTATTCTGTTCCCCCTGGAAGTCATACCCATTATGAATAAAGGTTTGGAGATTATGATTTTCCCGGTAAAGTCACAACTTCAAAGATCTTAGACATTACATTAATAAAACTTAGCCTGGAGCTTCAGAAAATATAGACATTGTTTCACTTAGCCTCCAGAACCACTCTCCTTGCAAGGTCATTTATAGGACAAAGTTAATAAGAACACAAATCAAGCTTCGTGTTCGGGGAAGGGGAGAAGCCGTAGCTGTAGAAATTAGTGCCATATTCTGTTAATTCCAGTAATTAAAAAAAAATAGAGAATTACATTTTGCCCTACTTGACACTGTGCTTGTTAACAACTCATGACATTTATTTGATGAGCAGGGATGGGTTTTGCGCACACTCCAAGCACACAGGACCCTCTCACCTGCCTTGACCAACTGGTACAGGGCAGGCCAACTCCACTGTCCCACAGCAGCAGCTCAGACAACAGATCAAGTCCAGCCAGGGTCATCATGTCACAATCTTCCACCTTCAACCTTTTTTCTGAGGCTGCTGATGCCTCTATCTGTGTTTCAGCAGCTGTGACCGAGGCTGCTGACAGCTCAAGGCAAAGCTGTCCCAGCCCCGTGCTGAGCTGGGCATCACCTTCACAACCTTCCTGTGGCTGCAGGCTGCCAACAGAGAAGTTTTCCTGTGGTTGACATCATCGATCACTCAACACAACTCTGTCAAGACACTTGAACAGCAACTTTTCCCTGGTAGGCATGGCAAGGCAGCAGTTTCACATGCTTTGTATGCCACTGAAGCGTACTGCTTTTCCTTGCCCCTCACTGCATCTACAACAGCTGTAATACTTTATGATGCAATACACAGCACACCTTAAAAAACCCTCTTTCAGTATTTATTGCCAAGTGTAATGTTAAGAATGGATGAACAGTACACTGTAAAAAAGCCAAACAAAGCATAACTAATCACTAATAATTTGCCTTTGCTACTCTGAAAATGAGCATCAATCTTGCAAGGCAGGGAGAATCCACAGTGTTTACCCAGATACGAGCAAAGCATTCTCACTGTTTGATCTTGGCCTCTAAGTGTTGGCCCATACCTTAGCTGAGTGCAAAGCTCATTTTGTTCAAGTGCCTTTCACCACCTTCTCTGCAGTTTTCCACTATACTATCAGAATACTGAAACATCAACTTAAAAGACAAAACAAAACCCCTCCAAACCTCAAAACCTCCCTTCACACGTTTCCCAAACCAAAGGGGGCTCGCTTCAAGAGCAACTCATTTTCTGAGTTGCTGTATTCCCTGGCAGTACTCCTTTCCCTGCAATCAAAACTTGAAATTCACAACATTAAGAATAATAACAACAGTATTTTATTATTATTGTTATTGTTGTTATTATGAATATTATGAACAGCTAGCATGCCAGACACAAAACAGCCAGGCCTGTATTTTTCATCTTCTATTGAATTGTCTTCACACCAAACACTTATTGCAGAATAAGTCCTTTCTGTGTCTGTAGAACTCTTTGTTTCTCCTTCTATTTCCCACAGATAACTGGTTAATCCTCTACTGAATTTTGAGGAAAGCCTCTTGGCACCAGTTTTAAGGGGCATTTTCCTTTTTCACTAGTAGCACATCACTTACTTCACTCCGCGATGCCCCACGCAGCACATGTTGCTACCCGGTGCCGGATGGAGGGGATCACGTTTGCGGGTTACATCCTTGTCACGGGCTAGCTGCTTAGTGTGGACTAACAACAAGTTACACATAGGAAGACTTTGCAATCACATAGCTAAACCACTGGGACAAAATTACAACTGCATGTATGAACTGCAGGCTATCCTGAATACTCAAGTGCAAAACTCACTGTTCCAGTACGGCAAGCTACCAGGCAGAGAGCAGGAGCAAGGAGTTGAGCAATGTTCCCTCAGTTTGCTGTACACAGCAGTGGTAGCAATCAGCATGGTGCGATACAAATGCATGCTCCCTGCTCTGACATAACACAACATTGCTAAGCAACAGTTATTATATTGCTGAGAAGCTAACAGCTGAGATGATACATGCACTAAAAACATCCTACTGGAGTTTAGACTCAGCCATTCAGCATACATTCCACAGTCCTGTTCACAGCAGCCTTGATGGTTTTTGCATTAAAATTTCAGTTTAATTTTTCAAAATTTAAAAAAATATTTATTTTATTTTTATTTATTAAAAAATCTGATAATAAAAATTATTTAAAAAAATGACAGAGGTCACCATAAACAAAAAGTCTGCCCTGTGCATGTTTGAAACTTCCTCCTAATCACACGACAGGATCTGTAATGTTCATCAATACAGTACATATATCTGAACAGACTGAGGAATGCCAAAGTTGTTAGGAAAGTCAGCATAATGCATCAAGTTAGGAACTGCAGAAATAGAGAAGCCATGCTCAAGTGTTTGATTTGACACTAGCATCTATATGGTTGGTTGTGTTCCATTAACTTCAAAGTTGCTTAGTTCTCACATGCAAAATTGACACCAATTTCTTTTTTTTCTGGTTGTGCTTCAAACTATTTCCATGTAAAAAGCAGAGAACAGTTGTTTCCCAATGGGGAAAGTAAAAACTCAGTATAGTTTGGTAGAAACACATGAATTGAGATGGCAAATCTTTAATAGGTCCAAGTCCAAAGATGGGAGGCTGACTGAACAGGCAAGAAAATACCAGACACATACATGTCACATATGCTTTGTCCTCACCTATGTTCAAGATCTTCTTCTGAAGCACTTCTGATGAGAGAAAAGGTTCATCTGCACAAGAGTGGATCACTGTACCAATGAGCTCTGAGTTTGCTGCCAAAATGCATGCGTTCTCCTCGTTAAGATTGACCCCAGCCATAGAAGTCACGTCATTTATGTCATCTTCATCTCTACTAAAGAGAAAAAACAGTATTTTGTGCTTCATTCAGTATGGATACAAAGAAAAAGCCTCTCAACTATCAACAAACATTCATGTATCTTGGAGGCTACCCCTATACAACAGACATTTAGTGTAGCCACAGGCAGGTGGCTAAAAGCTGTCACACTTCCGTGAAGTGCCTCTCAAAGGTTAGCTTGACTAGCTAACATTGCCCCAGTTGCTAGGCATGCAAATCCTTTACATCAAACTGAAATTTTGAGCAAGCTTGGAAACCAAGGACTGAGGTAAAGCTGGATTAAAAGTCCCCACAGGCCACCCACCCTGCACCACTGCTCTTACAGCCTGAAATTTGTTCTAAAACTCTAATTCACCAGGTAGAATGATGAATAAAGCTGAATGCTGACTCATTGAGCTTGAACAAGTCCATTTGCTGAGATGCCTACTCTATGAACTGAAGCTTACAGCAGCAAGTATATTTGTACAAACCTGATCTTCACTGTTCTTTCAGTGAATTCCCTTAAAGAAAAAGTAAGATACAAACACTCCTTGTCAGTGGTATACAGAACAAACCAGACCTTGCCCAGTCCACCATATAGTACTTATGCAAACAGCAGGGAGGATGCTACTAAGATTCTGAAGAACATCTGTAGGGCTCCACTACTTAATATCCCTCCATCAGCTGAATTCTGCTTTAGCAAGTTCAATCTACAAATTCAAAGTAAAAACTCACTCTGGCATACTTAGGGCTAATATAACTAAGACGAACTATAAACATGTTACAAGCAAAGCTGATGTAAACAAACAGCCTGTGTGCTTCACCCGTTTTCTACACCATTTCAGTTAAAACACTTTATTGGCAAAGTTCTTTGCAAGACTTTAGTAGTAAAAATACCCAAGTTATTTTCAATTAAGTTTGGATCCTCAAAAGAAAGCTTTTTTACTTGACAAAGTGACAGAGGTCCCTAATGGTGGGTGGGTTCAAGGGTTTAGAATTGACACAAGTTGGCATTACTGACACAGGTGTAAGTACTCAATCCAAAGGTCTTTTGATTTGGAAAACACAAGGAAACAAAAGCCAAAACCACACACATACCTCTCTCCTGAAAACTATCAATGGCAAGGTTTGCTAAACTTCATTTTCAGAAAATACTGTGTGTCCTACATAACTCTTGAACAAGGGATTAGTCAGAAACTTGCCATTCTTAGGGGAAATGGGATCTCTTGGAGGCTGTCTTCTGCCTGACAACAGGTAGAAACCAAAGGTATTAGAACACAGGTTACATTTGAGCAATCCTCAAAAGACATAAGGAAGCACTGGGATTTCTCTTTATAGATGCATTTTCTCCTTTGGCCTTCAATAGGTTTCTACAACACAATTTTTCTCCCACAGAGTTCTACAGAGAAGCTGGGCTAGAAAAGGAGTCCAGCCTTCCCCTACTCTTCCCACTGTTCATTTGTGTGCTCTCCTGGCTAGGAGTTTCTATATGATTTGTTCAGAGAAAAGGGGACCCAACAGATTTTCAGAATAGCTTCATTAAGTCTAAGAGGACACAACTCCCTGACCAGGCTTGTGTCCCAAATCCATAAAACATTAAACCCTAGGATTGTCGGAATGGTTAAGTGACCACAGTTCAAAGCTGATGTCACTGCTGCCATAACATCTTCCCTCCTCCCACGCCTTCACAACCAGCAGCTGAGCAATTCCAAGCACATACTGCTGCTCTATCAGTCTAACAGAGACCCTGATCTTTCAAGCAGCCTGTAAATGAAGCTTCACTGTGTGATAATTGAGTGCTAACTGATCTTCACAACTATGCTCCACTTTCTTCTTCTTAATGACCACTACAGAGAAGTCTCTGCTGGTGGCAGAGACAATAATCCAACCCAAGTGCAGTGACTGCCAGATATCTGGTAATAAAGGAGTTTACAAAACGAGCACAACTAGCACCAAGAACATACCACAAAAGTTACCAGAGGTGCAGATGACGGAACCCAATGTTCCTGCATTCAAGTGAGGGTGCTTGCACCTCAGGTGCAAGAGCCAATTCTAACTTCTTGACTCTGGGATAGAAGTTCACACCAAGTCACGGATCAGTGGCCTTGATGCAAGATAAATTTGCACCTATGGAAACACTGCTGCTGACATTACATTACATCACTACTTTTCCTTAGGAGTACTGCTCACTAGGGAGGTATCTAAGCTTCAGAAGCCACATTAAGTTTGTACTTTTCACTATTTTTTTTCTTGTTGTTCAAACAAACATGAATCAGTTTAAGTTAGGTATCATGTATTTAGAGTAAGCTAAAAAAAATCATTCTACTACAGTGACAAAATTAAAATGTTCAGGAGTATATACATGTAGGATATGGAGTTGCTTTTATTTTGAACAATTCCCCCCAGAAGTTCCCTCTTCTACATAACTTTTTAATGCTTTTTGTATTTGATCGTATCACACAGAAATCTGCAAGAAAAAATACTTCCCACCTACTATAAATTTCCAGTGCTTTAAGGTTATCAGGACAAGGGGGAAAACAGAACAGAGTTCTGAGTGTTACCCTGCATGGGTTGGGTTTGACATTTATACCGAGTACTCCAACAGAAAAGCAGCCCAAAAATGCAGATGCAGCTCACATCTAGGAATTTACTGTACTGGCTGAAAAGCGAGTCTGTGGCACCCTCTGGTGTTTGATCAACGCACATGTCATGATCTGAATCCTTTATTTGCTTCACTTTTATACATCAACAAAAGGGAAAAGTAGAAATGCACACTTAACCTAAACCTCCGTGTATCATCTCAGCCAGCTATGTGGGACAAAACAATTCCAGTGGAAGAAGAACCACCAGTGCTCCCTGTCACCTTGAGTCAGGAGAGGCAGCTGCCCATGTGTTCTCCACTCTGCTATCTCACTCCTGTTTGATTGCTAGTTGAAATTGCTGATACCTTCCAGATAAAATGCACAAGGCAAAGTTATATGAGCTTTGGAGAACAATTTATTACATAGATGCAAAATATTTAGTATTTGAATCTGCAAATGCATTTTTTCCAGGGTGTTCCAGCATATGTTTTACGGAAGTATATAGAGCAGTTTATAAAAACCTTGACAGTTTTAAAACAGACTGCCCTTCATAATATGTACCAAGGGACAATCAGCTACCATTAATGCTCATGCTTAGCTAAACCTTCTCATCACCATTTTCACTACTGCTTACCACTTCAAGCAACCAGAACAGTCCACTGAAAAGCAGACAAGGTCTAACTGTATCTTACTAAGTACAGCTTGGTGAGTATTACATACCTGAATCCTAACCTGGTCACACCATGGCAAAGGGAGTCAGGCTTGATGACATACCACAACGAGAAACCACAGTCTGAAGTGGCAGGTGTACAAACCCAACAAGACATGCTCTCTGCCCATTACAAATCTCATTGCAAACCTGAACAGGGGCAAACATGGTGCTTCTCTCTGCCTCTCAAATGCTCAGCCAGTTGACCAAGCACAGGTCAAAGAGCAGCTGAGCTGGGAATGACAGAAGTCAGGGCAGAAGAGAGTTAGGAATTGTCCTGGTTTTGGCTAGGATATAGTTAATTTTTTTTTCTAGCAGCCAGTACAGTGTTTGGGAGCTAGGATGAGAGCAACGCTGATGACCACTTGGCAACAATTAAAACCAATTAAAATATTTTGAGACTTCAAATTTGAATTCTCATGGACTTATGTTACTTTGAAAATAATAATTCAACAGAAGTCCATCTAGAATCACACTGAGATTTTTTCCCTACACTAACAATTTAATAATTCAGAGAAGAAACTTCAAATACTCAAACTTCTTCATGTAAAACAATTGGGTAGATCACAGAAAAAAATATATATAGAATTTGTTTGCTTGTTTGGGTTTTTTAATTATTGTTTATGAAGTGGTTTCTTTTCCATACCTCACTACTCAAAATTACATCCCAAATTATACTCTGAAGGACATTTCATAAGAGCTTGAGACAGCTGAACAGAGCTACTGCTTTAACATCAGCTTTTCATTTCAACTTCTGTCTAACAGATTTTAAGTGTTCAGCGTATACTGCATGTTACTGTAACAACCGCTTTCTGTCTATATCAGTGCACACAAAGCTGTAGCTTTCAAAAGATGAGAAGTCAACTGGTCAACAAGACAAAGGTGTCATGTCTGCTTCTATCCCTGGAAGAGCAGCTTTGAGGTTGCTTTAAAGTTGTAAGAGCCATAATGCTTATGGCAGCCTGTACCTCTGTTCCAACATTGAACCGCAGAGCTACCAAAATAACTTCTGCTTTTGAAAAATTAACCAGTTACCAGAACTAAATGCTTTAAGCATTCCTGTTATCTAAAGGCCTAGAGAATAAGCCAGAAGCCACTGCTAGAGGTGTAGTCAAAGACTTTCACTTGTATATACAGGAACAAGCTTGTAACTGGAGCTAATAAAGGATTTAAAAATACAGCACAGAGCTTTAGACGATACCGGCCTGTACAACTAACAGTTCAATGCTATCTGTCCTTCTGTAAGAAACGGAGATTATATCAGCTTTAATACTATGGAGACCCTTTAAAAGGCAACCTCGCCTTAGATTAGTTAATAGTACTCACAGGATGGAGATCAATATGCCTCCTCTACTAGTTAAAAACTGATACATATTAATGCACACTGTTTATGTAATTATACTGTTGTGATGAAAACTGAACCTCATCAGGACAGTTTTATTTATGCTAAGCATAATTAACACCTGCTATGAGGTAAGAAATTTTAGGTTCCCCTTTGCCAATTAGTGAAAAAACACATCATTAAGACAACTTAGAAACTTATTCAGGTCTGTTTCCGTCTCTATACTTGCTGTTTCTTTTGTTCCTTCCTACAGTGAACTTCTGCTGCTGTTTATTTTTACCTGAGGGATGTTGCTCCATTCTCTTTTATTTTAGCTTTCTGAACTGGAGATGCTCGAAGTGACAGAATTTTATTTCCTGGCAGAGTGATTTGTTTCAGAATGGAACCTAAAAGAAAACAAATCACACACCACAGTAGAAAGCAAAATGCTAAGACAACTGTTTTATCAGTTCACACTTGTAGCACAGGCTATCTTAGACTCAGTAACAACTAATTAGGTCCTCTTGAAAACAAGATACTCTAGAATCTTACATTCTGAAAGTTCCATATAGCCAAACCCTTCGTGCTCTAAGCAAACAATCTCCCCTGTGCTGACCAGTGAAAGGTTTTAGTGAATGCTGCAAGGAGCTTACTTGCAGTATTTTAACAAGTGCAAATGTTTGACATGCTTTTAACAGGTGCCATAGGCACAGCACTGAGTTTTTATCAGAACTCCAAGCAGACAGTAAAGACATTCAACTTATCACAAGAAGCTGGTTACTCTTGAGAGACAACCACCTTCTTACATTCCTACCAAGAGCCTGCACTTCTACACCTCAGCAGTGCCCTCCCTTGTCCACTCAAGGTGTGCCCCCTTACCTGCAGGAAACTGGTTAGTCTGCCCAAGTGTATTTAGCAGCATCCTCTTCTCAGCAGATGTCTGCAGGGTCAGCGTCGAAGGCTGCGCGAGTGTGGATACTTGCTTTACAATGGTTCCTGGTGGCTGTTGGACTACCTGGAAGTGCAATACCCAGTATCTAGAGTGAGAAGAGCTAATCATACAGAGAAGTAAATAGTATCACCATGTCCTTTCAGCCAGAAGTGCCACTGAGCACGTATGTGTGTCTAGCTTTCAGTTTAAAGCAAACAGCATGCTCAGGAAAAAAAAGTATTTTTTTTTTAAACACTTCCTGACAAGAAATCTTAACAACTCGTGGTGGAGAACATCAAGCTCCCGTTCATTCAGCGAACCCTAACAGATGCTTCACCCCTACTCTCTATTGGTATCCACATCAGATGAGTTTCACTGAGTATTACACAATTACACTAAGGCTTTCCACTCTGTAAGTCTTGCTTAACAGGCTATCAATTGAATGAGCCTCCCTGCCAACAAGTTCAGAAGGGCATCACATACATCTAGTTAAAAAGAGAAAACACCAAAGTAAACAGTTAGAAGTCTTGCATTAAATACTTTTTCCATCAAGAATTAAGGCTACACACAGTACACACTAGAAAGTTACTAAAGCATTTTTTGAGCCACAACATCAACTGTTAATAGAGATGCTGAGTTTCAAAATGTTAAGCAAAAGTACACTGAAAACATCGGTTACCAGGAAGCTAAGTACCAACACCTGCAGTGAGCAGAGCTGCACCGCTGAAGGGTACAAGAGAAGGGGGTTTAAAGAGGCTCTTGAAAGAAACAAAACCAGACAGCAGGATGTCACTGCAACACAAGACCTACAGGCACAGCCCATAAATTCTAATTCTTCCTCTTCAGGGGCAACTATTAAAATGCAAGAAAGTAATAAAATGGCAGCATCCCTAAAAGGCTAATTTCTAAGCCTCCTAGCTAGCAGAATGTGGGTTGCAACTTTTGATACATCCTTTGGAAAAGTTTCTGATTACAGGTAGCAAGAATCTTGTACTTTGTTAAAAGCAAAGGATTATCAGTATCTTAAGACCGAATCTTACATTTTTAGCAGCAAAAGGTCATACAGAGGAATATTCAGGGTAAAGAAACCACTTTTTCTCCTCTACATCTTTTATCCTAACTTCAGAAAGTCAGAAGAGTGCTTGTACAGTAATGCTGCACAAGTTTAAATAAAAAACTGACACTATACTTCAGAAATTAGGCTGCCTCCTGTCACCTGACTTCAGATTTATCGGTATACATCAGTGTGAGTATCACATATTTACATAAGGAGGCTTTTTGCACCCTATATTAACCTGCAGACAGCATCACGCTTTGGTATAGTAGCAGTAACATAAAACTGAGCTGAAGGTGGTGTTTGGAAACTAGGCTATGAACAAGCAGTTCTTGAGAGGAAACGTTAAGATCCCTGTCTCTCAACTTCTTATGCAGAGGAAAGAACCACAGGAGTACTAAGATGCACTGTGGACAGTCAAGGATCCCACATGCAGCACTGCTCCATGAACTACCCAAGCTAACATTTGTGTTTTTATGAGAACACAATTTAACCTTTCTGAAAGATAGAGCTGTGAGATGCAGGAAGTTGAAAATAATGTTAACAGCTTCATTTATATGTTCAGATAAACACCGAACCACTGACTAGTCTGGGTAAAGCACACAAAGGCTCCACCAGCACCCACACTGCCACACACCCAGAGATCCTCCCTACTACACCAGCAAGAATGATGCTTCAATTTCAGCACGCAAATCACTGAAACTGCCCAGGAGGAAACCTAAGTGTTCAAGATGAAGGAAGGTACAGCACAGAAAAATAAGAGACAGCCTCAGTGGAGGCTGAGAAGTCCTGAGTACCATCATACAACACATGCAGGACAAGCAGATGACCAGGCCCAATCAGTATGGGTTTATAAAATGCTGATCATGCTTGGCCAACCTGATCTTCTACGACAAGGTGGCCTGCTCAGTGGATGAGGGGAAGCCTGTGGATGTTGTCTACCTGGATTTCAGTAAAGCCTTCGACACTGTTCCCCACAGCATCCTCCTGGAGAAACTATCCATTCATGGATTAGCTGGGTACACTCTTCGCAGGGTCTTCTTCACTGACTGGACAGCTGGGCCCAGAGAGTTGGGGTGAATGGAGTTAAATCCAGTGGCAGGTCACAAGTGGTGTCCCCCAGGGCTCAATGTTGGGACCAGTGACCATGGATGAGGGGATTGAGTGCACACTCAGTAGGTTGGCAGACAAGACCAAACTGTGTAGGAGTGTCAATCTGCTGGCGGACAGGATGGCTCTGCAGAGGGACCTGGACAGGCTGGATCAATGTGCAGAGGGCAACTTTATGGGGTTCAACAAGGCCAAGTGCCGGAATAAAAAGCACCAATACACTTTAAAAAAAGATTGCATTGTAACATCGAGCTGGCAGCACTGGGACAGCTGCCCAAGGGAGATTTATTTACTTCAGCCTTACTTCAAACTAGTTTGCATTGAGAAAGCAAAGTCTGGAGATCAGCAGAGAGATGGCAAGGTATCATCACAAGCAGTACTGCTTTGTGAAGAAAACTCAGCAGCTGAATGCAGAAGCATACATCCAGGACAAAAAGCTTGGAAAATAGCATGGGAGATTCTCTGCTCAAGCAAGCTCAGCTCAAGGGACTTGACACTAGCAACAACTCATTAAGAACGAGGAGTTGGAACAGCAGAAGCACTTCACTCCTTGCTTCATCCACTAGCAATGTCCAGACAGCACATCTCACTGGTAATTGCAGGGACTGCACCATAAAACTCTTGCTCTTTCTTAGCATGAAGTCATAGTCTCACAACAGCCTTCTGCCTTTGGAAACAGCAGCTGATAATGTAAATTTTTACTTATTGTGCTTTAACAAGGGACAAAGCAATACTACAGGAAGACAAGCTTACTTTCCAAGATGTACCTTCTGTGCATGACAATGTCCTTAAATGAGACTGGATTAAGAAAGTCACTGGTAGGGGAAACCTGTCTGAAATGCAACTCTCATAGCACAGGCACGCAGTCATCCCCAACAGCATCCCTGAAGAATGGGTCTCTCAGTGCCTACCATACAAACCCAGAGTTTCAGTAGTCATGCCACAGAAAAAACAATCACTTCACATCATTCCAGACACAATTCTGATATTAAAATACTGCAGTGCTGCCTTCTTAAACAGCACCATTGTTACATTGGAGCCGGCACATGAAAGTTCGCTTTAACATGCTGAAACACAAGAGACCTAAATTAGAAATGGACATGCAGAGGGAGTGTATGGCATCAGACAACCCTGTGGGCTGGAAAGGGAAAGAAATTGCTGGCAGCATTGTTCAGACAAATTTGCACAGCTGGCATGTGCTTTCTTTCAGCTGGCAGCAGGACCCTTCTGTTTAGGGAGATGAGGTCCAGATTTGTTTTCTTGTGGGAGGAAAACAGACTTTCTATCCTTCCAAGGAACTGCACCAGAGAAGCCCTAGAAGATACAGCTGCTTCTACTACCTGTGCTCTTCATGCTAATACATTGTGTGAACACCAAGTTCCTGATATGGCTAAGCTGTGGTCACCTCAGCCCTTCAAATGCAAGAGCAAAATTAAACAAGTATTTTGAAGAGAAAGTATTCTAATCACTCTGCTTGGGACAAATGAAGATTAATAAATTAAAAAAAAAATCAACAAAACCACATTTTGTATGCAATTCAGTGCTTGTAAGTCACAGCAAAGAAAAGTGATTGCAGTGGGCTGACACACAGCAGTAAGTCATTTCTTAAGTTCACCAATATCACATTCAAGAAGTGTTTCTACTCCCCAGTGTAGAGCTGAGCTTCCTCATCTATTTGTACAGATGGTCAACCTTTCCCCTGGATTACATGGCTTGCTACGTAGCCAACAAACTTCTCCCCAGCCCTTGTACAACCTAGAGAAGCCCTCGTTTTCTTCTGGCTGGAATGTTGAATTTAGTCCTCAAAGACAGTAAGGGTTATCAACTCCTTTGCCAATTTGGCTTTAACTACTACCATCGAAGACTGTTAGTGCATATGCTTGATAACTGTTTTTAAAACAAGCCCACTCACAAAAGGATCCTCCATCCCTCCCTCCATAGAGCTGAGTGCTTTGTTCTTTTTAAGCTAATCTGAAAAGGAGAAAAGAAGTGCTGTAGCATAAGCTCTTCACTTTGAATGCAGGAATCTTGCATTGCATCCACCTTGTGTACTATGGAAGGAAGAAAATATTAAAACAGTTTAGGGGTCTGAAGACTTAAATCAAGGATACATAATAAAGAGAATTCACATACTAGATGCCCCACTGTATCTGTGGAAAGTAAATCTCATTTTGTAGAAAGGCTGATGTTTTTCTTTTTTAAGGGTCAAAACTTACATGGAAACCCTATCCAAGAACCAAGTTCTTTATCTGTCAAAGGGAGACTATTCTCTCTCAAATACTCAAGAACATTATTTGCAGGTGAACTAGTCAGCATACTACTCAGTATCTCAAACACCTATAACCCAAACTTAATGAATTTCTCAACGTTGCTCTTTTGGCTATGCCCATGATCCACAATATGTTGGTATTTAACATTAACATTAGCAAGTAGTTAACCTGTGCCAAGAAAAAAATGTTCACACATTGCTATTGAGGATATTGTTTTAATAAGACATTTATTCCTCACGGAATTTGTTAGCTAATGAGGCCTGATAGAAAAAAAGCCCACTTTGGATGACTTCATAATTAACTGTCTTCATAAATTCAGAGGTCAGAACTCTGTTATGAAAAGCTCCTTGAGCTAGTTTGTACGTTTCAGTTAACACATCACTAAACATCAAGACACCTGAGCCTGCAAAGTATCCAGGGTAAGAGATACAAAGGTAGGAGAGACTGGAATCCCTGATGGCTAGTGGAGGCACAGCCTCAAAATAGGTCATCAAATAGTAATTAACATAAGCATCGCACCAACTATTTCTGTTTCTGACACTAGTGTTTCCTGCCTTTTCTTTCCAATGCAAACTCACCCTGGCTACATACACAGCAGGGCTCAAGCTGGATGTTCAGTTTGGTGGAGCGGTGGTTGGCATGTCTTGCAGGGGACCAAGCTTACAGCTTGGCATTAGATTCACCTTTCCAGCAAGGGCTCAAGATCCCTACGACAAACATAACTGATTAACTCATGACAGGCTAGCTTAATATTAAAAAAAATCCAAGATCCAAACTGGTATCCTCTTTAAAAAGCAGTAAGAGTAAAGCAAAGAAGCCTGGTAAGAGGGAAACAGAGAAATTTATCTTACCAACTGTTTCACTTTAACCACCTGCTGAGCACCCACTGCCTGCCCAACCACAGAGTTTGGCTGTGAGATTTTAATACTGATTGGGGTTCCAATGACCGGTTTCAGAGGCTGGAGAGGGGTTGTTGCTGAAGATGCCACTGTAGAGACCAGCACTGGCTTTGCAGACTGGAGAGAGGATGTTGCTACTGCAGAGGTGAAGACTGATTTGACAGTTTGGACAGCAGTCAGCCCTGATGTTACTGTTGTGGTGGTGAGGATTGAAGGTGCAGGCTGAAGAGGTGCTGTCACCACTGCAGAGGCCGGAACTGGCTTCACGGTCTGCAAAGAAGCTGTCGCAGGTGTGCTGACAAAGACTGGTTTTGTAACCAGAGAGGCTGTGACTGTTACAGAGGCAGACACTGGTTTTATAACTGGAAGAGAAGTTGTTGCTACAGCTGAGGTTGCCACTGCTACTAGAGGAGCTGGTACTGCCAAGGAACCAGTTGAAACAGCTTCTTGGGCTGGAGCTGGCTGCTGCATACACTGCTGGATAAAGCTCTGAGCATTGGGCATTAGCTGCCGTAAGGCAAGCACGCTTTTCTAGAAGAAAGGAAAAACAACACTGAATGTAACAGCAGCAAAGTATTACACAATACTGGTACATTAGCAACCACATCTTCTTCCTCATCTTCCAATTTCATTTTACAAATTGCTTATTGCAAACATGATTTCCTAGAATTCAGGCACCCTTAAATTGATGACAATACCGCTCAGTGAAGACAAGAGTAACCATCAACGTGGCCTGAGAAAAGGTCAACAGTCATCACAGCTCTACTGCACGCAGCAAATCTCATCTAGAGGGAAAACCCACACACAATCTCTTTTTTTTTTTTGTTTTGTTTAGATACTTCAATTTGAAGCATATGTTCTAGGAAAAGACCGGTTTAACTTTAATCACCTAAAAAAAATTTTGTTTTTCCAAAACCCCCTGCTGTAATTTAACAGCTGCATGTTATTCCCAGGGAAGTGGTTGAGTCCCCATCTCTTGAGGTGTTTAGAAGACAGGTAGATGCAGTGCTTGAGGACATGGTCTAAGGGTAGACTTGGTGGCGGCAGGCTAATGGTTGGACTGGATGATCTTAAGGGTCTTTTCCAACCTTAACAATTCTGTGATTCCACAGAGCCTGTCTGACAGAGAACTACAAATTATCCAACAGTCAGAAACAAGCTCTGAAGACCCGAGTGGTTCTAAACCAATACAGCTGTATCTACACTAGAGGGGGATACCAGTTTAATAATGCCTCCACAGCACAGCTTAAGCCAGACAGGTCCCTGCAACAAGAGAACTTGGCAACATTTCATTCCTATTACAGCTATGTTTGGGAAGGTTAATGGACGGAATAATCTTCAGGTCCTCCACAGGTTTTGCTCCTTTGACTATTTAGTGTGTTATGGCTCAGAACCAGGGGAAATCAGTTCTGTGGCTACCTGTATTTTCTCACACAACTTTTTTTTTTTCCCTCCCTCTAACAGTTTGTGAAGTCTGCAAGAGTACTCAGCCTAGTGTTTGTTGCTCTGGGCTTGATGCAAAAGGAACATGTTGTTGCACATGTCTCACATTCAGAGTGAACAAACTGGACATATAGACCTTCTGCAGCACATCTATCTGTAATGTTCACTTTCTTTTCTTTTTAAAGGCTTCTTAGTATTCCTCATGCTCCTGATAAAATTTATTTACCAAAAGCACACAGTACAGAGATTTCAAAAAAATCAAGCAGGCTTTACAGCCAAAGTCCCTGTACTCTTCCACCTATGGGAACAGGCAAAAAAGCAAAACACATGTAGCAACTTCATCAAAAACCTGCAGCTCAAAAATAAGAGACAATATAGAGTCCTCCCTAAAATTCCACTTCATCAACCAAAAGTCAATGGCAAGAAGCCATATTACATTTCTTTCAAGACTCAAGCTGCAAGTTTGTGAGGGAAACACAAGACCAGGCCCTATCTTTGTAGCACCTTAGAGAAGTTCTCCTAAAGTCACCTTCCATTTGACACTTAGTCTGTCCAGTCACAGCTGCCCAGCATTACATAGCATTTAAGTCTAGTCCATGTCAACTACCCATCCTTCACGTACTTCAGGAAAAAAAGCAGCAATCAAGGTGCAAAATGTTTTAAAAGGCAGCAAAACTGTGAGGTAACACTGCTTAGTCATTGTCACAGTATTTCATTGCTCATACTGAGTAGTACAATAGGGAGAGAGCACCTTCTCAAGGATGACACAGTACAGATACTGCACTAAAGCCTGGAGGAGGCCAGTACCTGGGCAGAACACCACAGGAAAAACATGCAACACCCCTGCCGAGATGGATCAGGGTTTGACCCATGGTGATGAACCTACTCCTGTGGAACCGCCTCAAGGTCACACCTCTCCCCTGTGAGATGGCTCATTAACTCAGGCTGAACACTTCCACCAGTGTGTGAAGACAGCACAGTGCTTCAGCTAATAATCCCTTGGTGGACCCAAAGGGGCAGAAAAGCTGATGAGCTCCCCAACAGTTAGTAGAGCTCTGGTGAGACTCCCTCCACACAACTCACAGAAAAGCTCTATTAGTGACACTGACCCTGCATTCACAGCTTGCAGCCAAGGTTCCAGGAAGGCACATGCTCTGAGCTTTTTTATTTAGCTTTTTCATCATGGGCTTTTAAGAAACCTCCAGGGAATTAAACAGAAATGATATGTGACCAATATGAAAATTTTATATCAAGTCCCCCAGAAGAGACTGCAGTCTTCTACACCTGTGGCAAACTTTCTAAAAATCATTTAAAGGCAGTTACTGCAACAAAAATACTCATCCCACACTTCAAGAGATTAACGTCAGCCATCTAAAGCAATACCAACATTATCACGTGCATTGTTACATGTGCTGTCAAATACTGAAGACAACAAATTCCAGAAAACTTATGTCCTAGCTTTAGCACTTAACTATTCTTCCTCAATTTCTAAACTATGCCTGTAATGAATGGCAAGGAAAAAAGCATATCTACCAAGCCTATGAATACTATGTGTGTTGCAATTAAAAGTTTTCCACGTTGTCACTAAAACTGAATACTTGCTATACAAAGTTTTCTCTTTTTTTGATTGTTATGAATTCCATTCTATTATATGATTTAAAGTGTTAAGAACTCCTTTCTAATTATCATTATTTAAATGGCTATTTGTTTGAAGGGAGGTAGAGTTATCCTGGGTTACTATTCCTAAATTGCATTAGTCCTGTCAGATTTTCTAGAGAAAGAGATTGGGTTTTCTGTACCTCTTGTCACACACAACCCAGCAGACAGATGATTACTAGCTATATGTCAATTGTTTGAACTTAAGTACCACATAAACTATGCACAGCCTCCACTGTCAGTCTTCTGTATTAGAATTTAGTATGATTACAGTTTTGATGAGAAAAGGTCATCTTAGTATAGCTGCTCCACTGAAGATGCACCAGCTTCCAAAACATTTGTCCCTACTAATGACTAGAGGGCAATTACTCTCCAGTTTAAGAACACAGCAGGAGTTAGTTACTTCTCTCCCTCCTGAAAAATTGTCTTCAAGAGCAACAGTCATGCAGAGCTAGTTATTCCCTCGAATGAGGTGGACAATCACCTATTTGAATGCTCCAACTCTTCAGTTTCCTGTTCTGGTCATCTTTTCTCTTCATTAAATACTACATATCCACCATCACTTACCTGGAGAAAAGGAACTAAATACGGTTGTGGAGACGACTTGAGCTCTATATATAGCTTTTTTGTAAATTCTTCTGGTTCGATTTTAGCTTCCTAAGAGAAAAGTATAATTACAACGGTAAGTTATAACTATTAATCTATGACTGTTTTTTCCCCCAGGTGTATAAAAAATTCATTACATTATTGTGAAATCGTTCAATGTCAATACCTGAATGCTTTCTTCCCCTCTTATATTTTTAAACAAAAAGTTCTAGCATAGAATGATCCTGTAATTTAGATACAGTATTATCAAATTGAAGTAAAATCATAAACTCCAGGCAGGTAACACACTTAAGGATACGTTCACACACCTTACTGAAGTGAACTTATAGAAACAGGTTTATAAGTAGCACCAAGTACCTCATTGTTATGTAGGAGTATTTTAAATCCACTCTTCTGTAAAGGTAGCTTATCTGCATAAAGATCAATTTAAAGAGACCAGACACAAAAAACAACTCAGTAGCTGCTGTGAAGACAATTCTAGCCTAATGGACACATAGCATAATAAAGCAGAACACTTAACATTGCCTTTCAAAAGCAGGAGAAACTGAACATCACAACTTTTGCACACAACTACACCTCCCGCTTGCAGATCTGTTAATTCTTTCCACTCTACCCTAACACAAACACCTGACTCAAAGGTTAGTGAGGGGTCTCCAGCCTACTAACCCTCCCAATTATTTCAGTGCCACCACGACAGAGCTAAGGTGGTGAGTAAGCCCAGGTGCTGCTTCCCTTTCTCTCTCTCCCAGGTGAAATGCTGCCACAAAGTCAGCAAGAGCATTACCTCCTCCAAAAAAGTACGGGCACACAAGGAAGAGACACCCCAACATCAGTTGGTCTCCGCAGAGAAATTACTCCTCTCACCTCTGTAATCTTCAGGACAACTATTCCAAGGAGCTAGATGGAGCAAGAGGTTTCAGGACTGTATATCCAGACAAATAGAACTCAGAGCACCTCTGATATTCAGTAGTTTGTTCTGCTGCCTGTTAGATCTCGAACTATGGTCACAGGGATCTCAACGACACAGATGCGGTGATTTGGCACACTGCATCTCAATTCGTGTGAGGCACTTGACGCCCACTTCATAAGAATCTGCCTTAAGTACCATTTTACTTCACAGCTGTCATTCCCTCATGCGTATGAAACATTAATTTATTTTGCAATTAAATCATACACACTGAACGGCAGAACAGACATTTTTAAAATATTACATAAAGCAAACAAATGCACAGTTAAATGATGTGTAAATATCTGGTAACGACCGTTCTTTAAAAAAACAAAACCAACAAACCCAAAAACACACACACAGCACAAAAAAGAACAATTCTAGCATTTTCCTACAGCACCAGAATGGATAGTCCAGCAAGGACACAAAGGCAGAGGAAGAAAAGTAATCAGCTTTGCAAGGCTGCATCTTGAAACAATCTGATCTCAAAAATTACATCTCCTTCTATGCTGTGCTTTTCTAGACAGAAAAGTCCTCTGGTACCACTAGGAAAGCCATCCCCCCTCCACCAGCCCACAGCCTTCTGCTACAGTGGGACATCAGAACAGCGGCAGCGGTCAAATGCCAAGACAAGAAGTGGCAGGAGAAATTGTTACTGAGAAAACCCAGCTGTGCTGAGGTACAGCACAAAGTGGCATATGGAAACCACCTGCAAGGAGGTAGAGAGAGAGAGGTTGGCAGCAACCACATTTTCTCCATCCCACTGTCTAAAGACATAGATAATGTCACGCTTGTTCCACTGGAGCATCCGCTATCAGCCTATAAGTTGTTTTTGTCTTGGACTAATGCAGTAGCGTGTGGGCTTAGTACTGCACTACAGCCTCCAGTTAACACTTATGCCATTAAGGACTGAAAACTACAGCAACATTAAAAAAAAAAAAAGAAAANACCCAGAAGTTGTGGTAACACCAACAGCTCCTCCTGCTCTAGTTACCAGTAGTTACGTGTGGCTTAAAATGAAATAGGAAGGTGAGGGGAAGAAAATACAGCATGGGGTCCAGTTAAAAATAGTTCTAATGTAAGACTTAAAGAAGACAGAGCCACAAATCCAAACCTCCAACTGTTTGAAAAATAACAAGACAGGAAACAAAGCTATGATAAAAGTCAATGTCAAAACTGATACACAAGTGATGCAATCTTTGTTTAAAAAGAAAAATCTCACCAATAGATTTTGCACCAGATTCTTCACATTCTGCCCCATTTCAGGGGCTTGAGGTCCACTAGATGCCAGTTTAATTAGCGTAGCAAGAAAATTCTTGCATTTCTTCACGTTCTCTAGCATCTCCTAGCATGGAGATAAAGAGAAGACTATTATTAGACATTGGATTGGCTCTCCAACCTCTGATGAATAGAAAGAATGTTAATTTTTAATTAAAAACGTTTTTTTCTTCCTTACTGTAGAAGCGCTGGTCTGTGCTACTGTCGAGCCCTCTGCTTTCACAGAGACAGCCTTTTGGGACAAAGCTTGTGCAGGTGGTCCTGTAACTGGAAGTTTTACAGGTGTTTCAGTACTCCAAGGCTTTGCAGCAGTAACTGCAGTAACACTACCTGTTGCAGCTGCTGGCTGTAAAGAAAAATTAACACTTTTTAACTGAAGACTAAGGTGACAAACATACAATATTCTGCTGGCATATAAGGTAGCACCCTCACTTGACACTACTATTTAAAACAAAAGGTTTTTATCTTTTTAAAAAAAAAGTTTGGAATAATTTCATTTTACAAGGCTTTATTTAATTTGTTAAGTGACAGAACCCCCACATCCATATTTCTTTGTAAATCAAGGGCAGAGGGAAGAAATGACACAGGCTCACCCAGGCTGAAGCACAGACTGCAACTTCAAGTGAAGAGAGAAAGCTAAAGCTGGTTTGAAGAAACAACAGATTAACTTTGCCAGGTTCATACAGACCAAGACAAATGAATTTTAGACAATGCTAAACCAGGTGATACTGTAATTTCTTATCTTCATTTCTTCCCCTGCAGCTCTTCTCCCAACTGCAATATCTCTTACTTTTCCTAACACCAAAAGACATTATGTCCACTTTGAAAGGATGCCTGTGCCCACAGAAGCAGCCAGCTAAGCAAGCACCTTAAAAGTTCTTCCTGCCTTTTCCTTCTGGGCAGCAATTTGGGTCTCTTTCTCCTCTTGCCCAGACCCAAACTCTCTCAAAATTCAGTTATTTTGAGACTTCCTTTTATAAATCTCATTAGATTTTACCAACAGGTTCAGAAGCTCCAGCAGCAGCAAGAGAGTAATCAATGTTTAGGGAAAAAGGACCCAACTGCCTCTCTCCTTTGCAAACCAGGATAAATAATAGTTTCCAGAGGAAAATCTACTAACTGAAGTATTCCTACATTAGATTTTGAAGAATGAAAAAAAATTAAAAGCTCCACAGCCAAAAACACCCCAACACAGTTCTGATAGAATAAAACATGAGTTTGCCTACAAAAAACACTACTTTCAATTTCTGAACCTGAAAACTAAAAAGCCAGATTGAACCCATGTGTTATAGAAAGGCAAGATCTTCAGTTCTGTGTCGTTTTCCCTCCAAACCTCTCTAGAGAAAGTCTGGTTTTGTAGGCCAAATTCTAGGTTCAGATCTGTGCAACACAATTGCTTTCACTGACTCTTAAAACACATATAGACCAAAGTTTAGTCCAGCAATCATAAATTAATACTTGCTAATTGCATTAGCGATAAGACAGTAACACAAGACCCCAACTTACCCTAACACGAATAATTAAAAAAAAAAATCTAACCAAAGTCAGACATCACGCAGAATATCAAAGGGCTTCTAAGTCTTTCAAGATAGGGAAAATTAATAAACAAACATTTAAAGCTAATGCAAGACACTGGCACTTTTGTCATTTATTAGTAATTTTTTCTTGGGTGGGTCCCACCACCACCCAACCTGCTGCCAGCTTGACATGAAAGAAGGCAGCAGCTACCAGAAAGCTTTCCAGCTTAGGCTCCCACTGTTGGTAACACTTTAATAGCTCTCTGCAGGATCTTTGCCACCACCACCGCCTCTTCCAAGGATGAGGCTCAACAGCTCTAAGAGCACAGGGAGGCAAACTGGGCATGAGAATCCCAGAAACAGATGGATGGGAGGAAGACTGAGGGGGACAGAGCACAGATCTGTCAAGCTGCAGTGCCCTGGGCTTTTAAAAGCTGAAAACATGAGGTTGGGGGGCTGATCTCTTGCAAATTCCAGCGTGTTTACATATCAAGACCAGAATGGCATTTTATCAGCCAAGGGAGGAACAACAGGAAGTCTGCTGGACCCTTTTCTCAAGAAGATGAATATTTGGGAATTAACTTCTGTCATCTGCCCTCAACCTTTTTCACTACTGACAATTCTCATTCTCACTTCAAGCAACAGAGAAACAGTCGCCATAAAAAAAAAATGGCATTAATCCTGCATATTTTGAAGTAATTTCAAGAGAAGAAGTGCTCTGCATCTTAATGAGAGTGCCCCAGCATGATGCTAATTAGATACTTTGCAGCTTCTTTACCCCATCTGGAAAGACGTTAAAAAAATAATTAAGTGCAGGTATTTTGCCCTACCTCAGATCTTAAACACTCAGGAACATCAAAAAAAAAAAGGAAAAATTCTTGTAGATGAGAATAATCCTGGAGTCAGTAGCTAGGTTTGAAGGTAGCAGTGTTCCAAGTAGAACTTAGCATAGGATAAGAGCTACACAACCAAGTCAGCAGAGAAAAAATAATCCTTGTCTCCCACTTTTTGTGATGACATCATACTTCTACACCAACACTCCTCTCCTGTAATCTCAAAAAAACCTCATCAAGACCAACATCTGAAATGTTTTAGAACTGATGAAGGAACTGCTGCTAAGTAAATCAGACCCAAGGACTCTTCATTTCCCAGGAAGGTTCCTGCAACCTTAAGCACAGACTCCCTTGTCTACCCCAGGGCAAGGAGTGAAGTGGCTCCGTAATGGAAGGATGTATCCATATTTCACCTGAGGAATCCTTTGCAAAACAGAGGGGCTCCAAGGATGCCACTCCGAAGAGAACAGCACTATGAACTTTTCCTGAAGTCATCACTCGCTCCTGACATTTAAATCCAGTTCTGTGGCTCATTAAAAGGGTTCAAGTTTCTACAGCAGAAACAATTATGGCTTACAAAAAATACTCCGTGTCTACTTCTAGGTATCTCAGAAGAACACTGGTTAAACTGATTACATCAAAACTGAACTAAGAAAGTACAGAAGAACCAAATCAAAGGCAATGTCAATTAAAAGAAAAAGTTGACAATATAAAAAAAAAAAAGCCTGACAAATCTCAGTGTTTGTCCATATTAGAGTGTGATG
Source organism: Heliornis fulica (assembly GCA_013399135.1). NCBI lineage: Eukaryota > Metazoa > Chordata > Aves > Gruiformes > Heliornithidae > Heliornis > Heliornis fulica. The sequence goes on from VXBZ01003944.1 coordinate 61,295, forward strand.
ATGTAGGCAGCTTCCTCATCCACCAGACGGAAGATAACTTTACCTTCATTTCTTCTCCATGGTGCAAGGTAGTGAAACAGCTTTTATATCCTAAAGATCTCTGTGCAGAGATCACAAGCACATGGTTTGCTAGCTAGTACTGAAAAATAAGAGTGGTTAAGGAATACTCAACACTATACTTAGACACAAAGTGTATGTTGTCTCCATTCTAAACAAAACAGAAAATGTATTAAGAGAGGCCTTTGGGTTTTCCCCTTTAACTCCAACATCATCCATCTGTAGTGAGAAGGAAGAGAAAAACAATGCACAGGCAGAGCTGTGAGTTTTCAGATTCCGATAGAGAACAGCAGGACAAATTTGTGAGACTGTTACCACTGTCAGTGAACATATCCCTCAATCCTTCAAACACCCACAAGGTCAAGAACATACATCCAGCATGGTTTATTTGAATGACTGATCCTGCTCGTTTATGGAGTGCTCAGTCAACTGCTACAGCCCAGTCTTCTTCATGCCCTTGCTCACAAAAGAAAAGGTATGTACAGGCTGCTATCCACTCCAGGTTATGCAAGAACAGAATATTTTAGCTGAAGAAATAAACAACTTTCTTTTCATCACATGCATTTATCCAGAGAAATCAGGAAACCCAGGCTGGAGAAAACATTAGGAAATCTCCCAGTAAAGCATCAGCTAGAGCTTGAAGTAGCTGTGTCATAGACTATGGAAGCACTGGAAATATCTCTCTGAAACTCTTCATTTAATCCATTGTCCATGCGCTTTCCTCTGTACTGAGATGAGCTGACACACACTGGCAAAAGCATAATTAAATTATATGTTTAAAAAGACATTCAGGAAAGAATTTATCATAAGGACAACAGTTACCAGCTCACTAAAAAACACATCAGAGTTGGAAATAACAAGAACATATCCATATTTGTCTTCAGTTCTCTCAGTTACCTCATATCCTACCATACTGTAAAGCTTGTCACCTACCTGTATTACAGCAGGTGGCTGAACAGTGGAAATCACAGCATTTGTTGTTGTTTGAGATAATGGTTTCACAGGAGTAGCTGCTACTTTCTTCAGCAACTGGGTGCCAGAGTTCTAAGGAAAAAAAAAAAAAAAAGAGCAAAGAGTCACAGAACCTGTGAGTTATAACAGGTATATAACATATAAACAGGTATAACATATAAACAACACCCAATCTTCCAATAACAATACAGTTTAAATGCCATTCAAAGCAGCTTAATACTCAGGAACACATTCAGAGACATTCAGACAAAATACCTAATCAGAACAAAACAATTAAAAGGATGAGTACGTTGGCAAGACCTATGCAGAGGGTACTTTTTGGTAAAGCTCTTGTGCTGACTACATTATACAACAGAAGAAAAAAGCTAGCAGACCTCAGAGAAGGAGGTGGGGACATGGAAAAAGTCTTCAGCTTTAGAGAAGCATCCCAAGAGCAGATTGTAAGGTTGCAGTTACTAGTAGTAACAACCTAAGTAAGTTTCCTTGGTTTTGGGTTTTTTTTATTATTATTATTTTAAATCTTTTGCATCATCGAGGAATGCCTTTATTTGGACTATACTATACGTAACAGCTAGCAGGCTTTTTTCAAACTGAGAAAACAAAGCACATAGCGATGCTTATGCCCAAAACCCAAACGTCATCATGCTGATCAGAAAGCATTGAAATGATTATTTAACCCTCCATATCGTATTTGAAACTGCACTATAACTATGCAACACACAGCTACGTCAAGGTAAAGCCAAGAGAAGTTACCTGCACAGCACATATTCTAATTGCAGGTGTGCTGGTCGGTGCAGATGGTCTCACACTTGCATTTGGTGTCTGACTCTGTGCTCGTGCTATTGCTTGTTGAGATACTAGCATTAGTTGGCCATTACTGCTTCTGATAAGAACAGTTCCTGTTGGAGAAAAACGTCCAGACTGTTAGAAGTGATATTATGGCTTTCCTATGCTTCTGTGGAAGAAATAACTAGACCACACTGATAAGATAATGTAATATTCAGTTTCTTAGTGCAAGGAACAGCTGCCAAGAAATGCAAGAAGTGTACATCAGCTTTACTCTGCATTTCATGACATAAAACAATTCCTAAAGCCAAGAGAACTTAACTACACAGCCACATAGAAACACTCATACAAGACACAAATTGTAAAGCAGCTCATGTTTTGAATAAAAAAAAAATCTATTTTGGACATTGAAAAGACAGACACCTCCCCCATATACTCTGGGATTACTTTAACAGTAACTCCTTTAAGCAGCTCTTCAACCTGAAAAATTCATCACCATTATTGGACTTGCCTGTTTCCATATATTTTTACTTTCTGAACATTCCAGCACATTCTTACAGGTGAAGATACAGTTTTAAGAAAAGCTGCAATGGGAACCGAGGCCTGACTGATACCAGTTCACCTGCCTATATCAAGACTGTCCCCCTCGGCCAGAGGGCAGTGTCTTCAATGAAAGCCAAGGCCACTCAGACATGTGAAGCTGGCCCTCTGCCAAGAGTTTGTCCAACAGCATTGAGCAGAAAATAAAAAATAAACCAAAATTCTGCCATGTGTCCTTGGGGTGGTTTTTTTTTTGTTTACCTTTAAAACCTATAGCTGGATCAGCCCAGTGCTATTCAGCTCCTACCACCTCTTTCCTAGAGACTGACAAACAATTAAACAGTTAACAAGCAGTTTTACTACAGCTTTCAAATGAAAATCCCCCTAAGGATAATCACGCAGATGCCACAGCACAGTCCCATCTTCCCTGCATGTGGAAGCCATTCAGCTACCGATGCAGCCTCCACCTCCCCAACCCCAGCCCCATTAAGGGTTAGGCTCTGGAAACTTCAGACCTCACACTTCAGGGTCACAGATACAAAATGTAAGCTGGATCTTTGGGCTGAATGGCTTTAGATCCTTCAAGGGAGCAGTACAGCACTTTAACCACTGCCAGTTCCTCACCTCCTTTACCTTCAACAGCAGCTGTGCAGAGTCCAGCAGCTGTGCAGAGTGCACCACCAAACCCATCTCCTCAAACACCTCACTTCACAAAGGCCTTCTCCATAAAAGAAAGAGGAAGGGTCCAGAAACTGACAGATATGTAAAATACTTCATCATTTTGGGTGGACTGCATTAAACTTTCTTGCAAAATCTGAAGAATCCCAAATCTTCTATGCACACTTATGATCTTCCCTAGAACAAGCCTCAATGAATAGAATTGTCTTTTTTTCTACTACCTGGTCTGGAAGCTGTCAAAAGACAGCTGTACAAACATCTGCCTGAAACACCGATTCTCTCCCACTTTAAATGAACACACCAGGAAAAGCCACAAGCTACATGAGTTGGGTTTTGTTAAAAAAAAAAAAAAGAAGTAAAAATGTAACCACATGCTTAAAAGCAGCTTTTTATCCTCCACATCTAAAAGCCTAAGAGGATATTGCAAGGCAAAACAAAACTTGGTACAAAATTCGGTAGTGTCAACATATTGCCATTTACATAGCATGCACAAACTGAGACCGTGAGAGCAGCAACTAGAGGCATCCCCTCCTTTTCCAGGCAGCCTTTACTAGATGGATGGGGCAGATGCACATGACAGTTGCTTATTCAGAAAAATACTGTTACTCCATCTGACAGCTCAACTTTCTCCTCCTCCGCTGAAGTCTTGGCTATAATTATGTTTAGGTACAGATGGATCTTTTAGTTTAATCAACGAATACCAAGAATCACAGAAAACGTATTAGATTTCTAATTTTCTTTTCATGACATCTTATTTAGACAGCAATTCATGGCATACAATTTATCATCCATCAAAAAGGGTGATTTTTTTTCCTTATTCACATTGCATGCTTATGCAGATAAGGGAAGAGAAAAAAAGCAGTGATACCACACAATATTTCTAGCTATAGCTCTAGGTCTACATTCAGCATGGCAGATGTTTTGCTACGGGTTGACTAAGACTTTCTTTTCCAAGCTTGCTTAAAATTATCACAGCTATCTCTACTCTTTGAGAGGGCACAGAATTCCTTTAGAGATCTGGAATGCTTTAAGTGTTTTTTGTTTTCATGTATTCTTCTACATTTGTTTTCTAAGCCAAACTGTCAGAAACAGAATTTCTACTTCTCTGGATCATACTGGATACCAGAAATAGCATCATTAACTGGTAACTCAGTTACAGATTTGAGCTTTTCTGCCACTACTGTTCCAAAGTTTCAGCTTGCCTTTGCCAGAGATGGAGACCCCGCTTGAAAATCATCCCCACCCTCCTGTCACTTAATAGGGAGTTTCTAGGGAGTTTCCAACAGACTCCACTTGACAAGAAATTAACTCAAGAGCAGCACAGCTAGCAAGCTTATGCAAATACAATACTCTTCATATGCAAATTCATACACTTAAAAAAAAGCAAACAAAAACCAACCACTACTAATATTAACAAGTCCCAGTAGCCTCTCTACATTTGACCGTGACTGCAGCTATCCCCAATGGTGCTGCACCCTGAAACATGAATCAATTTTCCTCCTAGTTACGGAATTAGTTGACACAAGGAAAGCATTACCTCATGAAAAATGTGTAAAATAACTTTAGGCTTATTCTGTGTGAAACATCCACAGAAGTTACCTAAGGCACCTGAGTGGCTACAGCCTTAGTTGGAATATATAACTAAGATTATTCTTGTTAACTTACATGGAAGTGATAGCAAAAACCCATTCCACTTGGAACAAACATTCTTTTCCCTGTATTTGTTCAATTTCACAGAATTTTTAAATATAGTGGTAACTTTTTCATGGCAGTAGCTTTTCACAAAGGCTAGTAGAATTAGAACTCCAAAGCAAATATTATAGTAATCTACTAACTACTGATTTTGTAAGCTTAAGACTGTAAGTGCCTGACGTTAACACAAAGCTGAAGGCAAATTTAAGCCTACTGTCATAGTTACAGATCATACAGCGAAGAGTCACAAGGCATCACTTCAAGCATGAAACAAATAGTTCTGGGCAGTTATAACCTTACGTTGCAAAGTGACAGTAAAATGGCAGGTAGACCGTCTGAAACAGTTTGAAAACTGATGAGAAAGGCATTTATTTCTCACTTCTGGCTGCTGCAATTAACTTCACTTTTTCACAACTTAAAAATACCCCCACAATCTTTTGCTAATCACTTTCTGCCTTGAAACAAAAAGAAACAACCCAACACTGTAATCGATAAACTCCAAGGAGACACAGGAGGTGCCTTCTGCCAGAAGAAGAAGTTCCACAGCACTCAAAACCAATGCCTGAATTCTCATACACCACATACAGCTGAGAAAGCATGAAATAAAGGAACAGCAGATAACCTTAAGATTCTCAATAGAGCGGTCACAAACAGGTTTATGCAGCTACCAAGATGCTACTACCAGAAATGAATCATAGAATGTGTTAGGTTGGAAGGGACCTTTAAAGGTCATCTGGTCTCACCTACCCTGCAGTAAGTAAGAACACCTTTAACTAGATCAGTTTCATCAGAGCTTCATCAAGATTGATCCTGAATATCTCCAGAGGTGGAGCCTCCACCACCTCTCAGGGCAAACTGTTCCAGTGATCTATCACCCTCATAGTGAAAAACTACTAATATCTGATCTAAACCTCCCCTGCTCTAATTAAAACCATTACCCCTTGTCCTATAGCTACAGGCCCTTACAACAGTCCCTCCCCAGATTTCCTGCAGGCTCCTTCAGGTACTGGCAGGCCGCTATAAGGTCGCCTCAGAGCCTTCTCTTCTCCAGGCTGAACAAGCCCAACTCTCTCAGCCTGTCTTTCTAGAAGTGCTTCAGCTCTCCAATCGTCCTTGTGGCTCTTCTCTGGACCCATTCCAAGAGGTCCATGTCCTTGTGCTGATGGCTCCTCACACTCTTCCATTGCACCTGCATGGGGTCCCACCCACAAGACAAAGTCCTCCATGAACTTCTCCAAATGAGTCCTTTACCACAGGGCTTCATGTCTTCACCAACTACCCCAGCATGGGTCACTTCCACAGGGTACAGTCATACAAAACCAGAATGTCTCAGCCCCAGACTGCTCCAGCCTGGTCCCCCAAGGAGTCACAAGCCTCTCCCATCTCAGCAAACCCACTGTGGAGTGCATCTCTCTACCTCTCTCCACAGCCTGCAGTGCTGCCAGGGGCTTGCTCCAACACAGGTCACAGGATCTTCCATATGTCTCCACCGGCACCAGTGTGGGGCCTCGCCACAGGCTGCAGAGTCGGTCCTCTGCTCCTTCTCATCTTCCATGGGCTGCAGGGGGACACCCACTCCACCATGGTCTTTTCCATGGGCTGCAGGGAATCTTTTTCTCTGGCACCTGGAGCACCTCCTCCCCACCCTTCTTCTTCACTCACCCTGGTATCTGCAAGGTTTCTGTGGTGGGTTTGCAATGTGGCTTCTTTAAGAAGGAGAAAGAAAGTTTCACAAGGGTCCAAAACAACAAATCCCAGCTGTGCTTCCAAGGCCAAACTTCCAAACCCCTTTGCCAACAAGGCCAGCCGGGCCAATCAGCACTGGTCGCAGCACCTCTGGGAATCACATTTTAGAGAGAGAAAAACCCAAACAGCCACATTTTGCCACCAGAGAAAGGAGTGAGAAGTAAGAAATTTTGCAGACAGCAAGGTCAGTGAAGGGGGGAGGAAGAGGCATTGAAGGAAGATTCCCTGCAGCCTCTGGAGAATATCATGGTCTCCCACAGCCCATGGAGGACAAAGAGACCCCACTTGTAGCCTGTGGAGAAGTACCTGGGCCAGGCAGGAACCCACCATGGAGCAGGGGGAGGAACAGGGAAGAATCTGTGACCTGCATTGGAGCAAGCCCCTGACAGCACCTGCAGCCCACGGAGAGAGGTAAGAGGCAGAGAGAGAGAGGATGGAGACCCACACCAGAGTAGGTTTGCTGGGGGCGCTTGTGACTCTGTGGGGGACCAGGCTGGGTCCAGCAGTCTGGGACTGAGAGACATTCTATGAGTTTATAGCAGTGACCCATGCTGGGGCAGTTGGTGAAGAGCTGAGGCCCCCTGGAAGAGGACTTGCATGTAGGGGGTCATAGAGAACTGTCTCCTGTGGGTGTGACCCCACACTGACACAAGGAAATGAGTGTGAGAAATGCTGCCCCCCAAGAAGGGGAACAGCTCATGAGAAACTGACTGAAGACTGAAGGCTCCATTCCCTATTTCGCCCCTTCCTTTGCCCCATGCCATCCTGGGGAAGAGAAACATCATGAATAGAGTGTAGTCTGCAAAGAAGGGAGGGGTGGGCGGTGTGGTGAGTCTGTTTTGCCCATGATGCTAATTGCAGAATGATCTCTCCCTGTCCTTATCTCGACTCCAAAGCCTCTCATCATGGGTTTTCTCCCCTGTCCAGCTAAGAGGGGAGAGATAGAGCAGCTTTGGTGGGAGTCTGGCCTCCAGCCAGGGTCAAACCACCACAGTTTCTTATGTCTTCTCACTCCCTTCTCTGGTGACAAAAAGCAGCTGCTGGCTTTTTTTTCATCTTAAACATGACTCTGAGGCACTATGACTGTCACTGATTGTCTCAGCCTTGGTCAGCGTGAGTTTGACCTTGAGTTCAGCTGGTATTTACTCCGCCAGGCCCTAAGGAAAGCTTCTAGCTGTTTACTGAAGAAACCACCCCTGCAGGCCCTGCCTCCCCTTCTCCTCCAGAACCTTGCCATACCAAACCTCAGCAGCCCCTAAGGAGAGTTTCCTAGGGTGTCCTATTGACTAATTCCTTGAAAAGCTCGAAGTTTGCTTTCCTACAATTCCGGGTACTGACTATGCTCCTTGCCTGATACAAACCCCTGAGGACTCTGAACTCCACCAGTGTATAATCACTGCAGCCCAGGCTGCTTCCAATCTTGAAATCCCATGACATGGAGAAATGCAACTTGTTTTTTTTTAAGCCAAGAACATGGATTCTTGTCAACCACTGTTTTTACATTCACCAGAAGGCAATTTTTGCTAAGCTAAACGTGAAAATAGATCATGTCTTGCAGCCATTGCAACTCTGCAGGAAAATGCTGGGGAACATCTGAAACAGTGAAGTTTCGGCTAACATCATTCAGCACAGCACAAAAGATACCTGCGGTCTCTGACCAAACTATCATTACCAACTGTAGCTACCAAACAGCCATCAGGCATCTTTCACAACGCCAAAGGTGCCCTCTTTTGGGCAGCACTTCCAAGAAAGCACCATTTACAGGATTCACAGTTTGATATAAACTTCAGTAAAGAAGGAAAGACATCCTCACTGCTTGTGCACTTTTGATATCAAGAGTAAGGCATAAACCCTTTGAGGCTACAAGGCTGTTCCTATTTTCAGATTATAATCAGAGAACCCAAGTGACTAGTTAGTTACCAGCAGGTACGAGCTCTTGCATGCTTCGCTGGCGAACTCAGGTGCCTTTTACAGATTAACAAACAGCCCGTTTTAAAAATAATTGAGACATCTGTCTCTAGATATTCTGCCTGTCCTGCCAAAAACATCCCTTGGAAAGTTATTTATTTTTCTTGCCTGCCAGAGAATGCAGTTAGAATAAACTATTGCAGCCCTTTGTTCCCTACACCCCTTCCCCTGCAGTCCTGCAAGAATCCCTAGAGGGGATTTGTCAATAAAAACCCAACTCAGCTTCCTCCAAAGCTACCTGGAAGGAGCTACGCTATAGCTTCTTGCTCTTAAGAAGTCTCATTTAGATCTATACCCTTTCTCCTCAGTGACTTCTCTTCTCCTGGAACAGGGGGTCCAGAAACCATGACTCCAGGAAGAGCACCCAGCATGACTCTTGCAAAGCTCAGGCAGCCAGCATCCCAACAGCCAGTATCTCATCACACCAGCACATGCCACAGAAAACCAGGGGCCAGCTAGAAGTTCCATTTGCTGCTCCAATCTGAGATACCTCCACTGAACTGCTGTCCTAGCACTTCAACTTTTCTAAGCTGTAGCTGTGTTGATCATCCAACCCATGAATCAAGAAACACAGGTTAGAAGCAGCAGCAGCTTGCAGATACCTCTTCATTGTAACTACACAGAAGCCAAAACTTACCAGGAACACGCACAGGATGCTGCAGGATCATGGCAGAGATCTGTTTGTGCCACTCTATGTTAGGCCACCTGTATGGGCTTCACTGTACTTCAGGGAATAGTGCTGAGGAAACCACACTGCTGTTAACACAAAGCTGTGCTGCCCAACCAAAGCTCAGGGTTTCATGAAACATCACTGAACACCAACGTATGCTAAAAGCGTCCCACCATAGGGGCAATTCTACTGCATAAGACAAGCCTGAGGACAATTCTGAAGGAAACGTCCAGAAGGAATTTCCCCAGATGAACCAGCCAGCAGGTGTGTTCCCATGGAGATACACCACACGCTCTTACACGTGGAGATGAAGCTGTCAAAGTTAAGCCACTACTTTGATTACATGGTTTCTAACATAAAGGGTTTTCAGAACTGCTTGCTGGGGAGCAACACAAGGAAAACGAGTTTCCTGCCCCTAAACCAAAATACAAAAATCAAATGCATCAGACCTTTCTTATTTAAGGGAACCCAAGTTACAAAGCTGCTTTGAAAGAAATCCAAGTTTAGCTTATTTCAAAACAAGGGGTTCCTGCACCAGTTAGGATGCCAGACCAAATAAATTTCACTTTAATGCCCATTACAAATACAGGGGTGAGACTTTCGGGTCTCAAATCAGTAAGTGAACAGTTCAACCACAAAAACATTTTAAAGCAACCACAATGTTTCAGTGCTGTCTGCTCCTAAACAAGTCTTATTCTTTCACTGAAGTTCTCAAAACAAAAGGATACCTTTGAAAGCAGTTTCAAGGTAAAATCACGTTTTAAAGGGGATGTTTTAGAAGGAAACTGAATGGCAACTAGAAAGCAATATTGGTTTTAAGCTTCTGAGCCTGACTATTTACGATGACTTGGAATTCAGAAAATAAAAGGACCAAATACCATTAACGAACACAACAGCTTTGAAAATAGTTTTCTTTCTCTAAAGGCATCCTTTAAAAAAAAACCCACATTTTTTTCTTCAACTCCATGTACTGACCCCCACAGAACAGGTCACTTAAAAGTTACAAAAATCTTATTACAGGACTGAACAAGACCAACTGGAACCAACACTATTATACACATCAACTGTTGAGGCAGTGATTGTGTCAAGATGTGTTATACTGTAAACTGGCTGTAAAAGACTGCTAAAGAGGCATAAAGTGTTAATGAAATACTGCCAAAGACATAATAGGCGAGCTGGATACTGAAGTGAGGTGACTTAACTCACATAACCCTTCTAATATGTTGAGGCTGTATGTTTTCAGATGGAGTATGCACTGTACTGTAATGCAGAATTACTTATCTCCCATGACCCTTACTTGGTACTTGAATTTTCCTAGATGTCTACTGCAGATTTCTGTACCAAAGCTTAAGAAACACAGACAACAGACCAATCTGGAGGCAAAATCCAACTGTTAGTAGCAAAGTGCCCATAGTACAATGAAGATCTGACCACCATCCGAGGTTACTTCAACACAGGCTCCTGATGATAATCTCTAATTTCTGTAATAAATATAACTGACTTTGGACAACTGGTTTTCTGGGAAGCCACAGAGATTTCCTGTTTGAAGCTTTTCTTGGGAAAGCATCTATGATTGCTCTTAGATTTCCCAGATAAGCAAGGTACAGGGCTTATCTACACTGAACAGGTCAAGCTGAACTACTCAGCTTGAACACTACATCCAAAAGCATTTCACCCCACATGACACATCATTACAACCTTTGGAAGATTATTTTGGTTGATGCAAGAGGAATTCAGCCACAATCAACCTAGAATCAATGCTATTATACCAGCAACCAGAACTACTCAGCATATACCCAGGTCTTCAACCAAGTCCTTCCATTCACATGGAAGGTTGGTTTCACCAGCCAAATAATTAAGTATCTCAGAAATTGTCCTCTGCACCCTTTCCCTCTGTTTCAGGGCAGTTTCTGTACTAACAGGTTTTTGCAGCAATGGATCAGGTCCAGTGTGCAGATATGCAGTACCCTGGTGAGATGCCCGATTTTGAGTTCCAATGAAAGACACCTTGTTTTGCCTACAAATACAGATTTAATTAGTTTCCAGCTCAGGAAAAAAGTTCAAATGGCATAATCCCAATGTGCTTTCATGCTGTAAGAGAACACATACAGGCTAAATCAAATGTTATAACCACAAGTTCTTTCAAGAAGCTGACTGCATCTTTGCCAGCTACACAAGCATTGCATTTTGTTTTCTTGTAGACTCTGGCCTACAACTTTTAAGGCTGCACTAGCCTCAGATGTCAGACCACATCTCATCACCTCTCCAAAACCTGTACTTGAAGCCCGTCTATCAGCACTGCTTCACTAGCACTGCTGTTTCTCAGGGTTGCTGTGAACAGATTTTAAAACTGCTATGCTCCCCCAACTCCATCACACTAACAGTTCAAGGGTGTACAGCCCCAGAAAAGGTTGCTGCTTCCAGTAACCCCAAATTTTCTCCAGCCAGGTTCTGTGCTACCAGTGGACACCAGCTCCTGAGTACAGGCACAGCCTTCTCGAGCACAGGAAACCAGGAAAGCAACAAAGATGTGTCTTCGATGAAGGATGGAGCAGTCTGATGACAGTCAGACAGTTTCAAATAGTCTGGAACAATGTACTCCACATATCTTGCTGAAGAGTCTAAACAACATCCCTTTCCTTCCCTTCCTCCAGGAACTAGATATAAAGTGCTAAAAATGCAAAAAATCTGTAGCCAAGTTTCACACGTTGCTTAATCAGTAAGCCTTATCCAAACTGTTAGAGGCTACCTGCTCATCAACATGTACTGGTTCCCAGATGGACAGCTCTATTTAACAGACTTGCAATTGGGCCCCTGTAGTGCTGATGCCTTCTCACAGAATATAGGCCTGCGTTTAAGAGCCGAGACTTCTCCTGGACTGCACACACAGTTGACCTTTATTACCAATGAGAATACATTGATATCCATACAATCTCACGGTTATAGTAGAATTCTTGTGCAAAAATACAACTGTGTCAGGTGCAAAGCAGTATACCTGTTATTTATGGCAAACAACAGGTGTCCATACCAACCATCTAAAGAAAATCTGGACATTGCATCGATTCTTAGAGGTGCCATAACTAACTTACAGGTCCTAGATGTCTTCTGGGCACAGTTTCAATAAGGCACTACTGTTTCTATATGAATTTGAAGTGTATTTATTACACTTGAATCACAGGTGGTTTTTATCATGGGTGGACACACAGGATTCCCAGCCAATGCTGTGTTCCACAAAGCACAGCCTTACTTGATGTTGTGAGAACATCCTAGCTCTTGTCCTTGGGACATGTCTTTCAGCAATTGGGAAAAGTTCCCATCAGCATTTCTCCATCTCATATTTGTGGTTTGCAACTTTTCTCCTTGAGGCTTTGTGGCTTTCCTAGCTGCATAATCAGACAGTTCCAGGACTGTCTACAGATAAGGTGATCTGACTTTGGAGTTCTCTGGCACCCAAGTTACCTACTGAAGCAGCTTCAAGTACTTGCAGAGGACTCAGCAGAATGGCAGTGAAAGAACAACCTTCCTTACCTTCAAGACAATTCCTACCATACTGAAAACAGCAGTGAATCTATACACCACACCTTCTTCTAGTCTCCCCGGTACTCCTAGTATTCACTGGAGTCAAATTCCTTACACATCAAGTTAGATGCTTGGCACATTGCAGCCATACATATGCAGCTCACGGTTTTGCATGGACCAGAAGAGAAGAAATGCCTAAACTCAGTGCTTACCATTTCTAGAACACTGTGAGCTATTAATCTCAGCTATTAAGCTGTTACAGAGAAATCTGAAAATTACAGTGCTGAACTATAAATCTTAATTTTAAACCAAGAGTTACTATAAACATAACAGGTGTCTTGGTAGAGTTCTAATATAGGGCAAGATCATCCCCCTTTAAATCTCTCTACTTCTAAAAGGAGAGAATCAACTTATTCATCCAGCTAATTTCAGAGTGGAAAACTTTTTTCCTTGATGTTCACATGGGGACCAGCAGAACATTGAATTTCACTTTATTTCCTCTGAAAGTACATATTCCCTCTCTGTTGGATGGGTTTTCACTTATTTCAGAAGGGCAAACAAGGACTTAACGCTGAATTTTAACTGGCTACTATTTTGCTCTAAACAAAATTTCTTGAAGACAGCAAAACCTTCATGGAAGTATTAACTTCTGTCTACACTGATAGTGTGGAAACTGTCCTCAAAACTGTGCGATAGCTAGCAGTCAAGTGGGTAATAAGCAAGCCATAGGCTAAGATGTTCTGAATACATTTACTCCTGCCAATACAGGCCACCAGCTTCTATAAGCACACTGACCAGTAACACACAGCCAGGCAGGGCATCGCCTGCTTGTTAATCTAGCCCAGACATCCACACAAGGAAAGCTGATTTCCCAGGCAGCTTCCAAGAGCAGCCAGTATTAACATATCCATCTCCTCTACCTCCACCAAAGTGGAAGCATGCACTAGAAGAGGTCTACAAACACAAGTTATGAGAACCAAGTGCCATCATAACATGTCGGTTCTTAGTTCACCAAGTCACCTCAGATCACTGAGCTCTCCAGCCTTAAGACAGCCTAGATTTGCTCATCACCAACAAGAATCTTCATTCTGCTACCAATGTTAACCTGTTTCAGTCATGACCAGAGGCTATATCCTCAACACACTGGTGGAAAAGTTCTCTTAGAGGACTTTGTTCTAAAGGAGACCCAGATGGCAGAACAGACCTCAACCATGACAATTAAAATAGCAAGCCACTCAGAAAAATCTACTGTTATCATTTTCACTTAGCAAATTACATACATTTTTCTTCTGAAATAATAGGTTTCCAGTTTTCATACAAAAAAAAAAGAATTCCCCAAAAATTATTTGCCTTTGGGTTTTTGTCCAAGTGGTTAGGGCAGTACTAATTATTCAACTTCGATAGTTATCAGAAGCTTTGCAACTTATAGCAAAGCTCACATATACAACTAACATTTGATCCTATGTACAAAGCATGGCATTAATTTCTACCACATGGCATGACATATACTTGGTTCTCTAAAAAGACTTTAAAAAAAATCCAGTGTTGCAAACTACTCAAAATAACTCATGAACTTATGTACTTTATCAGCATCTTTGGGAAAAGAATACTGAAATATCATTAGTATTTCTTCCAGCTGTCACTTGTGTGCTATTTTTACTGCTGGAGGATCGTTTAAATACTGCAAAAGCAACAGAAGACAGGGGCACATTCTCTCTTTTCTAAGGATTAAGCAGAGTTTACTATTTACCAATCTGTAGCTGTAATTCTTTACAATATGCTCCAATTGACTGTAAAATCTGAACAGCATTTAACATTAGTTTTACTAAGCATCACATTTCCGTGCTTCAGTATGCATAGTACATCTGGATTTTTTTGTGAAAACCATAAATCTAGAAGTTAACTTTGTATCTTCTGCAAAGATTTGAATCATTAATTCCCAAAGCGCTATGCATTTAATGAAATTCAGGCATTATTTTGCTAGACACATTCAGTCCTGGAAGCAAAGCCAAGTCCTTAAGAGCAGGTTACAGCAGAAGACGTTTACTCACTATTTTTAAAGTTACATTTAACTCAAGTCTGCCAAAACTTTGCTCATCCCTCCTCAGAATAAAAGTTTACTGGTGTTGCCTACTGCAAAGAGAGAAGTTTGCAAACAATCCATCCTGATAAACCTGATAAACAGAGGACACTATTGGGATATAGATTTAGCCCTTACTGGTCATAGTACAGAACCAGTACTATGCTCACACTTTGTGAGATTAACAACTTCCAGAAAATGCAGACTTAGAAAGAATTTCTTGGCTGTCTTGTTCAAACAAGCAATCTGTGGATAGCCTCCTCCTACCGAAACACGATATAAACCAAGAAGTATTAAAATCATCTCTTTCTCCTATTCAAAAGTGAATGACCAGATAGATGCAAGTATGAAAATACCACATTCCTCATATGGTCTTATGACTGAGAAATATCAACTAGAACATGACAGGGGAGAGCTGGAGTACTGTGTTTGAAGCCAACTTCAAAAGAAGGAGGCAGCATCGAAAGTTTACCAGCTCTTACCTCTCCAGGTGTTACCTTAGTTTCCATATCCATTGAAGAATAACCTGACAAGATGAAGCTCCATACCACCCTGTAGCAGTTTTGGGATACCCACATCAGCTCCCTCCCTCCCACCTGCAGGTGTCCACACACTGTCCCTTACCATGCAGCCCTGGCCACTTGCCATGAAGAGCAGTTGTGCTTTCTGAACAGCTGCACACTATCAACCTAGATAAGCTGTAGTCAGAGGAAAACCTGCCAGGGACAAGCAAAAACATCCAAGCAAAGACAGCTGAGCTGCAAACAGAAACCAAGAACCTGTGCTTGCTACTGTTCCCCTTCAAGTCGGACCTGTAGGCCTGGGGCAGCCATGCCTCACACCAGCTCATGACAGCTCATTAAGACAGAGTCAAGGCAACTTCACTTTGCTGACACCATACTTGTTCAGGCCTACTGATATCAGCATGAGCAGAAAGTGTAAACCACAAATGCACACTCACCAGAGCGTTACAGCCCCAGAACCAGCAGCAGTGGTCCCAAGTGGGCTTTCTAAAGAGCTTCCTGCTGTAAGCAGATTTCAAGGTAACAACAGAGGATCCCTACCATCCAGTCAAATTCTCTTTTTTTTTTCCTTCACCTTTCACAAGAGCAACAGATACATCTGCTGATGGGCCTTTCCACACCTGCCTGTAATGAGCATTCCAGGGCAAAGGAGAGTGTAGAAGCCACAAGGGCACAGAAGAGACAGAAAACTCATTCAAGAAAAGAAACCAAGAAACACCACTTTCCTTGTTATTTTTATACTTTTTTATCCCTCATTTTTCGAAAGCGGTGCGGAGACCTAAAGACATTGTGGTGAGCTATAGACCTTTATCATGGTCCACAAAACTGCTGTCACTCCTTACACTGCCCCAGCCTTTAACTATTTCCCCCTAGTAACAGGACGACTGAACCGTTCCGTCGCCCAACACTGAGCTCATTAACCAAGGACACAATTTCTTGTTAAGCAGATTGTCCATGGCACAAGATGTTTGTAGTTTTGTGAGCTGCAATACAGATCACAGGGCAGCTGAGGATGGAGGCAGTACCGCCCTTGCCATGCTGATGTGCTCCTTGACAGTCCCAAAGACTCATTTGCTCCATGAAGGTGTATAAAGGACACAGTCCCCTGCTGAAGCCCTACTGTCTGCTAAATCCCCCAGTGCTGGCCAGGCTAAGCCAGAACAACTCACACCTCCTGATTGTTAAGACAGCAGATAACCTGAGGGTGAAGTAGCAAGGCCTTGAGTAGCAGCACTGGTCTAACAGCTGGCTACACAGACAAAAATAGGCATTTGGTAGAAAACATAGGAAGGTGATAAAAAAACCTTGTGGCTCATGAGCAAGTCTGGGTCCCACAAGACCTAGAGAACTTGCAAGCTCACTTCCAAGGGCACTCAGGTAAAGTGGTCCTTGGCAGGAGGGCAATCTGTGCTTCGAGAGGTGAAGTCATACCTGGTCATTAGCCACTGCCAGGGTTTATTCTGGGCAAGAGGGAGAGAGAGGCAAAGATGAAAGACAAAGGACAGCCTAAATCCATTCTTCCACAAACCTTCACCATCCTACAGGCCACAGGAACCGTTGTGGCTTCCTAGATGCCCGCCCTTCCCCAGAGAGCAGCCCTGTCAAAGCCAGGGTTGGTTTGGGTGTCATGCAGTTCAGGAGTACTTGAGGATGGCCAACAAGAGCAGTGATGTCCAGTCTCACACAGAAAAAGCCCACTCAAACACCTGCCTTAGAAACTCATGGGTGGGATGCTTCCTGCGTGTATTTTCCTGAACAGGTCCCACAGGTTGAATGCCATGAGTATTCTCCCTCCTGTGCTCTATTTAACCTCCACAATTAGATTTTGCCATTTCTTGAAATAGAGACTTTTCAAACTTAAGAGTTTGGTGCTTTATTCCACTGTTCTTTTCTAAGCACACTAATACTTGTAGCTTAAATGGCATTTGTCCTGCATTTACACTACTGAATAATTTTATTATTCATTAATAATTGAGCCTACATAGAATACAGAGGCAGAATACCAACACTCAAGCCAGAATGCATTCATAAATCATCTTTAGAACAATTATTTAGAGAAATTTCCCTGAAACACTGATCCACTTGAAATCCCACAAATGCTGTGCTCCTTCTGGAGCATTAAACTCCACACTGTTATTTTTAATTTACAAAGCAGTACAGAGTTCCGGCACCTCTGAACTTCCAACACAAAGTCTGTTTGCTTTGTTTCTTGTTCCAGGAGCAAAGAAAACAAGCTGATGCAACTGAAGAGTAATGCTATTTTTGTTACACCTGCCTACTACTACCTTGTAAATCAGATGACATTCAGCAGTACTCCTCGATGTCATCAAAGTCAAGCTACTAGGAAAAACAAAAGTTCTGCTGCGTTACAGTTCCCAAACTACAGGTAACATGCATAAGCATTGACCTTCATGGGAAGACATTAAACTGTCAATACATTCCAGAAAGACAAAACTTAGCTGAAAACCCAAAGAACTGGAGGCCCTACTACAAACACACAAACTCATCCTTGACTGCTGACTACCCATGCAGCATCATGTGAGTACTGTGAAATCTATAATAAAACTATTAATTAAAGACCTTTTTAAAAATTAGTACTATATACTTCTTCAGGAGATGCATGTCTTTTGATAAAGGCAAGGGTGGGCAGGGAGAGGAAGGAAAGCAAGAAGAAAAAAAATTTAAATGCAAATATGCAGCACAGGAATTAATGTAAACCTAGTCATCCTTTTCAGTAACACCCTATCTGAAAGCAATCACAACAGATGCTCCAACAAAAGAACTGTCCTTGCAGAAAATAACTATAGCAACAATAGCAATACTTTTGGGATCTCAAATATAGCTACCAAGACCAGTGGAAGCAAAGTCACTTTCTTTTTTTGCAAAACCATTAAAACAGAGCCTGGCAGGGTAAAAAGTGGGAAGCTGGGAACCACCAGGACCTTCTTCCTCTTGTGAGGTGGTGCAGGTGGGAGCTCTGACTGAGCCTCTGCTGCTATCCATCCAGTATGATGCCATCTTCATCAGCACTACACAACTCCCACATTAGTATTGCCTTTGCTGCTATGGGAAGGAAGTACATCCATAAACGTGGTACCTCTCAAACTCTTCGTTTCCCACGCGTGCTTTATAGAGAAAAGCGCTTTGAAGGGCAACAACACATCACGACATTTCAATGCTGTATTCCATACACAGGGCAGTATTTTGTTGCAATTACAGCTCATATCGGTCGGCCTGGTTGTAATAGTGAAAACAACTCCTCCTCAACAGCTTGCTTGGGGGGCGGAGGGGAAGAGCAGTATGATCTCTACGGCAAGTGGGAGTTACTTAGCAGTCGCTAACCCACGCTCACGCTTCCCTGGGTTACTCGCTCCTCCGAGTTCCACGAAAGCCTCGATTAGTCTTTTCCAAGCCACAAACGGCTGAACTCCACCACTGAGTTTCTGGTTACTCTCCTGTCCCTCGTGCTATCCAGCTAAGCTCAAAGTTGCCTTAGTCCAGAGACTTCCAGATCCATCCTCCACACAAGCCGTAAGCAGCACTTCGGATGCTACCAGCATCCCAAGTACTACATGACTTGGCCCATGTATGTTTCCAATACCCTTCGAGGTGGACAAACACCCCGATACCCACAAGTTTGGGGGAGAACAGCACCTCTCCCCAAACTTTCGGCACACCCGTTAAACACCCCTNTCGGCGAGGGCCGTGCGCCCGGGCCCCCAGGGACACCCGGCTGCCTGCCCGCCCCCCCCAACCCGCACGGCATCGGGGAGCGCAACGTGCCGGTTAAGTCGCGACGCGGGATCCAGCCCTAGGCTGGGGCCGCCCAACTCACCTGGGGGCAGCTGGAAGTTGGCCGGTAACTGGAAGGTGGCGGCGGGCTGCCCCTTGGGCGCCACCGGCCGCGGGCCCCCGGGGGTGGTCACCCGCGCCACCGTGGTAGCGGTGGAGGCAGCCGCCAGGCGCGGCAATTGCAGGACGGCGGAGGACGCTGGGCCGCCGGACACCTCAGCGGCGGGGCTGCCCCGGCCGGGCTCCGCGCCCGCGGTGGGAGCGCAGAGGACNNNGAGCGCAGAGGCCCCCCGCTGGCGGCGCAGAGGGGGCCGCCTGCTCCGGGTGCCCGCCGGGCATCAGCCTGAGTGGGGCCGCCGCCGAGGCGCTCATGGAGGAGGAGGTGGCGAGGGGACGGGTGGCGGCCGCGTCGCGTAGAGCCTCTCGGCGCCTCGCAGCATAGCGAGCGGGAGGACGCTCAGGCACTGCCCCGGCCGCCGGCTCGCCCGCGGAAACACATGGTGGCCCTGCTCCGCCGGCTCTCGNAACCCAGCCGTCCCTCAGGGCCCGCCCGGCCGCGCCGCCGCCCGCCGTGTTTATAGAGCCATGCGGACCCCCGCGCAGGCGCTGAGGTTCGCCTTCTCTGTCCTCCCCCTTCGGCCGTGCTGGCGACCAGAGAAAGGCGGCAGCGGCGGGACGAGATGCTGTGTTCGTCCTCTGCTCCGTGGCTGTCGGGGTCCACACCGGGAGCGAGCGTCTCGCTCCGGGCAAAACGCTGCGTGGCCCCGCCGGGCCTTGCTCGGGAGATGACGCTCCCCCGCCCCTCGCTGCAAGACCCGTCTCCCGTCCCAGCCCCTTTCAGCCCCGAGCTGGGTCGGTTGGAGCAAGCAAAGCACGGGTTGCCGCAGCAAAGGCGCGAAGCTGGGAGCGAGCGGAGCCGTCCCTCCGGCCGCATCACCCGCCATCCCGCCTACATGTGCCAGTCCTGCCTGGGGGCTGCAGGTGGCCGTGGGACTTCCATGAAAATCCGAGGACCTCCAGCGAGAAGTTCCCAGAATCGCGGTCAGGTCGGGGCTGGAGCTGAGCTCGCTGTCAGGATGAAAAGGGGGAAGCGAGCCTACCTGTAAGGACGGAGGGGACAGGAGTGGTCCCGTTTGACCTTCACGCCCTGGGCTGGGTTTGGAAGAAAGGCTGAGGAGGGACATGCAGCTCACTGGCCTTAAAGCTCATGCCTTAAGCAAGCGTAAACATTACAGGATACATACAGCTTTCAAAAACAGTTTTAAGAGTATAATATATAATATAAAATATATACATAATATATTTTCAGAGTTCATTTGACCTTCAGGTTTGAAGTTTTTGTGTCGTCATAGCCAAGTCTTGGCTGTTTCAATAGGTTTTGAAGGATGCCTATGGAGGTGCTTCTCTACCCTTAAAACTTCAGGGGCGTTGCTCCTGATTACAAGGCCTGGCATATAGTTCATTATTGTGGTACAAAAGGCACAAACCCCAACAAAATCTCTGAAGAGCAAATAATTTTAATTACTGTTGTAATAGACCTCCTCTCCAACTGTGTTTTTCAGGTAGAAATGAAGACAAGACACCTGAGGATTCACCGAAGTTACATACAGTGTGAACAGAATGCAAGAAATTATACAACCTTTTTTGTGTGCCCTGATAAACAGTTCATGCACTGTTGCTCACAGGTTTGTAACACCACTGAAACAGACCGAGCACTCCACTTTTGACCATTTTCATTCACAACCTCGCTTAATTTCACAATATTATCATTTTAAAGTGCTGCCAGAAGCTGCTGAAACAGCTACAGATCAGAAATTGCTTGAGATGAGAATTGAAAGTATGTCACCATACTGGAAATTAAGCTGTGGCTATAACTCAGGTAACTGTACCCTCTCAAAATCCACTAGTACAGGTGACAACAGACATGAAGGTAAATCTAATGGCGTAGCTGGATAAGTGCATTAATCTTTCACATGTGTATCACGTTAATTCTACCATACTTTCAGTGCTATCACTGCATCAGTCACTTTAGCAGAACACAGAAAGTGCAGCTATCGCACTCATATTTGCAAGATACCAGGTAAGGAACATAGTGCCACGGGAGCTTACTTGTGATCCAGGCACGGTGTTTGCTCTCTCACGCAGTGTCCCCTCTCCCTCATTGCCACAGCCCTCCTCACAGTGTCCACCATTTGGGAACAAATCCCAAAGAGTCACCAGCAGCAGAAATGGTTACAGCTCCCAAGTATGAAAACAGGCCAGGAAGGCAGTGGAAAAGTAGGAGATGAAATAACACGGGAGCGAAGCAATCTGTACCCCTTATAGCTGTGCTGAATCTGAGCAAATTATATGACTTCTGTCATAGTTCAGCAAGAGGTTATTATCACTGTGTGGGATCAAGGCTGGGTGTTCTACACCCTCTATTCATTCCTCAAGAATAATGGACCATTTGCAACAGTTGTCCAGGAAGTCGTTAGCCCCTTCACACTCAGCCTGAGGGGGCGTGGGTGCTAATGGGCCCTCAATGGTCCAACCATACCCCATGACTCACCGTTAATTACCCATTGTGTGGGTCCCCGCCCTGGGGGAGGGACTGGGTGCTCCCTGAGGATATACAAACAGGGGCAGAAGGGCTTTAGACGCTCTCTTCGTTGGATCGGGAGGAGCAGCGGGACCTCGTCAGGAGGAAGCCATCGCTCTCGACCGGACTACAAGCATCGCTTCTGGCCGGGCCACAGCCGTCACCTGCAGCAACGGACTCTTCACTTCTTTTTGCTTTGGACTTGGGAGAGCCACGTGGATCTCGGCACCGGGGCTAACAAACCCCCTTTGGGCTTGTGCCCTGGGACACTGGGTTTACTGCTGGGTCTTGGTGAGTTGAAAGCAGGTTGTTCTCTTTGTGTCAGTGTTTGTATGGTAATACCTTTCATTAAATTGTAACTCTGACTTATAATCATCTCTTGTGGTGGGTCCATTTCTCCTGCCGGTTTACCTCTAAACCAGCACAACTTCTTAGGCACATGAAGCTGCGTTACACATGCTTAACCAGCGTACAGTGAGTTACCTCCCACAAGCCAAAAGATGCTCAGAGACTGGCAGACAGGGAAACTTCAGTTCCACCAGTGACTGATGGCAGAAGGAGGAGGATGCAAGGGAAGGCATCAAGGCTCACTGGCCACTGTTCCTGGAATTCAAGAACAGAGTTGGCTTATTACTTAAGACCAGGTTTTTCTCTTGGGGCCATTTAACTTCTAAAGGAAGTTATGTGAGCCGCCCATATAAATGCTTAGGACTGAAAGAATACCTAGAAAAGACAAAGAAATACCTGAAGACAGGAGTGTATTCACTAAAGCTGCAAAGTACAGCAGCATGGAAAGAGGAAACAGAAAACAGCACAGTGAGAAAAACATAAGGGCTGCAAAAGGAGAAAAGGAAATGTGAAAGACAACACAGGAAAAGATATAACACAATGATAATAAAGAGGAAAAAAATCCCTACTACTGAACAAAGCCCAAGACTTAGTAATATGCATATCTTAAAAACAACACCACAAACTAAGCAATTGGGCTAAGTTAAAATGCCATTAAGTGTCCTTTCCATACAAAGCAGATGCACCTCTCCTTCTGCGATCAGCACAATAAATAAAGAATTCCTATTTCCACTTTAGAAAAACGTGTTCTAATAGAGGACTGGATATTACCAGTATGCAGTCTTCATTACCCAAGTTAAGAGAAATGCAAAAAGAATAACAGAACAAAGAATCCGGAATCTAAAGCTATTTTCATAAATGAACAAGTTACAGCTCATATAAGGAAGAATATTTTTAAAACCCAAAAATCCAGAAAGTGACAAAAATAATTTTCATTTTCCTGGATGACTGCTACCACCAGAAAAACTCCATCCATTGAAAAAAACTCTTAATTAAGTCAGCATTTTCATCTACAACTCCCCCTCCTTTGCCACCAAGACCTTGTCCAGGAGATACTGATAAACACAGTGACTGCTTTTCAAAGTCGGCTGAGGATGCAGCTAGTCATTCATTCCATGAATGCCCAGCCTTGGCAAATTGACCTGCTTTATCTCTTCACATAACACATGAATCAGGACTCATCTGACATGTAGAACTTCCACAGAACCACAGACTAGTTTGGGTTGTAAGGGACCTCAAAGCTAATCTAGTTCCACCCCCCTGCCATGGGCAGGGACACTCTCCACCAGACCAGGTTACCCAAAGCCCCATCCAACCTGGCTTTGAACACTGCCAGGGAGGGGGCAGCCACAGCTTCTCTGCGCAACCTGTTCCAGGGCCTCACCACACTCAGTGTGAAGAATTTCTTCCTAATGTCTAATCTAAATTTATCCTCTTTTAGCTTAAAGCCATCAGCCCTTGTCCTATCACCAGGCTCCCTTACAAACAGTTCCCCCTCCCCCCATTTCCTGTAGGCTCCTTCAGGTACTGTCAGGCTCCTTTACCTTGCAGGCATAGAACAGCAAACAACAGTTCAGATTTCCTTCCCAGCAGCTACTGGGCAATACATAGTTAGGTCTGCTTAACCCCTATCCAACACCTGATCTCACAGTGCACACTGAATTGGTCTCTGCAGCTGAGGTCTACAACTAAGACATTTAAAATGCAAACCAACTACCCACCCTCCAAAATTCCTGTCCAGAAAACAGGTCTTCACTCTTTCAAAGACAGACCTTTACAAAGTCTTTAGCCCTTAAGTCAGTTTCACATCCAACACTTGGTTTCCTGTAACCCTATAAAAGCCATCTAATATACCTCAGGGTTTTTAATGTGTGAGTGGTCCTTTTTACAAGAGTTTTATTTTCTCACAGATTGATAAATCATGAATTAAATACAAACAGCAAATTAGCTGGAATGAGAAACTTGTAATATTTGCCTTAAGCTTTTCTTAAATGGCAGACACTTGGCAGCACTATCGAATTAACTTAAGAGTGTAACTGCAACAGGAAGGGAAGAAATGTGTGAAGATTTAATCTCATTAGTTAAAATAGTTACCTTTAATGAGAAAAATGAAAAGCTTACCATGAAACAAGTTAAACAGTAACAAAGAACACTAGCTCTTCAGGAAAAGAGGCTGGAAGAAACAAGGTACTATAAATAAGAGCAGTAAAAAAACAGTGAGAGAAAATTTCTTACCAAAAAAAGTGAGAATGAACTAGTTGGAAATGCAGAAATAGAAGATATAAACAAAACCCTAATGGGAATACAGTTGCAAATGTGAATTTATTTACTATGAAAAAGAGACAAGTGAAATTACAAGTGGTGTGGTGGGTTTGCAATATGGCTTCTTTAAGAAGCAGCTAGAAGCTTCTTAAGGGTCCAGCAAAGCAAATCCCAGCTGGGCTCCCAAGGCCAAACTCCCAAACCCCGTTGCCAAGAAGACTGGCAGAGCCAATCAGTGCCAGTCACAGCAACTCTGGGAATCACGTTTTGGAGAGAGAAGAATGCAAACAGCCACATTTTCCCACCAGAGAAGGGAGTGAGAAGATGTAAGAAACTTTGCAGACACCAAGGTCAGTGAAGGGGGGAGGAAGAGGCACTGAGAGAAGATTCCCTGCGGCCTGTGGAGAATACTGTGGTGAAATGGGTGTCCCCCCACAGCCCATGGAGTTCAAAGAGACCCCACTTGTAGCCTGTGGAGAAGTACCTGGGCCAGGCAGGAGCCCACCATGGAGCAGGTGGAAGAATAGGGAAGAATCTGTGACCTACATTGGAGCAAGCCCCTGACAGCACCTGCAGCCCACGGAGAGAGGTAAGAGGCAGAGAGAGAGAGGATGGAGACCCACACCAGAGTAGATTTGCTGGGGGTGCTTGTGACTCTGTGGGGGACCAGGCTGGGTCCAGCAGTCTGGGACTGAGCGACATTCTATGAGTTTATAGCAGTGACCCATGCTGGGGCAGTTGGTGAAGAGCTGAGGCCCTCTGGAGAGGACTCACATGTAGGGGGTTGTGGAGGACTGTCTCGTGTGGGTGTGACCCCACGTTGACACAAGGAAATGAGTGTGAGAAATGCTGCCCCCCCAAGAAGGAGAACAGCTCATGAGGAACTGACTGAAGACTGAAGGCTCCATTCCCTATTTCCCCCCTCCCTTTGCCCCATGCCATCCTGGGGAAGAGAAACATCATGAATAGAGTGAAGTCTGCAAAGAAAGGAGGGGTGGGTAGTGTGGTGTTAAAGAGCTGTTTGTACTTCTCATTATCTGACTCTGGTTTCTGTGTGTTTCTGTAGTGTAGTGTAATAAATTAGAGAGTTTTCTTTCCTTTTTTTTGTGTTGAGTCTGTTTTGCCCATGGCACTAACTGCAGAATGATCTCTCCCTGTCCTTATCTCGACTCCAAAGCCTCTCAACATGTATTTTTCTCCCTTGTCCAGCTAAGAGGGGAGAGATAGAGCGGCTTTGGTAGGAGTGTGGCCTTCAGCCAGGATAAAACCACCACAAATGGCTATTTAATATCCTCAGAAACCACACTTATACATTAAAATTGGAATTTGATTAATTTTTTGTTTTTTCCTAAATTTATAGTAAATGTTAAAGTCTGCTCTGTTTTCTGTTTTGACTGATCTTTAATAGAGGTGCCTTTTTTTTGGCTATTCGGGTGACAGATGCCAATCCAAACATGACAAATAACCAAGTCAAATTGTTTCTTCCATGAGGTACAATGCGAGGTTCCAAAACCTTATATAACATTCAAAAGTACAACAGGAAGGTACAATAACAGAATTAGGCAAATACTAATAACGAGAGAGCTAACTGAACCGTGAAGCACATTAAGTCCCAGCAGAGGAAAGTCTGTGTGTGTGCACACCTGCAATTCCTCCTGGTTTAGGGAACCTCAAAGTTACATCACAAGGGCACAGAAGTGATCTGATGAAGTGGGAAGGTCAGGGAAGCACACACACATCTCACAAGCTAAGCTTAAGTGCAGAAAGATCAGAAAACTAAGTGAACCGGTGGAGGAAGACTGGAATAACCGGCACAAGCAAAAGAAATGGGTAGCAATAGCTATAGTTAAAATGCCTCTGCTAAATAGTTTCTCAGTATTAAAGGCTTAGCCATTGGGCACAAATATACTGTCAAGGGAACACAGAGAATTATTTTTTAAAAAATCATCTAAGATGTAACCTTTTAAGAATTATGTTTTATATTTAGAAGTCATACTGGATACTACTTGCTATCTGGTAAAATTCACTTAAAAAATAAAGCAGTTTTATCACTGGAGCTTCAGTGGCTTATAAAAATTCAGCATTATGTAAAGTGATATTGATAATCTATTTTTCATAAATAACATAAAGCCTTGCAACACTAGGTAAATGAAACAGAACAAAAAAATCGGACTCATGGACTGTTTCAGACTTCACTGGACTCATGATAGCACTGACCAGTAACTACCTCACTTGCCTAAAGTTACAGTAGAAAAGCAAAATAACAACAACAACAACAACGGAAGGTATTCTGATGGATTTTACATATTTTGTACCAAACCAACCAGGGCAATCATCAGCTCCCAGAAAACATGTTAAGATCTTTCTGTGGCAGAGACACGCAAGAAAAAAGAACAGGTGAATACATGCACCCCTTTGTACAGTGCGGGATGGACGAACACACTGGGTTTTGCACAACTGCAGCTACATCAAGTTTCATGGAAACTACAGAACTCAGCTTAGGAAGAAACAAGCTAATTCAGTATACTTCTGTCTATTACAACAACTATCATAATTGTTGTGCAACTTAGGTATTTTTCTCTCTTCCTTTTAAGATTCTCCCCACCTGCCCTCCACCCCCATTTCTGCAATTTCTGCATCGGTATCTTTTGTACTAAAGGTCTGTATGATTAATACCACTGATTCCCAGTGCTGATGCTTTAGTTTATTTAATCAAATTCCAAATTTCCACAGCAAAAATGGTGCTGTTAATATTTGTAAAGCATCTCAGAGCAATGCAAAGAGTCAGAATCAGTTATGAATCAGATGGTGGTAAATTAAGAGTCTGCTGGCAACCAACAGTACATTTACCAGAAGGGCTAAACAAGGGTGGCATCCCCTTCCCACCACTTAACACCGGCCACAACAAGGCTGAGTGAAAGCTGCAACACAAACTAATCTTGTAAAATCTGAAATCCAAAGGCAGACAAATTAAAACTGGTGTTGGCATTAACTTACCTCCTTAAAGAGAGGCTGGAATTCTGTTGTAGCATACAGGATGTCTTCCCGTTCTTTCATGTTGTATCCTAGTAGTAAAGAAGCTCATGTGTCAGTAGGAACTATACTCCATTAGATACTTTCCAAAATGTAAAAATATGTACTATATTTAATTGTATTTATGAGCATTTTATAAACACATAGGTAGTTATGCCAGCTATTAGACATTTTTATTTCTAAAAGAAAACAGAACACTCAAGAATTAATACCCTGGTGAATATTCCAACTTTGTTGGAAAAGTAAGCCTACAGTGCAGGTATTATTTTCTCTCAGGGAAAAAACACAACCCACTACAGACTGGAGAAAACCTGTTTCATCAGGTCAAATCATGTCTTCTCCTTCAAATGAAAGGGTTACGTCCTTTTTCCCTTTATCCTCATAAGCATCACATTGTAGAAAACCATTGCTGGAGTCATATGTTTAAATTTCCACCTCCCTGTGCTTGCATATCATCTTGGCTTAAGTGGGTGTGTGGTTGGTATTTTTTTTTTTTTTTTGTAGCTGAAGTGCTGACTTTCCACTGGGAATTCATTATTTGATTCTCCATTAACACACACAAGGCATGATTTATCAGTCTGAAATTGCAGTTTTGCTTCCTTCTCTCTGTTCCGTGGATGTTTCAAACAAGCTGGTTTACTAAAAAGTGCCTGCAAAGATCACTTACCTCAAAGACTGAGATTTATTTTTCTTCCTCTTCTCTTCCCCCTCCTCCCCATTCTCATACATGAAGGAGCAGGAGGGATTTTAAACTTTAAGAAAACAGTAAAACTAAAAAATTAGTCTGATTAATGTCAAAAGCGTTAATTTGAAGGAAATTAATTAACTTCTCTCCATATTTGGGAATTTTCTCTCTGTTATTTTCCTAAACATCCAGGTCAGAGTCACTGTACTATTGTGTTGGGAGACATTAAATGCACTCTGAAATTCAAAGCACACATTCATTGTTATTTGTTATTCAAGCTGAAGGCCTAAAGACAGTCAAGAAGAAAACCCAAGTATTCATAGTTTGGCCAGGTATATTTGAGTCCACTCCTCTCTGTCCACACCTGAGAGTTACTGGAGGAAAGAATGCAATAAAACAAGCCCAAACCATGACAAGCTGGAACAACAAACCCAGTTTTGAATATAAAGTCTTTATTTTTCCACCAACTATCACAGAATGGTTGAGGTTAGAAGGGATCTCCAGAGGTCCTCTGGTCCAACCTCCTGCTCAAGCAGATGGTCACCACCAAGAACCACATGCCCAGGGCCATCTCCAGACAGCTTTTCAATATCTCCAAAGACAGAGACTACACAGCCTCTCCAGACAGCCTGCTCAGTCAACCTTACAGTGGTTGGNGCATCCTCCCTTCATTATTTATAGACATTGAGAAGACCCTCCCTCCAAGCCTTTTTGTCCCAGCTCTCTCAGCCTTCCCTCACAGGTGAGGTGCTCCAGTCCCTCACCATCTTTGGGACATTTTGCTGGACTCTCTTCAGTATGTCCATGCCTCTCCCACACTGGACAGCCCAGAACTGGACACAGCACCCCATATGTAGCCTCACTAGTGCTGAGCAGAGAGGAAGGATCACCTCCCTCAACCTGCTGGCACTGCTTTGTAGGATGTAGTAATTCATAGAATCACAGACTAGCTTGGGTTGAAAGGGACACAAAGACCATCTAGTTCCATCCCCCTGCCAATGGGCAGGGACACCCTCCACCAGACCAAGCCGCCCAAAGCCCCATCCAACCTGGCCTTGAACACTGCCAGGGAGGGGGCAGCCACAGCTTCTCTGGGCAGCCACTGCCAGTGTCTCACCACCCTCATGGGGAAGAATTTCTTCCTTATATCTGATCAAAATCTACCCTCTTTTAGCTAAAATCCATTACCTCTTGTCCTATCACTGCACTCCCTGATAAAGAGTCCCTCTCCAGCTTCCCTGAAGGCCCTCTCAGGTACTGCAAGTAACCATTACCATTAAGGTAACCATTACCAAAAATGAAAATACTGTATTCTGATAATACCTTTAATGCAAATTTTTGTACATCCTCTGAAGCCTGTATTTGCCACTTGTGATCAAAACAGAAGCTATTAAGCTACAAAGGGATCACAGCATGTCAGAAATACTGCGATAAGGATCACTACAGGATAAAACACTGCTATCATTTTCATCATTTTCAAAGACAATGATAATGTCTTATACAACCCACACAAGTAGCATGTTGCCATACACCTTCCTACACTGCTTCCTGCATGAAATGTTCCCAACAGTGTCTTATACTATTATAAATTAGCAGCAATCGCTATAGCTCCCAGCACTATCAATCTATAGAGACACTACAAAAGTCACCTAACATTGTACCACCAGATGTTAGGGGAGATTTCATACATCAAGTTGAATTCACAGGTGTCACCTGGAATAATTTTTATGAGAAGGTTTTTGTATACCACTAATATGCTTGTTTTCTATAAAGCCGTTAACATACCTGGGGTGGCTGGTTTCTCCTTATTTTAAGGAGTCAGTGTTTTTTCCACCAGATTTCGCAGCGTAGCATACGATGAAATCGTTAAAACAAGAATATTTACCAAGCATTTTCATGAAGGAAAGAAACCCAAACTTTTCTTGAAGGATTTATCATGTGCTTTGTACTGGGTTACTTCTTAGCAAAGCCAATCACCAATTCCATGGTGTCCTTTTGAATTCCTGTAGCTTCTTCCAGGAAATTATTTTCAAAAAACTCTTTCCCAGTTTTAGCATTGCCACAGATTGCACTGACCTGTGGAGAACAGAAAGGAAGTTAGAATCTCACTACAACATATATTAACTTACCTGCTGTAATCAATCTTATCAAGGCTCATGTGCATACTGGAACTACCAGTATGGAACTATCACTATGGACTGGGACTATCAATAAAGAATACTATCACTATCAATATGGAACATGCAGCCTGCAGCTTGCCTGTCTGCCAGGTCAGTGATTTCCCTGTGCAGCTTCTACTTAGGACTCAGCTGATGTTTCACTACTCGATTTTAAGCATATTGGGGAACAGAAATGTATTAGAACATGAGTTCTCAACTTTTTCATGCCATATCACCTGTTTTCTTTCTGTAAACTATCCTAGCAACTCTGTGTTTGTAAAACCTGATGTAAAGCTAGGGGAAGGACAGGAATTTCAAAACCATTTAACACAGCAAGCAACAGTTGAAACTCAAATTAAATTCTGTCCATTGGAGAAGCATTCTGAGTAAACCAGGATCGAGAATACTTCTCTAACCAATGGAGATCTACATACAGGCTTTTACAAAGTCCATGTTGTTTGTGGTAGGTTGTTGGTTTTTTTTTCCCAGTTAAAAGCCAAGTAGTTATCTTTGGAAGAACTACCAAAGCTTGTTGCCTACCTAACCTAGGCATACACAGATATTCTCTCAAATGGAAATAATTTTTTTCTTCAATTTCACTGGCATCTAAATTGCTACCAGAACTTGCTGGTGAATTGAGGAGTGTCTGTATGGTCTGATGTGCAAGACTGGCTTCTAGCGCTGCAATATCTAGTAAATAATTGCAGTGATTCAATGATTATCTTCACCTCTCTGAAGTATAATGATGAAAAAAATATTCTAATATAACAATAATAGACTAACATTTTCTTAGTTGAAAGGAAAGTGAAAAGTGGGCAGAAGTTTCATCTGGGTTTATGGAGGAGGTGATCATGACCATCTCCACCTGCTATGACATTGTCAGCTAACCCTATGCCTGATGGCCCGACTGCCAACATGCTTCTGCCAGTCCTGCAGACAAGATGCCACGAGCATTTTCTCAAATTAAAACAAAAATGGCAAGAACAGTGTCTTTCACTGCTTACAGTGAAAAAGTACATTCAGAAAGTTGTTTTTCTTTTCATGTTTACAACACTGACATTAACCATCCAGTTGTCAGATTCAGTAAAAACTCAGATTTTCACAGTCTTATTGCTTGATTTATCCAATGGCTATCTGCAGGTCTCAGGATTCTTTCCCAGCTGGCTCAAAGCACCTTTGAAGGATTGGGATAGCTCAGGAACAGAGCTATTGGTGTTTTGGACTGAGTTTATTAGAGATTAAAGAAATCTGGAGGACACGGGAAAAGCTGACTGTGGCTAGGACTTCCTTGCTTTCTGGCTCTTGGGAATCAAGGAGAGAATATGAACTGTAATCCAATTAACTATACCCTTGAGGCAAATACTAGGGAATAAGAAGCAAGTACTGGCAGGTACCAGCAGGACAAAGGAACTGAGAAGGTGGCACATCATGGTGTAGAACAACAGAAAACTGCAAAGCAAAACCACTGCCACTGGCATTGGTAGGTAAACCTTGACACTCTACACTTACCTTGGAAAAAATCAAAACCAACATGCAATAATTAAGAAGGAGGAAAGAAGGAATTCTCCCTCCCTTTTGTCCATAACCTCCAAGTTAAGAACCCAAATTTCAGAGCAAAAGGGAGCTGGAAGGGAGAAAATGCTAACAGCAAGAATGGCTATTATAGAATGATCAGAGAATGGTTTGGGTTGGAAGAGACCTCCAAGATNAGCCACAGATTCTCCAGGTAACCTGTGCTAGAGCCTCACAACCCTCCTCAGGAACAGGCCCACATCTTAAGCTTATCAAGGTCCCTCTGGAATTATTAGATTTAAAATTGCTAAAAGGCAACTTTCCCCACAGTTTCTTAAGTGAAGACATGCAAAGTGTTTACTTAATTGCCAGTTCTAGCAGCTACATTAAAGTCATCAATAACATTAAGAGGGGTAAGAAAAATGGCAAAAATAGAAAATTGATAAAATTCGTATCTACAGTATCAATACAGTAGTGAGAAATAGTTATATAATATAAACTATCCACTTGGAAACAAAGATAGGTCAACACAGAAATTGTATTCACCATTCACCTTCCTCTTTGGATTTTATTTCATTGGTGGGGAAAGACAGAAAAAACACATAAAATATGCAGAACGTACATAAAACTCAAAAGGACTCAAAAGGATTCTTATGCCCTTCTGTCTTTTGCCTCAAAGCAAATGTGATCTTTGATTTTGCCTCCACCAAGGCACATACACTTACTGGTCTGGGTGTTAGGATAGCACATCTGGTGTACTATCTTCCTCCCTCCTCTTCTCCTACCAAGTTTTTAAGGTACTTATTTTCAAAGATAACAAATCCAAAGCCTTCTGAGCCTGTCTGCACTGGTGAGATCAACCCCGCCGCAGCAACTTTCAGCTGCCTTAGCTATACCTATGCCATAACAGCAGAACCATCAACGCATAGGTCCTGAATTATATCTAATGCTACAGTGGTCTCGGGCACACACAGGGAGCAGGTGGCCAGGGCACAGCTAGTCCATTCTGGAGGCAAGGAGAGACTGGTACAAACAAGGTCTTGGGGACAGGAAGGGGACTTGGGCAGTTTCATTAACTAACAAATAGTGAGCTCTCTTACACGAGCTCACGCACTGTGAGGGCTGTCAGGAACCTCTAGGCACAAACTCAGCAATGAAATTGCATCAGCAATTCGAAGTGGTAAGTATCCAATTGACTGACTACAAAGTATAGCAAACACCAGCTGCAGTCAGGTGTGACCATTCCTTTAGCCAGAGGACTTCCTCAACCTCTTTCCACCTGGTTTTTTACACTAACACAGTAATGATACCCTCAGCCACTGCCTCTATGACCAAATCAACAGCTTCCCTGCAGCTGGAAGGGAAACATGAATATAATTGCCTAGATTACTCTTTTGCTGCTGCTTCCAGCAGCACAATAGCAGCACCTATAGGGACAGCTTCTGGTGCAAACAGACCATACCCAGTCGGGTTCGCTGTGTTTATCCCAGTCAACTACAAAAACCCATGATCAAGAGCAAGGTACGACTCATAATTCTCTGGCACCTAAACTCTAGTAATGGTCTAGTTGCTGTTTGTGCCCTTTCAAATGTGTCTGGTAAGTTTTCAGTATCTATACAGCACCAGGTGAACAAAAGAATCACAAAGAAACACAAACATGTTTCAGATTTGTTTTTCTTTTTCTGCATGACCAGGCTACCATTTCTTGCAGCAAGTATGAAGTCATTGTGAAGCTTTTCCATCCTTTTATGTATGTTTACTATAGCTTACAATAACTTTATTTCCAAGGCCAAGTAATCTTAAGTGACTTAGCTTGAACTACCCTTCTGATCCTGTTGATGTTTGGTTCAGAATGCAATATCCAAAGTCAGAGACATGTACTGACTGTACATGTGCAAACTTCTAATGTGCAAAAGGGATTCTTCATACAGTCCATATATGCAATAATTACACATAAGCACTCAGATACCTACAGACAGCATATATTTGTTGACACCTTCCAAGACTTGTAGGTACCAGATGGATCTGTCTCGTGCAATTCAGGACTCCTGTCTCTATCAGAGCCCACAGTCAAAGGCAGACATACCAAAAGGTCTACAGCTGTTGCTTTACACACACTGCTGTGAGAAAGATGACCATTTTAGCATCCAAGAAAATTAAGAAATTTACTGTCCCAATGCACAAGCAAAGCACAAGACTGAAAAGGATACAGATATTCACCATAAGGCTTTTCACTTCCAATGCATAAATAGCTTATTTCTGATCTTCAAAAATCAGTTTGTGGTCAGCAGTTTAGTGTCATAACTCCAAGTCACACTCAAGTAACTGAAGCAAAACAGACTTCACTGTAAAATACTCCCCGTTAAAACCACAAAGGCTACAGGAATTAAGGCTTAATCAGATTATCCTTTAACATAGTCTCAGGAACAGTTGTGAACAGATTTGAAGAAACATCTCAGATGGTTGCAATCACTACCCTGCTCACAGGTGTTCTGCTAGTCTTTAATATTTGAAAAATAACAATCTGTATCTGTGAGTTTTACATTCAAATTGGCCTTTCACACTGCTTTTCTTCAGTAGGGATTTTGTAGTTTTCTTTTTGTTTGTATTTTTATCTCAACTTTTTATACAGTAGTATTGTTTGATCTCTCTGCATTATTTCCAAGTTACACAATGAAGTTCTTCACAGTTCTATGCATCTGAGGAGGATTTATATTTGCCAGTGCTATGTAAAATAAAGGAGATCGTAATGGTGAATATTTTCTTGTGAAAACTGTTCATTTTCTCAAGTGATATTCACTATTTTTAAGAAGTCATGCAAAGGAAACTTAACCTGACTTCCCTTTTTTGTGTTACAGATAATAATAGAAACAACTGTAGGAACTCAAGCCTTCATATCCTGTTACCAATCTCCCAAACCACTGTGTCCATCTTTATAATATTTTTCATAAATCAAGTCCTTAAAGGCCTTTTACGTATCCCATATCTGCAACAGAATGTATTGTGGAGCAATAAGACTAGGAACAATGAGGGTGGTAGATCAGTGGAACAGATTGCCCAGAGTGGTGGTGGAGGCCCCGTTCCTGGAGATATTCAAGGTCAGGCTTGATGGTGCTCTGAGCAACCTGATACAGTGAAAATGTCCCTGCTTACTGCATGGGGGTTGGACTTCCAATCTAACACATTCTATGACACCTGTAAAAGCCAAAGAGGCATGATCACCAAGTGTATACATATATATCACAGTTCTTCCCTCTTTATGCTTGGTGACAGATTTTATTTGTATACTCAACAGAGCTGTAGCCAGCCCTCAAATTCCAGCCTGCTAGATGGGAATACAGAAATTCTTATATCCTTATATTCTTATCTAACTTTAAGTTACACAAATGAGATGTTATTATGACACTAAGTTAATTTACAAGGAGGTAGACAAAGAGCTATGTGGAGGCTGCATCTTCCTCTACAAACAAGAAATAATAATGTCTGACATCTGTTAGGAAGGAGAAATGATAAGGTGTGGTAAAGATCACAGCAAAAAGTTTCAAAGCTGCAAAAGCTGTGGTTTACAGATACAGTACAGAGAGGCAGGGTGCACAAAAGGCTTACAACCAAAGTAGAAAACAAAGGAAATCAGGTGGTTACAGACACAAGAACCTAGGGAAATAGCAAGAGAACACAGATCAATGTGATAAGCAGAATTTTTAGTATACTTGCTGTTTATAGGAGTAATCATGGCTAAGCTAACTGCTCACAAAGAAGGGTAATTCTGCTCCACTATTCTAAGGCAGAAATCATCTTCCTTTGCTTTGACATGAAAATCATTTGCTCCCAATCTGTGAAATTCAACAGGCAGATAACTGCTTTTAGAGAAAAGCTATGGTTTTTTTCCTGCTAATTTAGCTTCCTTTGACACCTCACTACAAGATCAGATAAGTGATGGCAGAGGATGCAGTGGGAACAAGTGGCCAAGTGAGTGTAAAGAGGGCTGAAGGAAAACCTGGCTTTTGGTAACAGCTAGCTGTGAGGTTTACCTAGCTATAAGATCGAGCCAGAGTGCAGTTTACATACCGTTGCTGGTTTCATAGGTATTTTGTTGGGGAAGAGTTATGAAGGTAAACAATGAAGTACTGCAGACATTTATGAGAAATTCCTTTCATAAGGAACTTCTTTCCACAGGTAGAAAGAAAGATGAAGAATGCTGCTTGGAAACCTTCCAAGAAAGATTAATGGAAAGGATGTTATATTCAAAATTTCAAAATCAGGTATGTTTCTTTGTCAGTTGGTTTGAAACTTGGCATTTCCACCCATAAAATCTTTTCCTGAGAAGATGCAGATCAAAAAGCAAGAAAAACTGACCAGCACAACATGATCAACAATAAATACACTATGATTTCGAGCTGAACATTTCAAGCATGACTTAAGTGGCTCGCAAGCATCCCCTCCTTTCTTCTCAGTCTTCCTAAGAGATGCTCTCCTACCAGCACTAAGGGATTGATGCAAAAGAGGATTGATGCAGGAATATGAATAGTCCTTTCCTCACAGAAATCAATCATCTTATCCAGGACTCAAGAAAGAAAAGCTCTTCCAGTAGGTGACATACAAAACTCATCCGTTTTTCACATGACTTCTCTGTGAGAAATCTCCTTATCACTTACCTAAGACCAAAGATTTGCTGCATCACAACTGATGTCAAACTTCTCTGTTTCTGTGACTATTTCATGTAAATTACACAAAAGGTAAAATATTACATAAACAAACACAGAAAGCTGTAAATTTTTTTAAAAAGGCATAAGCTGATATCTTTGGGCCCATAGATGGGTACAACAGACTGCAGTTTCATACTTCTACTATAAAAGCTTTGCTCTTTTTAAAAAATCCAAACCAACAGGTACATGCAACCTACTTGCTTTAGAACACATACAAGTCCTATTTTAAATAGGCCAGCAAAAGTTTTCATAGGCAATTTCTTGTTTCATTTTCAATCCATCACAAATTTTGTCCTCTGTTCTAGTCATTTATTACTTTGCTTACAAAAACCAGATCTGAAAGAATAAAGTTCAATAAACATAGAAAGTTTTATCTGCTGCTCTTCACCAGATTTGACCAGTCTCTTCCTTCTTGGTCATCATTTCTGATGAATTTCAGACTTTTGTTTTCTATTTTCTAAATGTAGCAACAATATCCCACAAAATAGATACACACCGATAGCTAAATTGTGAATGTATTTAGAAAGTTATGCAAAATACCCTGCTATCTTTATCAGAAGCTAGTAGTATTTAATGCTAAAGTGTAGATTATGTCATTGAGCAAAAGATTCCCTTTTTTATTCCTACAGAATCAACACGAGGGAGGCATAGGTATTATTATGACCTCCATTCCCACTGGGAAGGCTTCTAATTAGTCTTTTAAATTAGGATTTTCCTTACCGATATCCAAAGCAAACTCAACTTGATTTTCAGACTGATAAATTGCTGTTTCACTTGCAAAAGAATATATA
This sequence comes from Heliornis fulica, assembly GCA_013399135.1. NCBI lineage: Eukaryota > Metazoa > Chordata > Aves > Gruiformes > Heliornithidae > Heliornis > Heliornis fulica. The sequence goes on from VXBZ01003944.1 coordinate 98,396, forward strand.
GCAATTATGGAATAACACGATCGTACTTTTCTAGAATATCTTTTTAGACCGGAGCCACATATCAAAATTTCATACTGAATAAAAGGAAAAGATGGGGAGTAGTAAAAAGCATCACAATGTCTTTTAACAAAATAAACACTAGAAATCAACATAGTTACTATTTTTTGTTTGTTTGTTTCATGTGCTGCTTAGAGAAAAATTATCTTTGCAGGGTAGTTCAAAGGCAATTTACCTATCATCCTGGTGTCTGCTGTAGGGGTATTGGGCCATGGCATGAGTAATGCAGAAGGTTTGAGGAGTACATTGATGACAGATCCCTAACAAGGGTGATCGAGAAGCCAGCAGGGAGAAGTGCTCTGCTGGATCTCATTCTTACAAACAAGGAAGGACTGGTTGGACATGTGAAGATCTGGGGCCAGTGACCATGAGAAAATGGAGTTCAGGATCCTGAGAGGAATGAACAAAGCAAAAAAACCAGGATCATAGCCCTAGATTTCAGGAGACCAGAATTTGACTCATTCAGGAACCCTCCTTGAAAGAGGCCTGTGGAATGTGGCCCTGCAGAGTGGCAAGATATGAGAGAGATGATCAATTTCCAAAAATCAGCTCCTCTAAACTTGAGAATGGTGCACCCCATGCAGGAAATAAAGCAAGGAGGCCTGTGGGGGTGAAGAAGGAGCTTGTGACATGACTCAAACATAAAAAGGAAGCTTACCAAGAGGGCAATCAGGGACAGATGACCTGGTGCAGTTTGGAGACACACAGCATACAAGGAGAGGAGAGCAGTGTTTTTTATTTTAATTTCACCCTTAGCAAGGTTGAAGACATCTCTCATAATGTTCTCATAGGCAAACTGATGAAGTGCAGATTAAGTATGTACAGTGAGGTGTACCAAAAGCTAGCTGAATCGCCAGGTTCATAGGATTGTGCTCAGTGGCATGGAGTCCAGCTTGGGGCCAGGCAGTAGTGATATATCTTGTGGGTCAATACCAGGACCAATACTGTGTAACTTTTTCATTAATGACCTGGTTGACAGGAGAGAGTACACCCACAGCACATCTGAAGATGTTACCAGACTGGGAGGAGTGTTTGATGATGGTTGTACTGCCATTCAGAGGGATGACAACAGGTTGAAGAAAGGGGCAGACATGAAGTTCAACAAGGGGAAGTACAAAGTCCTGCATCCAGGGAAGAACAACCCCAAGCACCAGTACCTGATGGGCACCAACCTGCTTGAAAGCAACTTTGCAGAAAAGGCCCTTGGTGTCCTGGTGGACAAGGTGAACATAAGCCAGCAAGGTATCCTTGCATCAAAGACCAACACTGTCCTAGGCAGCACTGGGAGCAGTGCTGTTAGCAGAATGAGGGTCACGCAATCAGGCTTGCTGAAAGAAAATTGCATTTGATACAATTATCCTTCTATCCTTCCCCAGCAAGTTATTGATTAGGATTGTGACAATAAGGTAGAAGTACTGTCCTGTAGCCGTTCAGTCATCTCCTCTATCCTTTGTGGTCATGAGTCAAGCAGAAGCCGAAGTTGATGCAGATGATGTGGAAGGAAGAGTTCCCAGAAGAAACTCCAGGAGAATAGTATAGCTCTCCATTGCAAAAGCCTGTAACAGCTATAAATATTCAGTTTGTCAAGTTCATTGCTACCTTTTCTTCAGCACCGCTGAGCAGTTCCCTCTCGTGTTCATCTTTTCTGCTTTGCTTTTGACATTCAAAAAATGAGGAAGTTAGTGAATACAGTACCTTGGTTGTGTGTCCTAAAATAAAATATTAACCTCTAAGAATTCTTCAAGAATTTTCAGCTCTAAGGGGGCTTCGATTAGATGTTTTGCTATTCTTTATTTATAGCATACGATCCTAGTAGCGGGAGATTCCCTTCTGAAGAATAAAATCAAGACACAGATTTTCTCACTGCAGCTGTTGCACTTACTCCCATTAGTGCAAACTGCTGAACACACTGTGAGTTTCTTTATCCTAAATATTTATATTTGCAGACTAAGATGACAGATACTAGAATAAAAATTTAGCATTCCAGTGATTTTTTTTCTGAGTTTGTTATTGTCCCTCTGGAACACAGCAGAGCCACCAATATCCTTGTACCATGCAGTGCTGTTTGGGTATTTTGCTTTATATCAGAACATACAGGCTTGTACTTCAGGTGCTACCTTTTATTCATATTCTTTACAATAGCCAGCAAAGAATATAAATGAGAAAACTGAAACACACACACACACACATACAAAAAAAAAACCCAAAAAAACCACCAAAAACCAGACACGAAGCTGACAGAATAAATTCAAGACAAATTTACCCTGTTAGTGCAATCTCTGATAGGAATGAAAAATCACCATTTATCCTACTGACAGTCTGATATTGTTGTGTATTTTGATAACAAATTGCTATTTATTAAATAAGCAGAACTTGAACAGTTTTCAAGACTCAACCATTTACATAGACAGCCCTTCAGGTGCAAGCACCTATTTTGAACAAGATAGATTAACACATCATTAAGTCCAACTCCTGGCTTCACATAGGGACAGACAAGTAAGAGCATGTGACTGAATGCATCATCCAGTCACTTCCTGAGCTCAGTTAAACTCAGAGCTGTGACCACTTCCCTGGGGAGTCTGTTCCAGTGCCTGACCACCCTCTCTGTTAAGAACTTCTTCCCAATGTCCAGCCTGAACCTCCTATCTCAGCTTCATACCGCTCCCTTGGGTTCTATCCCCAGTCTCCAAAGGGAAGAGGTCAGCGCCTGTCCCTTCGCACCCCCTCATCAGGAAGCCACAGACCACAATGAGGTCTTCCCTCAGCCTTCTCTTCTCCAGACTGTACAAACCAAAGGAATTCAGCCTCTCCTCATAAGCCTTCCCTTCCACACCCTTCCCCATCCTCATTGTCCTCCTCTGGACACTCTCCAATAGTTTTATGTCCTTTTTGTACTGTGGCACCCAAAACTGCACACAGTATTTAAGGTGAGGCCACACCAGCGTGGTGTAGAACAGGAAAATACCAAAAATAACACTTCTTCCTTTTACTATCTTCTTTTTTTCATACAGTGAAATACACCCCTTAGCCAGGATCCCCTCTGTTACTTGATTGTATTGCAAAGCATAACCCCTCCTTTTTTTAAATTACAAAATGCAAAACTAGTCTACACTGAAAAAGAGGTTCAAGTTCACCCTGTCATCCTACTAGTAGCAGACACCAAGTTATCATACTTACTGTAGTAAAGAATTTTTTTTTTTGGTGATGTGAATGCACAAAATGAGATGCTGTCACCAACATATTAAAGGCTTTGTCTGAGAAATGCATAGCTCTCATGTATCATTCTCAACTTTGACACCAAGAGCTTTAGTCAAGCAAGTTCAAGCAGATGGTGCCACCATAAAATTCTTTGCTATCCTCTTTGTTGTACACATGTCTCTGTAAATGCCAAGTTTGAAAATTTAATTTAAAATGTGAATTTGAAAATGATGAATCAGCATTCTGTATTTTCCAGCCTGTGGTAATGTCTGCTGATTCCTTCCCTTGCTCATGTCTTCTATTCCAGAGAATTTATGGAAAGTCAGATAATAAAAATGGCAGAAAATATAGACAGAAACCAAAGATCATTTACCATTTTTTTTCAGAATTTTTGGAAGACCGGGTCATTGCAAATTGTCCTAGTCCAGCAAGAGATTATCACTGTGTTGGGGGATCAAGGCTGTGTATTCTACACCCTCTATTCATTCCTCAAGAACAATGGACCATTTGCAACAGTTGTCCAGGAAGTCGTTAGCACCTTCACACTCAGCCTGAGGGGGCGTGGGTGCTAATGGGCCCTCAATGGTCCAACCATACCCCATGACTCACCGTTAATTACCCATTGTGTGGGTCCCCGCCCTGGTGGAGGGACTGGGTGCTCCCTGAGGATATACAAACAGGGGTAGAAGGGCTTTAGACGCTCTCTCTTCGTTGGATCGGGAGGAGCAGCGGGACCTCGTCAGGAGGAAGCCATCGCTCTCGACCGGACTACAAGCATCGCTTCTGGCCGGGCCACAGCCGTCGCCTGCAGCAACGGACTCTTCACTTCTTTTGCTTTGGACTTGGGAGAGCCACGTGGATCTCGGCACCGGGGCTAACAAACCCCTTCTGGCTTGTGCCCTGGGACACTGGGTTTACTGCTGGGTCTTGGTGAGTTGAAAGCAGGTTGTTCTCTTTGTGTCAGTGTTTGTATGGTAATATCTTTCATTAAATTGTAACTCTGACTTATAATCATCTCTTGTGGTGGGTCCATTTCTCCTGCCGGTTTACCTCTAAACCAGCACACAAATATTATAGGTTTCTCCAAAACTAAATGAATTCCTCTTCAATGAAGAATTTCAACACGACCTTGAGGAGGCCAAAATCACTCTACTGTTAGCACTTCATTTCAAAGAGATAGCTTTCTCTAGGAGCTAAATGCTTTCCAAACCTGAGTCTTGGGGACTGCATCTTTTTACCTGCTACTTGTTACTGAGAAACGTGAGTTGGAAACATGAGGAAAAAATGTTTCCGAAAAGGACCCATCCTCCTCTGTCTGCTTTCTTTTATCTCAAAATAAAAAAAAGGACATAGTCAAATTCACATCAACAAAATAACACTTCACTGACAAAAATTAGAACAGAGGTGGAAGAAGATCTGATTGAAAAGTATTTGCATTTGAAACTCTTGATGATGGTCTAGATTTATGCATCTAAATTACAATTAAATAATGTTAAGGTTGTGAGCAACTCACAAGAGCAAAGAAATGTGCAATTAAAGAGAAAATATACCATATGTCCTTTGATATCTAGGCATATTGCAGTGCATTAAAAAAGTCATAAAAGAGGCACCCTGTTGTGGTTATGTGTTCTGAGACATGTGGCACATTTCCATTGTAGCTAGCTATTTCTCTGCTTGTATGCATCTGTGCCATTATTTAAATGTTTATTTTGAATTTCCCTTTGCATGGCAACAAAAAAATGGAGCTGCAGACACTTTTTTTTAATATTTCTTTAGATTTGTTGCTATTTATGAATGTAGAGATTCAAAATGTTAAACATGTGAATGAAAAATCATCACAAAGGGGGATAATTGGATTTGATTTAATTTATTCACCAGACAAAATTAGGCAAAAGTGATGGTTTCAGTTACTATGAATGAATGATCTTATATCTCCCCTAAAAACCAATACAGTTGAATTCTAAACACTGTTCTTATGTATTTTGCAAGGAAATAGGAATGTACTTATAAAACTCACCTATTTGGACCATTAGTGGAAACACAATGGGGAATTACTGCTTTCATTTTAAAGTTCCTCAGCTGTGGCATCCCAAAAGCCTATTTTTGTGTACTGAAAACCAACCTGAAATTGTGTGAGAATATGATGGAGCAACGAGACCTTAAAAGCAGTGTTTATGTGGCTGACATCTAGCCCACACTGTCTCAACACTGAGATCACTGAGACACCCCGACACGAAGTATTTTCTAGAGTGGTTGGGTAACCAAAGGATGAGAGCAAGGCAAGTTATACTTGTGGGAAAGAAAAAACATTTTGTGGAATTCCCAGTGTTCAGGGTATTTAAGGAGAATGCATTTGCCTTCCAGTTGCTGAAGATGCCTGCAGCCCTGGGATGCTTTCAGACACCTCACCAGTTCTCCAGAGCTAAGCATATACTTCCACTAAAGAAATATCCTTATAATTATATTTACAACTGGCTAGGAGATGGTACCTTCTATTTATATGCTGATTTGGCCAAGGCTGTCTTGTCTTCCATTCTTCATTCCTAGGATTCTTTGTTGTCATTTGTAATAACTAGAAATAGTATCAATGTGAGCACAGAGCTATTACTACGATTATCCTACGAGTTCACTCCAAGATGATACAATAATAACCATGCATCACCATGAAGTATATGAACTTTAGAAAATACAGGTTTCTTCAACCTTTTCTCTTGGTTTGTAGTGATAATAATGATGATTAAGATGATGATGAAGAGTGTGGGACAGAAAAAAACACCCTACTAGTATAAAAAATGGACCCAGATACCATGGTGATGAGTTAAATTGTTAGAAACACAACCTAATGGATATGCTGGTGTCACTCCTCCCCCTTAGCATGATCTACAGTCCAAAGACTGGGCCACAGACCTTTTCTGGAGAGGACAGCAAGTCAGATTAGCATGGCATCAACGCAGGGTCCTGTATAATCTGAAGAGATGGGGTAGAAGCAATGCTGTTCTGTAAGCAGGGAGCATCAGGCCCAGGTGGTGAGCGCCTGGAGAGGGGGATGCCAGAGGAATGCAAGAACAGCTTGGAGCCAGCAGCCTGGGAAATGATTGTCAAGGGAAAAAGGGCAGGGCGTGATGGGCAGTCACAGTCAAGGACAGCAGAGCCAGGAAGGGTAATCTCCATGGGGCTGGGAAAAGAAGCCAGCCTAGAAACAAGCTAAGGAGAGCGTGCCAGTTGGGAAGCAGCTGTACAGCCACAGGGTGCCCATGGATGCCACTGACAAATGTGTGCTGTAACCAGAAGGCTTAGGGCTCGCGGGGAGAGCCAGGGACTTCAGCCAGTTAACAGCTGAGAAACAGAGCAAGCAATGCACCGAGGAAGGAGCAAGTGGTGTCAGGCCACCGAGCAGTGCCCCATCGCCCCCAGCAGCACACGCTTCTGCCAACAGCACCCAGAAATCGGTTTGGGATGGAGGCGGCACTCGAAGAGCACGCAGCCCGAGCAGGGAACGTGCCCGGTGAGGGGTGGATTTACAGTGCGTTAGTTGGGGATTTTCAACTTTATTCGACTCCGTTTCTCTTCGAAACTCCCGCCCTTGGAATGACGAGTACACGAGTGTGGGCGGTGAAACAGAGAATCCCCCCAGCGGCCGCACCCAAGTCAAGTCACGCCTGACTTCAGCACCTCCGGCGTCCGCAGTTCACTTAACAGCAGCAGTAGCTGCTTCTCCTCGCTCCGCACGTCCTCACGGCCGCCCAGGGAAAAGTGCGCACCAAGGAGCGCAGCGCCGGCTGCCGCACCCCTCCAACTCGTCCTTCATGGTTTGTTCCCTGCCGAGGTGGCAGCGGTGGCGGTGGCAGCGGCAGCAGCACCGGGGCCGCGCCTGACAGCTCCCCTCACAGGCGGGCCACACCGAAGCACCGCAGCTTCTCTCTGCGAGAGAACGGGACCGTACACCTCGCGGAGCTCGCTGCCTTCGCCCCGCCCGGCGAGGCCGCCAGAGCGGGCTACCCGGGTGCAACCAACTGTCGCGGCGGGTAGAGGGGGGAGGAGAGCGCGCCACTCGGCACAGCCGGAGCGCGTCCTCTGTAACGTGCGCACCATAAGGCTCCACTTCCCCCCCTCCCCCGCCGGCCGTACCACTTAGTTGCCTGTCCGGCGCTGAGGTGCGTTGGGCCGGAATGTACCAACACAGGGGAGGGAAAGGGGTGGCCGGGAAGGTCGCGTGACAAGGATAGGTCACATTCAAACGGCGTAGAGCCGACTCTCAGTATTCTTGTTTCGGCCGAGCAGTGAGAGGCGGCCACGGCCTCNCCCGGATCGCTACCGCCTCCCGCCGTTGCTGGGGCCGTGGGGCGCGTGAGCGGGGGGTAGGTGGCGGACGGGCCCGGGCTTTCCTGGTAGCGTCCCGACATGTCGGTGGCGTTCGCGGCCCCGAGGCAGCGGGGGAAGGGCGAGATCACGCCGGCCGCCATCCAGAAGGTGAGGGCGACAGGAGGGGTTGGGGCCGGGCCTGGCTCCGGGGGCTTCAGCTACTTCCTGCCGCCGGGCCGCGCGGAGAAGGGAGCGGCGGCGCCTCGGAGCGCCAGGGCCCCGGCGGAGGCGAGGAACGCGGCCGGGCCGGACCCCCGGCCCGCCGCGCCAGGGGGG
>VXBZ01003944.1:106693-139677 GCA_013399135.1 Heliornis fulica
CGCCCCGTAAAGTTGGCGTGTTGCTAGAGGAGAAGGTTACGGTCGGAGCCAATGACAGCGACTCCGGACGGCTCCATTTACGCCTTTGTGGGAGGGAGCAAAGTGAACTCGCTTCAGCGGTCGCAAAGCGTAGGTAGGATTTGCAGTAATCCGCGATGTTTTGTGTTGGTGGAGTCCTGTGTTTGAGTTCAGTGGTAACTTGGGGGTATTTAGAAACTTAACTGAAGACTTTCAGCGTTATCAGTGTAAATAACAGTGAACAAAACAGATTTCAGAGTACTGCTAGGAGCCTTTCAGGTACACTGAGATTTAGTAAAGAACGAGTGTCAACAAGGTAGGTGTTGCAGGCAGGGATTGAGACCTCAGAGAAGACCCTGGAGTTATAGTGGAGACCTCTGAGGTAGCATAGCAGAAATTGGTGCTTGGGAAGTTTGGATGAAGAATATGTACCCGCTGGGTGGAAAGCTGCCTAAAGGTAACGACTTCAGGTTACTGGGGTGTACGTGGAGAATGCAGACAGTTTGTGCAGTAATCAGACCTTTAATTTGATGGTGATGTGCTGACATAACTCTACTGTAGTTAAAGCTGAATGTTTATAGTGTACATAAGCTGTCAAAAGCCTTGGAGGTGTCTTCCTCCAGTTGGAATCTAAATCATCTTTTATTCTGGTGCAAATGGGCACTAGTTCTTCCAAAACTTGATGGTAGTACATGTGAAGTATGGCTGTGTGATAATTTTCAGAGTGTGCAACTGAAATTCTCCTCAGATTCTGAGGCTCAGACAGTAACTCAAAGTACTGCAGCTCTTTTTAGTACCTAGTGATGGTGCTTCCAGGTCCAGCAGTTTCACCGAAATAATCGCTCGGAGATTGTTTTAATTCTGGTGAATGATTGGTGTGACTGTAAGGCCGGTTGGCTTATAGAAGAGGGGGACAGAAGTCCCAAGTGGACTACATGAGACTTCTAGTAAGATGAAAAGTACAAAAAGGCATCAGTACTTTTCTTTTCCCCTCCGCACAGAATTTGTTTAGGTTGTATTCCTTGGGAAGTAAAACTGATGTAATGGTGTTTGTGCTTTCCTTGTAGAAGCATGGTTAGTCTCAACCATGTTTGGAAGAAGGAAAGAGTCTTGAAGATGTCTAAGATCCTGCTAGTTTAAGTGAAACTCAGCAGCTGGGTATAGTTGCATTGATTCACCCTTTTCTTCCTCTCAGTGGAAAGTTTTTAGAGGCCTTTACATTTTCCATTTGCTTAAGTTGCCTTGGGTAACTTTGCTGATGGCTCAGGTTTGCCAGTGTTCTGCTGACTCTTGTCTAGTCAGAGTGCAGGAGAGTGGCTGCAAAGACGTGAACATGGGGATGTGCAGCTCTAGGAAGGCAGGCTTTATTTACTTCATGTTTATGGAGCTTGGAACACCCCGAATTTTTTGTAAAAATCCATCAGATCTGAAATTTTGCATGATTTTAGGACTTCTTTTTTTTTTTTTTTGTTTCCCCAGAAGAGTAAATGACATGTTCATATTTCTGGATATTTTTGAAGCAAAATACAACTTTGGGCCTGTTATACAAAGTATTTATGAAGTGCAGTTTCATTAGAGATTTTTAATGTAAATATGGCCTAGTTTTCAAACACATTTTTCAAACCTGTCTGGTACACTTAGTCTCAATCAGTAACAATTTTAATGCCTTTTAATATTATTATTTTTTTAAAGTTGCAGGTTTCAGAGGAATGGATTTGGGGGCATAATTCTTGTCAGTAAATCACTTTATAGGGTTCACAACTGAGAAATACAAGCTTTGAAAACTCCTAAGAACTTGGTATACAACAGGCATAGGTATTTGAATGGGAAGCCTCACAAATGTAGTGCGACTACTGTAAGAGTGACTTAAAACCCTTACACTGAAAGCTCTAAAACTATCGCAGGGAAAGTCAGAAGCAAAAGAGTGTTCTGTAAATAATTGCATGATTTAGGACTTCCTGGATTACTACATTTTGTTTTTAAAAAATCTGAGGAGCAAGACTCAAATTACCTTTTTTTTTCTTCCTGTACATGAAACTTACTCCAAGCTTCTTCTTTATCGTTTCAGATGTTGGATGAAAATAACCATCTTATTCAGTGTATAATGGACTATCAGAACAAAGGAAAGACATCTGAATGCTCTCAGTAAGACATTAATCCAAATCTGCTGTGGACTGGGTGAACTTCCATCTAGATCGCCATTCTTGATTTGTTTAGCTCATGAGAAGGGCTCTGTGAAGAGTAGGAAAGTATTGCTGCAGATACTACAGTTAAAATTGATTTTTGTATTTTGTTATATGGCTGTAACTTCTCTCTCTGAAATGTTGCAGCTGCAAGTTGATGTCATAATGGTGACACTCATAAAAATGGGGACACTCATAAAAATGTATAAGCAAGACCTGTTTCCTCTGCATCATAATTATACTTTGAGAAGGATCTAGTGTTTTTCTCAAACCTTTCAAAATCATATAGAAATGGATGTTCTTCATGACAGTATGTTTGAAGACTACCTTTTTATCACTTGCCCAAGAATAAACAATGTTATCTTAAAAGTTTGGCTTGCCCATGTGGACTTGCTGTTTAGGGTGGTCTCTGTAGGTGACTTGAGAGAACTGTCAAAGGAGTGGGTTTTCCCATTACTCTTCTGGCATGGGGTGATCATGGTACCCTTGTAACTGGACAAACGTTCAGTTATGTGACAGATGGGGCAATCACAGTTTGTCTCTTGAACCGGTACTCTGGGTGGTGTGTCATAATTGGTGGGTACTTTGGCTTTAAGGGAATGCTTATCATAGTAGAGTTACTGTTTTGAGCTGTATACAAGGCTGTAGTTATGCATTTGTAGCCTGTTCTTGCTTTCAAGGTTATTTTTGTGACTGTGGGCTAGCCAGCTGTTGAGAACTTGGGATGTGGTTCTGTAGCAGAAAAACAATTCCATTGCAAATTTCCCAAGCTCAGGGTCTTGGAGAAATGTTTGCACTGCTCTTGGTCATGATATGCATAAATATAAGATATCTTGCATCTGGGAACATAATAAGATGTGTTCTTTTTCCTTAATGTTTGTGATGGAAATTACACCAGGCTACCATACATATGCTCTGTATGTCTCATGATGACTTAGTTTGGGGCAGGAAGTGAAATAGGTGAGACCAGTGTCAGCCAGCTTTAGATTTTGTAGTAAAACAGCAGTTGTAAATAGGATGCAGGCACAGATTTGATGAAGACATTGGGAAAGATTGGGTAATAGGTGAGAGAAAAGACTTATGATTCCTAGTAATGGTGTGCTTGCAAATCTCTTTTTGTTTTACATAGCTAACTTTAATGTGCGTAGATTTAAACTCTTGTGTTACTGTATTAGTGACTTAAGATCCTTTTTTTTTTTTTTTGCTTTATTTGCTAGATACCAGCAGATGCTGCACACAAACTTGGTTTACCTAGCTACTATAGCAGACTCCAACCAGAACATGCAGTCTCTACTTCCAGCAGTAAGTACAAAATAGTGTAAAAGTAGGGAATAGACTTCATTTGGGTTCCTTGAGGAAAGAAAAAAAAACAAAACCAAAAAACAACACACCAGACCAACCAAACAGAAGCGTTTGAGGCAATGACTTATTCCACAGTGAATACAAGATGCAGTGCTGCTTCATGCTGTATTGGGATTCTCGTAACCTTACTGCTCAGGTTTGCTCGAAATATGACATGTTTAATTGAAGACTGATACTCTGAATGTGCAGTGCATAGGTTATCTGGCCTGCTGTGCAGTATTTTTTACCTTTTTTCTCTTCAACTTAGATTTCTAAGTGTGTGGCTTTTAGTCAGCTCCTACAACAGTACTCTTGTTTAGCCCTTATGCTAGGGAAAGGTGGGGGAGTGTGGCTTTTGTTCCACCCCCGTGCTGTAATATCATCCATTCTTTTTCCTTAGGCTGGTTAAATCTCCTGTTTTTCTGTATTCTTGGTGAGCTTCTTAAATTCTTTGCCTTTTTCCTGTATCACAGAACAACTTTTTTTTTTTTATTTAAGGTGGGGAAATATACAAGAAATAAGTTTGCATAGGCTTAACTTGAAACACTGCATTGCTTTACAAATGAAGGATTTCTTCGATAATACCTGCCATCATTTTTTATATTTATTGTGGAGTTTGCTGAATCTGTATTCCTGAACTTTTATAAAATACAACCAATTTCTCCTTCTTTCCATTGTTTATGGAGCAGTAAGGAAAGATGCAACTAACACTATGTTTGCTTTTGGTGTTAATCGTAAAGCTTAGGGAGTTCATTGTGAGTAACACAAGGAAGCTCTTTGTTTTTTGGTAATAAGATTTTTCTTGAATTAGTATAGTCTTGATTCATTTCTGTAATATGAAGCTAAAAGAATGTCTGTAAAACAGCCATTCCTAGCTACTAGTTTTCACCAACTGAAATTGAATTACTTTTTCTTTGGTCTCTGGAGAAGTGTTCTCCAATCATTGCTACAAGTGAAGCATCCTTTCAAGTTGGTACCTAGAGGACTATAGAAACAGTGCTTCATTACATCCAACCTGTTGTGCCTTTGGAGGCTTCTCTTTTTATAAATCCATGTTTGTAGCTGAGGGGGAGGGAAAGAAACCTTTGAGAGGGCTCTGTGTATTACTCAATTACTATGTTTTTGGAGGCTTAATTCATATCCTGGTTTTGATGACAAATGGATATGAATCTGACCTTATCCTTGTCCCCAATGAACAGCCCTATTCTTCCAGTTGAAGGTGGTGGCATTCTCTTCTTGAAAGAAAATTAAGGTAGGGCTGGGAAAGACTTGTGCAGATCAGGACTGAAGTGCATTTCTGATCTTGAACATATTCCCCACTAGTGAGAAAAAAGCATGGTAATTTTTGGTTGTGGGGGTGTTGAGTGGGTATTGGGAACACAGGAGTCCCCTTTTGAAAACTGGGGGAGGGAATAGAAAGGTAGTTACTTATTTTTCCTTTTAAACTAAAATACAGATACTCAGTTTAACCAAAGTGCAGATGCTTAGACCTACCAAATAAAATCTTTGAAAATTTGTCTGAAATGGGATAATTGGATAAAATTACTTAGTCGAGACTTTTAGGAAAAATATTCTTTAAATTCTTCCTGTCTTCCCATCAAATTCTAGTGAGAAGAATTTTGAAATGTGAGTTACTGCTTTTTTCAATGCAAGATAAGCTACTTCAGATTCTCTTCCTTTGCTGGCTTTCCATTTAAGAACTCATGAGGCTCAAGTTGACATAGAAGTATTGTGTTTCTGTTCACAGCACTTCTGTATCAGCTGTTGAATGGTCTTGCTAAATTAGGGGGTTGTGGGTGGCAACAGTTAAATATGGAGCATGATATGCAAACATTTACTATTTTTGATAGTAAAATACATTAACTTTGATACTACCACTGCAATAGTTTCCCACATAACATAGGAGGACGTGTGTCTGAATAGCTTCTGAAGTTGGGTTTTATCTGATCTATTCATATCTGGAAGACTGTTCTCCTAGTAAACTGTACTTTGTTTATATACTTTGTTATATTGCTTTGCTTTATCAGATAAGTTGTCAAGAAATTTTGTAACTAGTAGTTTTTAACAAATGTTTTGTGTGATAAAATAGAGTTGAAAATATTGCTAAGGTAGCATTCCAGCTCAACAAAACAGCTAAGTAATCAGGTTCATCAAACTTTTTAATATAAGTTAAAAGTGGCTTGGGCCTGATAACTTAATTGTATTACCTCACAGTAGTCCGTAGACTCAAAGCTTAGTATTGTTGGGAAAAATGCTTGTAGTATGTTCTCCCTCATGTTTTCTGTCAGGGTGACTCAAGATAGTTACTGCCTCCTTCCTGTGTTGTGTGTTGGATATAAACTTTGGATTTCTTAAAATAGGTCAGCTTCTGTGCCTGTGTCTACATCATGTAGAATGCAGAATTCTAATCAAATGACTACATCGTTTCAGGAAAGTGTGATGTTGCCTGCAGAGAAAAGAAAAATCTTACTTTAAACAGAACTATAGTGAACCAGAGGTGTTGTGCAGAGAAAAGGCTTCTACAAAGGGGGCTGGAAAGTGAGGAAAAGGTGAAATAGATGAAGCAAACATTGCAGGGTGTGGGCGAAGGGAGCTACAAAAGACTTCGAAAGTGCAGTGTCATAACAAAGCTCCTATTGTCTTTGTATGGATGGTAAACGTGGGCTATAAAATTATGACTGCTGGGGTAAGAGGCTTTTTTCCACATCAGAAGATGAAAGAAGTGTGAGGTTAATCTTGAGTCAACCAGTCTTTCTCGGCCATGTGAACAGCAGCAGTACTAAAGACAGAGCTGCGTTGCCTTCCCAGCTGGAGAGGAGTTGTTGCTAAGTCAGCATATAAAGTTGATGCAACTCTTCACTGCCTCTTTCCATATGATGACAGGTGTTCCCTTTCTTGGACAGCAGTGGAAAGTCTATTTATCACAACCATATGGATAGGCTAGCTTCCCAAAAAGGTACTATGTGGTGAGAAACACAGTGCTGTTGCATTCTTTGGATTTCCACTGGTTTGAGGGAAGCAACAGCAAAATATTAGTCTCCTTAAAACGTAGAAAGTAGAGGCAATTCAAGTTGGTTACTGGGACTTGCAGGAGAACCCCTGACGATAGTAGTGTTATGTGTGTGTCTGAATACATCAAATTGCAAACTTCAGAGATTTTTTTTTTGTTGTTTTCCTGAGAGAGTGTGTCTTAGTAGCATTAAAAGTCATTGCAAAATACTGAGTCAGAATAGACTTTAATCTTGGATGTTTTCCCTCCCTCATATGTTTTCATTTTGCCAAAGAAAACAACCCATAACCATCACAGTATTGAGAAAAGCAGAGGGGAATCTTTGTCCTGCTCTCGAGCCTTTTCATCTTAGCATTAGTTTTATAACAGCCAAATATTGAGGTCTGCTATTTGAATGGGAAGGTTTTTGTTTTGTTCTCTTTACATGCAGAAAAAGTGACTAATTTTTTCAGAGTTTTACTAGCATAATGCAACATGCCTTCTGTGAGCATGCAGAGCACTTGATTTTGGTGTGTGTTTCTAGAAGGTGATAAAAATAAAGGCTTATGATTATTATTCACTTCTGTGGTGTGGTAATTTTCTTTTATACTGGAAGTGACAGTTTCTCCAGTAGCAAGCTAAACTCTGTATGTGAAGTGACAACCAAGAAAACTCACTGAGTTGTTGAAAAATTTGCCTGTCTCATTAAATGATTTTTTTTAGTTTCATAATATTGGGAAGGTTGTTAAAAAAATAATTTGTTAAAAAATTGGGTTTTTTTCTTGCTATCTCCAAACTACTGCTTTTTTGTAAGGCTTGTGAACTTTCTTAATCATAGACTAATGGAACGTGTTAGGCTGGAAGGGCTCTTCTAAAGGTCATCTAGTCCAACCCCCCTGCAGTAAGCAGGGACACCTCTAACTAGATCAGATTGCTCAAAGCTTCATCAAACCTGACCTTGAATGTCTCTAGGGATGGGGCCTCCCACCTCTCGGGGCAACCTGTTGCAGTGCCTCATCACCCTCATAGTGAAAAACTTCTTCCTAATACCTAATGTAAACCTCCCCTGCTCTAGTTTATAACCATTGCCCCATGCCCTGTCACTGCATGCCTAATTAATCCTAAATTAAGAGCACTTTTGTCCAGTTATTAAACAAAGTTGTTTAACTGTCGTATTAAAGCAGAATATTTGTTAGTGGTATCTGTTTTTTTGCTGATCACAGCTGCATAGCTTTGTTTTTTAAATCTCTGGCTTAATTCAATGTATGTTGAATGGGAGTGTGTTGATTGAATTAGTTTTAAAGCAGATACACAAAGCAGTATGGTGTGCTATTTTGTATCAGCCTTTCAGAACACTAGTCCATGCCAAATTCAAGTTCAGCTATTTGTAAACTGAATAAATAAGAACAGAGGAAAATAAAGGCTGAATGTTTCCTGAGTAGAGGCAAGTGAGCTATTAGGAAGTGAAGCTTGGATTTTGAAGAATATTTGCCCTAATTAAACAGTTCTCAAAAATCATAATAATTTCTAAAGATTTTTTTAAAAAAAAGAAACATTAGGTAGCAGGTTTCTTCCTTTCTCAAGAAAAGATGTGGCATTCATACCCACCATATTACACAAGTATACTCCCAAGAAGGATTTTCAGACCCTGTCACTAGCAGTGATTGTATTCTTCAAAGCAAGAAATGTGAATGTTTCTACTTAATGTGGAATTTCATGTTAAAGTACCTTAACCAAAAGAGCAACCTTCGCACTGCTCTTTAAATGAAAAGCAAGTAGAGCCACTGAGGCTGGAAAGGGTAAATGAAGTTAAGCCTCATATTCCTGTCTTGGTACTAGAAACTATCAAGCTAGTGCAAATCCATGAATGACAAAAGCTAGCTAACCTATTTGTATCTTCCTTGAAGGACAGAATTTCTTAAATTATTCCCTCCATCTCTTCATATTCTACCTTTTTGTTTGCTGTATTGATTTAGCATAGCAAAAATAATTCCTTTGTTTTGTGAGCAAGAATATGTGGGATAAGCCTCCTTTGGTGTACTAGTCACTAGTGCATGGTTAGTTAGTCTTTGTCGCTATAGAGTGGGAAATGTAGGGCACATGGGAAAAGTGCCACCTTATTCTAAGGATTCGGTGTTACTGCTCTGGTTGAGTGACCTCAGAGACTCAGCACTTTGAACAAAATGGTAAATAAAACGTGAAGTTGTATGCTATGATGAGTCTGCTGGAGATGAGGTTTAATTCTTTGTTGTTGTCAGTAGCCTAGTTCTTGACTGTAGCTGCAATAGCCAGTCATAAAGGCAGCATGTTATAATCTTGCTGAATAAGTACTTGCAGAGACATCTAGTGTGTCTGTATCACTTAATTGTCTTTTTTCCAAGGCCATCAGTTTCTGTTCTCTTTCTTTGAGGCTTTGGATGCTGACTTCTGACCTCTGTATGTAAAAATGTGAAAATGAGATATTAACTAAGAGAATTAGTTTTACAAATAACTACTCAGTTGTTTCGTTTTTGTTTTTTTTAGTTTGGTGGAGCATGAAGGTTCACATTAAATCTATTAGGAAACTGAGAAGCTACTCATTATGAGAAGGACTTCTCGGAAGAGTATCAGTAATGAAAAGTTTTTAGAAGACCTGAATGTAAAACAACCACATTTGCTATTATTTAAGCTTTGTGGGTTATTTCTGCACTAGCCTATTTGTTGAATGTCTAACACTACCAGTCCTTGTGTTGACACACACCTTCTGGGCCTAATAGTGTCCTTTCCTTTAGGAAAAGAGAATTAGGTATGCTAAGTATGCAGCATTTAAAAATAATTTTCATATTGTGGATCCTCTATTATGTATGCCATAGTGTTATAATGAAAATTGCTGTTCCAGGTTGTTTGTTTTGCTCCAGAGAGGCTTTTAAATATTGAGAAGTTTGGCTGATATTTAAATTTCCTTTCAGTGGTAATAGTTCGGCTGATGTAACCTGAGCTGTACTCAGCTGCAGTTCTGCTGTGTGATGCTTTAAAGTTGCCCTATGATGAACCGGTCTGGAGAATCAGTCCAGATTAATTATGTGGAAAGGATAATATTTTCATTCTGGATTAGTTCAGTTCAACCACAGTGCTATGTAAATGGCTGTGTTGGTACAACTGCAAGGGTACTGTTGGGAGGCAGAGAGCCCCTGAGCCAGCAGTGCTATTAAAATAAAAATTAGAATATGGGAACTGTCGTTTTCAGCATGTTAGGAGTGAATTCTTCACCTGCTGAGGTACTTAATTTAAATAAGAGTATTTCCCTGACTTCTGTAAGCTACTTTGCACGTATTGCTAATCAGGTGTGTCCACATGGGGAGCTAGTGCACTTTACACAGAAAACTACTTGCATTGCCCACTAACTTCTGTGGGCAACTTAAAAGTAAAAGTAGCAGACAGTTTGAATAGGAGTATGTTCTAGAGTGTAATTATTTTATATCTGAAGGTGTGATTTACCTTTCCGTAGCACAGTATCTGCACAACAGATACTTAACTGAAACACTGGGCAGTTCCCTGAGCGCCGAGCCAGGCAGACTGCTAAGATAGATCCGGAGTCCTTTAGCCCATATGGTTTTGCTGTCTCCCCAGTGAAGTGCTCCGAGGGTTCTGCAGGATTCTTCCTGCTTTAATTGAGTTTACTTAAGGCATTCTAGCTGGAATAGAGATGGAATTTTTCTCTTAGGTTACTAAATGCAGTGAAAACCTGTAAATATTGGACCAGACATTAAGCCATCTTAAAAACTGAAGAGGCAGGAGGTAAACAGCTGTGGAGCAGAGAGCTTGTGCTTTTGAGGGAAGGTGTGAACTGTGTTTTATGCGGGAATTATACAGTACGTCTGAAGCTGTCTGGTTTCTGTAGCTCAGTTTCCCGAAGTTAATGTCCACAGTTAACTTATTCCTGGTCACTTAAAAGTCTGAATTCATACCAGATTGTTCAATTTTTGATGTAAATAATTTCTAGTTCTATCAAGTGAAAAATTGTGTGTGATTATTTTTACGTTTCGGAAGAGCTGGTATGCGGACATTCAATACTTCATGGTTAAATTTTCTGGATATTAAAAGTATGCTAAAGAATATTTGTGTAGTGAAATATTTTCATAGGTATGCAATTTGAAGCAACCAAAGATTCAGGTTTTCTGTAAAATAGCGCATAATGTGTTACTTAACATTGTCTTCAAATACTACATTAGAATTTCTCTGATTTTTAAAAACACTGCAGGAGAGCAAGATTAAGAAACTGTTTGGAATTAAGACTTGAGAATTCCTTACTGCTAGTGTCACAACTGGTCCTCCAATAGTGGGAGCACAAATTCCATCTGTGATTCTCTGTTCACATGATTGTAAATGCTTTTCAAGTAGAAATCCCCCTTAGCCCAAAAGTACATTTGCTGAGATTTGATAGAGGCTCTTTATATTTTTTTTTAATTTAAGATATTCTCAATAATAGAATACCCTGCATCTTGCAAAAGATTTGTAACCTAATGAATTAAACCTTGCCTCTGAATCTCAAAAATATATTCCTTTATGATCTCATTTCCCAGCTGGATAGCTCGGTAAGTACTCTGTGTGTGCCATCACCACCTGTCAACAGAGTGCTTGGTCTCTGAGGCTGGGACAGGTCGGTGATATTAGCAGTGTGGTATTAGCAGGGCAGGGTACCTCCTGGGATGGAATATTTTGCTTTGCAGAAAATGATATTTGAGAACTGAAAACAAAGATGACTGATTAAATCCCAAGTTAGAACCTCTCTTAGAAAAAATCCAGAAGCTTTAATGTTTGTTCCATGTAGCTTTTAATTGTTTTTCTGAGAGAATTTTGAAGAGAATTGTATTTTTGATAGTGTACTTGAAATAGCTATTGCTATTTGCGTTGATTAGCAGTACTGTGTTTTTGTGTGCTTAACAGTATTTCCTGTCTCTTTCATTTTATTGATGTCTACTTGGTATTCCATCTCAGTTTTTGTTACAACAAAAATTCAATAAACAAATCTTTCAATATGCTATTGCTAAGAAAAAATCTGATAGGGCAAAAAAGAGATAATAGATGAAAGTTCCAGGTGTACAATTTTACCATGGCAGCTTTCATTATTTGTTGTCTTGGAATTTGATCTAATTTATTATTTAAAAGAAAATAGTCTTAAACAAAAAAGCGATGATTAAAGTGTGTATTTTCAAGTACTTTTTCACTTTAGTAAAATTCTGTTTTCTGAAAGTTGTCGGTTAAAATCTAGTGGTGTTTTTTCTTGTCTTTCTTGGTTACAACTGCAGGTCAGTTTCAGCCTTATTCTAGTTTAGATTTCCAGATTTACACAAAATAGCTTAGAATTTTTTTTCATGCTTCGATAAATTTTAAATGCTCATAGCAGCTATAAATTGTAATCTCCGTGTTCGAGGAAGTGAGCCAAAAATTAGTGTTTAGCAAGTGAACCCGTGTCTGACATCATCTAATCCTTTAATATACTTTTTTACTGATAGTAAGAATTCAACATTTTTCACTTAATAGTTGGAATAAAATCATCTGTAGTTTTAATTTCCATTCCTTTCTCTTACTCATCCAACAGAAGGAAGGAATTAGCCTTTCCCTTGGTTCTGCTAACCTAACAACATTTGGATGTCGCTTTGCTCTCCATATCTAGACTGAACGGTTACATATTGGGTAACTTTCACAAAGAGTGGGGTGTTTTTTTTTTAATTCTCTTAGTATTTGGTATGTGGTCATTTTGTATTTGAAAAGGTCTTTATCGCATGTAGTGTGTATTTTGGGGATTAGTAAATTTCCATACTTACACGAAGAACAAAAAAGGTTAAATGACACAAGATTTCTATCTATTTTTTTTAATTAAAGGTAAATTTAAAAGTTTATTGTTTGTATAAACCCTGATAGAAATAGGGAAGTTATTTGAAAACATTGTTTGGTTTTTTTTTTCCTCTTGCTGTGGCCAGTAAAAAAATACTCTGGAAGAATTTCACTGAGGAATATTTCTATCTGCAGGAGACATTTCTTTTTAATTACTCCCAGGTAGTGATTAGTCTATGACCCTGACATGAAGACTTGTAACACACTTTTCAAATACCTAATGTAATACAACTGTTTCAATTGCATGTGTACGTGTGTAATTATCTCTGAATCTTGTTTAAAATTTGTTCTTGTGTTGATGAATTAATCAGTTTTATGCGATTTATGTGGTGTCTTGTATGTTTAATGTTATTCCTCAATTTATTGATCATTCTCCTGGGGTTGACTTTGTTTTAAAGCATAAATTGGATGATCTTTTTTGCATGTATCACACGTTAAAATGTATTTCTGTCATATCCTTTTATTTTAATTTCCTTTTGATGTTCAAACCAACCAAACACGGAAGAAAACCCCCATAAGTTTAAACTTCTTTCAGGTGAAAGACACTCATAGTCTTTAATAACTTGTTTGCTTACCTTTGGAGTCCTAATTTCACAGTATGCTTTTACAGTGCTCTCCTAAATTGAACATGCATCATGATTGCGCATGCCATGACATTTTTTTTCTTGCATATTATATCTAAAAATATCAGTTTTAAACTATTTTTCCCACTGAACTGTTTAGGTAGCTTTTTTTCTCTAGTTACAATAGGAGCTTTCCTTCTGAAGAAAGGGTGGCTCAAAATTCAGCGTAATTGCTGTATATCCATACATGTTGAATTTCACCTGTCACCAATCTGCTTATTCTTTCTTCCACAGCTTTCAGTGATTAATGTTGAAACATCTTCAAATGTTGATATTTACATAGAAATGTTTTTCATCTCTCTATGTTCCTTTATTCTTTGAACGTCATGTAAGGCTATTGCTTATTTCTTCCCTTTGGGCAGTTTCTGATCAATGAAACTGTGTACTCATGGACAACAAAATCAAAATTTTTTGACAAAACCATTTTATCAAAATGGTTTTGTCAAAAAACTGGTATTGAGAAATTTTTTGTTAAATTTTTAGCTAAGTGGTTTAACATATTTGAAAATTTCCAGCAGATTATAAAGATAGGACTTAGAAAGATAGGACTTGTCTACATCGACACTTTACTAACTCATTTTTCTTTGGAAACTCATTCTTGGAGTTTATAATACTCTGTTTTAATCAATTTACCTGTAGCTTGGGGAACAAGGCTCACAGATTTCATTCCTAGAATGGCTCCTACCACACTTTATTTTTTTTTTTGTAGTGAAAAGAGGCCTACCGTATAATCATCTCATGGGACAGTAGTCAGCCAATGCAAGTTGGACCTCTCTTGCATTATTTTCAGGAATCTGCAATAGGTTCACACAGGACTTTGGGTTATTTCCATATTCAGAAGC
Organism: Heliornis fulica; assembly: GCA_013399135.1. Classification (NCBI taxonomy): domain Eukaryota; kingdom Metazoa; phylum Chordata; class Aves; order Gruiformes; family Heliornithidae; genus Heliornis; species Heliornis fulica. The sequence continues at coordinate 120,567 of VXBZ01003944.1, forward strand.
TCCTCTAACTGATAAATAGTTTTCTGGTAGTACTATTTTAGGTGGGTGGGTTTTTTTAATTACTCAGTTCACTTAGTTTTTTTGTTCATCTTTCCGTGTATAAGGGTATACCCTTGTCTGTACAGTAATACCTGCAAGACAGCCAAAACCTAGGTGAGATACATATTTTTAGTACTTTACAGTATTTTTTCATTGTTAATATGTTGTGGGAACATCGGATTCACTAATGATTTAGAAGTGGAATATGAAAAGCTCATTTGAATTCTGAAAACATTTCAGCTTTGCTGTCTTTTGGCTTTTCCCTCTTTGCTGATGTGGGGCTGTTCTTATGCTCCGAGTCCTAGTTGCTTATATGAAGGTACCAGGATGTTGGTTTTGCTGGTATTCAAAAAAATAATTTCTAAATAAAAAATAGGTTTATTTTGTTTGTTCCTCTGTATATCAGTTTTAGATAATTTTAGATGCAAAAGCATGGTGATAGTGAGCTATTGAAGATGAAGGAAAGAAGACCGCTATAGCAACCTTTCTTTGGTTGCTCACTAAGGGAGGAAGATCAAGCAAAACAGTAGTGTGCCACTCATGCTGTTCAGAGATAAGAGCTGCCTCTGTCTTACCTTTTGCACCTCCTGCTATAGAATGAGAAGTAAACTTAGAAAAGATAGTTCTCTTCCATTGTGGAGGAGTGTGAGGAAACTATACTTTCTTATATTTTCCTTCATTTCTCCTCATAAAAAAACCCAACACAACTTTTCACTCATTTCACGAGAAATTTTTAAAAATAATGCAGGGAAAAATAACAATATGCTTGATGTATTTAGATGTCAAGGAAGTAAATTAGTACTGTTCCACCTCTCCTTGCAAGTGTGTACATGCGTGTTACCCTAATATTGCCTTTTCCAAGGCCAGAAAGGGCCTCCCACCTTATTCTCATTTGGAAAGAATTAGTCTTTTGACTATTATGTCCTGGTTGTGGTTTTTTGGTTTTTTTTTGTTTGTTTGTTTTGTTTTTGAACCTCTTGATCAGTAGGTGTAGATATAAGGGGAAGCTGGACTAGGCAAGAAATTACGGATGACACCCCCACCACCCCAGCCCTTTGCTTCTTGCTGTGAAGAGAATGTTGAAAAATGCACTACACAGTTGTCTCACGGGAAAGGGTCTGGATGAATAGTTATGTCCTCAGAAGCCAGAAACCCAGGCATTTGCTCTCACAGATGATTTTAATTCCCCTGAAAGTGTTTGGCTAAGGTATGTGAGGAGGATTGTACAGGCCCACAGGTGTTTTTAATAGGAAAACGAAGCTGGCTACTAGCAGTTTCTATGTCTCCTTATGTTGCCAGCGAGTAGAACTTAATAGTTGATTCCCCTTTGCATTTACTGTTTTTCTTACTCTCCCTCTTTGAACTCTCAAGGTTATTCTGTTATTTTCCTCACAATTTCATTAGGAAATTTGCCAAAAACATCCTTTCTAGGCAGCTGTCTCTGGACCTTTGGAGGCCAGCACTAATGTGCTTCCAGTCTGTAGGGGGTGTTTGGCACGAAATTATGAACTAGGCCTTCAGCATGTCAGGCGGGGAGAGGGGAAGGGTTTGCAAGCATTTTACCACACCCAGGTGCAAATTTCGGCTGGTCTATGAGCATTCAGAGGGTTTCATCTCTTGTACCTGTTTTATCCTGGTGCGCAGTCTGTTTGCGACAACATATTGTTGATGTGGGAGAATGATAGTGGAAGAGTTATTTTTCTGTTCACCAAACATTGCTTTGAGGGAGAGCTTTTGTGGGGAAGGGAGGGAGCAACTCCAGCCATCTTGAATTGTTCAGATATAATTTTTTAATGAGGCATTGCATTGTATGTTTTTTGTATTTATTTTAAAACAGCACTTGAAGGTGCTGTAGTGTTGTCTGAATGTAATACTTCATGTAAAATTGAAATATTAAATGTGTTGCCAAAATTAATATTGAGAGGAGTTTCCCATGTCAGAAAGAGCAAGGACTGCTTTTCAGTGCTTGCTTTCATACCCATCTTAACAATATAGGCAACTGCTGTACCATATGTACATATAATGTATTTGTCAGACTAACTGCTTCTCATGTTTGACTAAACTGTCTCCTTTCAGCCACCCACACAGAATATGCCTATGGGTCCGGGAGGGATGAGTCAGAGCGGCCCTCCCCCACCTCCGCGCTCGCACAACATGTCTTCAGATGGTATGGTAGGTGGGGGCCCTCCTGCACCACACATGCAGAACCAGATGAACGGCCAGATGCCTGGTAAGTTTTTCTCCTCTAAGACATTAACACCAGTGTTGCCTGGCAACTGAAACGACATGGGGGCTCAAGGGATACTAGATTGTTGATGACAAAACTGCTTTGAATGCCCCGGAGTACAAGCTCTCTTAGAGTTTGTTAGCTACAGAGCTACGTGACCTGTATTCAGTGTTTATCAGGCTGCCCTTGGGCTTTGATGTAGCTGACACACAGCATTCCTCTGATGAACAGAACTGGCTAAATTTAGTCTGTTTGAAACCAGGCAGTACAGCTGGCTTTAGAAGGCTTATTGGCGAAAGGTATTGGCCTGTGGCTGAGTGAACACAAATCCTTCCATAAAAAGATAATGTGAAATCATCGTAGCTAAAGAATCAGATAAAATAAAATAGATACATCTTAAAGACGGCATTTCAAACATGGGTAAATGTTAAAAAAAAATAAATCACTGTATAGAAGTCATCCAGCTTCCACTAATCCTGTGTTCTTTATTATTGAAGATATGTGGAATCGTAAGGGATTTGTAAAGAAATGGCCTCCAGTTTATTGTTCTAGGTGTAAATTTTAAGTCAGTTTTTATGCCATCCTGTTTTGTAATAAAAAGAAAAGTGCTTGAGAAGTCAGAAACAAAGCAGTCAAACAAGATGATAAAATTCCACATGGTACCTACTAGTACTGGCTTTGGGGTAACTATTCCCTTTAGCAGTCAGATCAGAATGGAGTAGGCCTTGGAAGAGCTCGCTTCTTTATATAGAGGCTATTTTCCAGAATTTCCACTCATAAAGTCATACTGCCTATTTCATGTGAATTGACTTTCAGCTTAAAATTGCATTCCCAGGATTGCTTTTGTTCAGGACCCCTTCATTTTTATTTTTTTTTTTTTGTGTGGAGGAACTTTTCATACAAAATCTTTTCAAGGAATTGTTTCCAAGAAAGGAAGCTGCTGTTGGAGGATACTTGAGCATTCATCTCAGTGGTCACAAGGATAAGCTGCAGTAAATAAACACACAAAACTTCATATAAAATAAAACATAGGATTGCTGTAGTATTTTAATTTCAGTGCAAAGCTTGATAAAATAGACTCATTAGTGACACTTTTTCTGAGAAGAGTACCTGAATAGCCTCCAGAGGCCATGTGTAAGGAAAAGAAAGATCTAGAGGAAAAGTTAGTTTCATCATACGTGTTGTGGTCATTGTTCTTGTCACTTCCAAAGACAGGCAATATATGCTGCTGCCTAAGTAGGGCAGAGACACTCCGGTTGTGGAGTTCTCTATCATCTAAGATCCATCAGCTCCCACAGAGGATAGCATTGCCTATCAGTCTCTTTGACCCTCTAGTGTAATCATGTTATTGTTACTATAATGATCTTTTTCCAGAGAGAAGGATTACAAAGTCACAATATGAGCATAATGACCTCACTACAGAGCCATGGGGGAGAAAAGTCACTCCTTAAACATATATATTTTGTAATTAGATAGAATAAGAAAAGAGCACTTGTGAAAGAATGTGAAAGGTAAATAGGTTTGTTTTGGTATTCACCTAGACAGATACTTAAATACATGTTCCAACTAAGATTTAATTTAGCCTTTTTTCCAAGATACTCCCTCTTTTGAATGTCTGTTCTTTCCCTTCTCTGTTCAAAGTTGTCTCCAAGGATGTGAAGATAAGCAGCTTAAGATGAGGGCATCTTTAATATCTGAAAGGCATGCTCAAATTGTTTCATAGTTAGGTGCTGGAAAATGGAAACAGAATCATCTTATTAAGTGGATAGTGGAATATTTTTTTTAAGTGTTTGCTAGATTGCCTTTATGAGAGCCTTTCTGTATGTCATGGATATGTGTTTGTAATAATTTCTGTAGTGTATGCATTTGCTTTCTGTTTATAGGGCACTTATGCTAAAGTTATGTAGACACTTTGCACTAGAAGCTATATACAAAACCATAAATGACTGAAGAGATGATCTGTCCAAAAGGGATAAAGTCACTAGTGTGTAAAACTTACTTCAGGGTTGACAACTGTGAGCTGACCAGCATGGAAGAAATAAAAAGCAGGCTCTCTAAAATTTTGACCAGGGATTTAGTTATGCTTGACCAATCTGGGAGTCTTCTATGGTTGCGTGACTTGGTGGATAGATGGGAGGAGAGCAGTGAATGTTGTCCATTTTGACTTCAGCAAGGCTTTTGGCACTATCACATAATGTCCTCATAGACAAGAGTAGGAAGGGTGGGTTGGATGAGTAGACAGTGAGGTGAATGGAGACCTGACTGAATGGCAGGGCTCGGAGGGGCATGATAGTGGCACAGAGTCTAGCTGGAGTTCTGTAGTCAGTGGTGCACACCAGGCACCAGTGCTTGATCTGGTCTTACATAGTCATCATTGATATGGACAGGAAGACAGTTGCTGATGATACAAAATTGTGAGGAGTGGCTGACACACCAGAGGGCTGTGCTGCAGAGGAACCAAATAAAATTCAAAAAAAGCAAATGTAGGGTCCTGCACATAGGAAGGAAGGACCTCAAGCACCAGGTTAGGTCTGGGCCTGCTGGAAAGCAGTGCTGCAGAAAAGGACCTGGAAGTCTGGGTCGACAAGCTCCTCATGAACCAGAGCAGAGGTGTGCCCTCATATGGCCAGGGAGGCCAGTGGTATCCTGGGGTGCATTAAGAAGGGTGTGGCCAGCAGATTGAGGGAGGTTATACTGTCCCTCTCCTCTGCCCTGATAAGGCCATGTCTAGTCTTGTATCCAGTTCTGGGCTTCCCAGTTCAAGAAAGCCCTCCACTGGATTCTTTCCAGCTGTTCCCTGTCTGTGAGGATCATTAGGGGACTGGAGCATCTCCTGTGTAAGGAAAGGCTGAGTGCTGGGGCTGTTTAGCCTGGAGAAGAGCAAACTGAGAGGGGATCTCATCAATACTTCTAAAGTTGAAAGGCTAAGACTATCCATAGGGTTCTCAGACCTTTGTCATGGCACTAGTTATTCAGGAAGGTTACCTACAGGTGCCTGTCTGTTACCAAGAAGTTCTCTCAAAAGTAATTTTCCTTCCTGCAAATATTGTCTCAAATGCATTTTAAGATAGTTTACAGCTTCTCAGAGCTAATATACTGTCCATAAGTATTTAGCCTGAAAGACTTATGTTGATTGTGAAATAAGTCTCTAACTTGACTAACTTTATTACACAACACAATCTAATTAGTATAGCATTTAAAGCAGTTATCTTAATGGTGGATATGCAGTCTATGCCTTATTCACATTCCATTCATATTCTGGTTTTCCTATTTCATTTGCTCTACAAAAAAAAAAAAAGCTTTTGTGTCCTTTTGTGTTGGAGGACCTTGTGAAGTATTTTAAAACATTATTTTAAAAGCGTATTCGTGATATTTTTCTTTTACAAGGTTTTCTGATACTCTGGTCTTGGCTTTATCTCTGTCTTTGTCTTCTAGCTTCTCACTGACAAACTACTTGATTTTGCCACCAGAACATACATGTGCCTGACATTTCATATGTCAGCTTTTTTGTATGAGTGCTTGCTTCTGTTCTGATGCTGTCTGAGAAATTAAGTACAAATCAGCCGTCTTGAGGTGTTTTGTTTTTTGGTAGCCTCTTTCTTCTGATTATTTTTACCTTTCTCATTTTCCTTCTTACATTACCCATTCTTAGAAATGTATTCTAGTGTGTGCTTGGCTACATTTCTGAAATCTGTTATTGACAATTTATTTCTTTAAACAAAAGGAACAAAAGCACTCCCAGGCCCTGACTTTCTGGCACTAGCTCTGTGTTTTCCTTCCTTTTCTTAGGAAAGACTTTGAGAAAGTAGTCTTCTAGGAATGCCGCAGTAGTTGCTTGGCACTACAGTCTGGTATTTTTCTTCACCTTGGTTTTACCTGAACACATTGAATGATCTTGTGGTTAGAGATCTCACTTTTTCAGAACTAAAGGCTCTCCATGTTCTAACTACTACAGACTTAGGCAGTGTTGAAGTGAAGAGGCATATATAGTCCTGTTCATGGTCATAATCCTTTCCATTTTTTTCCTATTTGTGTTGGATCTGCCTTTTCACAAATCAGCAATCTCTGCTCACCTTATTTTGCAGGATCAGTGAACTTCATGTATGAAATGTTTTTCCTCTTTATTTGATAAAGCTTACCTGTTCATCTCAGTAAGGTGTCCTGAAAATGGCAAGAGGATAATCATATTCTTAAACTGATCCTCTGTTTCTTCAGGTTGGCTTTTAGTAGCTGTGTTGCTTGATCATTGTTACTTTTTTCTGCATCTTTTTGTTTGCAGGTCAGTTTGTATTGCCTCTGACCTTGTGTCCAGTTCTCTATGTACTTATTTTTGCTTTCATTCTGTCCTACATTAGTGCAGTTATTTTGTTAGCCAGGATAGGACTCGGGAGCTGTTTACATCTGCAAGCAGATTTTTTTGTGTTGTGTGGTTTTGGTTTTGTGTGTCTTGCGTGATTTTTTTCTTTTTTTGGGTGGGGGTGGGAGTGTTGTCTGTTGTTTGTTTTCTGTTTTGTAGGTTTGTTTTTTCTAAATGAGAAACATCACCAAATCACTATTTCTCTACAAGTCCACTGACATAGTTTCTTTTAGGTTCCTCTCTAAGTTTTTCTGTATTTCTTAGGGCTTTGTAGTTTACAAAAAACTTTGGGCATATTTGGCAGCAGTTCACCTTCTTGGTGAACTCTTGCCTGTCTTACAGTTAACCTAATCTGGTACATGTTCTGGTTCTCCATATCTTCATAATTTTTCCATGTTGTGCTTGTCATATGCGTAATTGTAGTTTCATTTACTTTTTTTTTTCACTTGTTATATTTATATCTAGTCACACCTCTTAATAATTTTACTCTTAGTAGCTGCTCTCTCATCCCAGCTGAAGCAATGAGTATACTGATCAGATGGTATTGTAATGTTTATTAGATTATTTTCAAAATACAGGTATTTTTGAAATATCCATTGATTTAATTCAGGGAACAGTCCAACTCCAAACTGTCAGGAAGGTGGAAAATAAAGAGCGAAGAGATGTAGTTGGCCTCATAAGTGTATGAATTGGTTGCTCTTTCTTTGCAAGCATGGCAGGTTAGCTGGTAGTTTGATGACTATCCTTCTGGTTGTCATCTCCCACCCTAGTAATCTGTAAATACAGTTACAGAATATTGCTATAAATTGTACATTCAAATAATGCTAAGTCTGCCTTCAGCTGTCTTTGACATGGTACAAATACTTGTAGAATGATGTCAATACTGCTTAACTTTTGGGGCGGGGGGGGGAAGCAATCAATAAACTAACCTCTTAGTTTTAGAAAAGTATCTAGTATGGTTTGTTTGAATAAACAGAAACATAACTATTGTAACAAATATCTGTGATAGACCTACCAAGCTGGCTGTTAAACTGATCTTGTGCAATTCACATTGAAATTTAGTGTGTGTTGTCCAAGTACTAAAAACAATAGTTTTGCATATGATGTGGATAATAAGATGAGCTACATATTTTTACGCCTTTGGTGTAGTAGCTTCAGCTGCTTAACAAGAAAAAATGTATCACATAGTAGTGCTGAACTTTGTCATTAACTATGCAGTTATTTTTTTAATTATGTCGGGGAAATCATAAGCAAACTCTGTTTTAGCTTTGTTCTAATGTAATTCTGTTTAAAGACTATTATTATTGTGATCAAGTATGACTCTATTTGCTTGGTTTATGATACTTAATGTAGAATCTTTACCCCTGTTTTTCTTTCTGAAGGACCTAACCATATGCCTATGCAAGGACCTGGACCTAACCAACTCAATATGACAAACAGTTCCATGAACATGCCTTCAAGTAGCCATGGGTCAATGGGCGGCTATAATCACTCAGTGCCATCCTCACAGAGTATGCCAGTGCAGAATCAGATGACTATGAGCCAGGGACAGCCGATGGGCAACTATGGCCCCAGACCAAACATGAACATGCAACCAAATCAAGGTGAGGTGCCTGTTATCTTCTGTTAAAAGGAAACATCCCAGTTACAGACTTTTTTAAAAAGGTCTTTTCTTCTTCTCTAAATGTATTTCTGCTTGTGATTGGAATAATCTACTTTTCCTGTCTCCTATGTGTCAGTGATGATTTATTTATTTGCAGACTGAACTGTTTCAGTTATTGTGTTAGAATCTGGGAATGGATCTGTTTTCAGTAGTTAAAAGTTTGAACTGTTTATCTTTCTCAAATTTTGCATTTGAGTGTTGTTAAGTTGATAAAATACATATCTACTTTTAGATCTCCCAAATAAATAAAAAAATTAGGTAGCCCTCAGATTTTTGCATCTAGTTAATCTTTGCTCTCTGCTGCGTGCTGTTTTAGTGTGGAATGTTTGTTAGACTTAAAGAAATAAGATTCAGTACCAGGAACAAATCCACTGCTCCCTACTATTTTCAGAAGTCCTTGTGTATATAGTAAAATTAAAAGATGATTTTGTATATAGGATATTTACAAAGCATGAACAGATGATGTATCCTGTTGACAGTATGGTCCTTACTGAAGTGCAAGGACACTGCAGAAATACAATACTTCATTAGAGTTACAACAGGTTAAATGATGACCTATATATACTGTATATTCTTATAAATGTGCTTTACAAGTCAACAAGCAGTATTTTCAGTTTACCTCTTAAGTCTGGTAGTTCATTGGTTTTGGACATATCACCAGCTGGAAGACATACTACAGGCATTTATTTATTTATTTGTTTATTTATAAGTGCTTCTGACACCTTTACAGCAAGTACTGTTTTTTTTTTTCTCCCAATGCTTATGAACTCTTATGGCTATATTAACTAAAGGATATGATTTGAGTCAAGGTTTTCATCTCTTTTCTGATGTTGTTGGAGAATGTTTTCTGTTTTGAAGACTCCCTTCCTGGTCATAGAAAAGTTAATCCTCTGGTGGCATAAGTTCTTACTGCAGTATAGTCTCATTGGGGACCAAAACTCTACTTTAAGTCAGTGCCATTTGTTCTTAAGGTGTGCAAACAGACCGATTGTACTGATCAGTTTGATTATTAGGTCCCAGAAAGGTTCAAAACTGAGAAAGGTTTTAAGTTAATGAGGCCAAAAATGAGTCAAAACAAAATAGCTGTTTTCATAACGATAGTGAAAGTGGGAAGTCAGAGTCCTTCATTGTCCACGTGATCGATGAAATTTTTCTTAAAATTTCACAGCAGAGGAAATGAGATGGCCATATAGCAGAGAAACCATTGCAAGTGAGAATATTTTTGACTGTCTCTCTGAACTGGCAAGTTATCTCTGTATTCTGGGCAATACAAATTGGAGTAATTTTGTGAATGTTTTTAAGATACTCTAGAAAATCCTGTTTGTACTCAGTTGAAATTTTGTTGTTGTAGAGAGTTAGCAATAAATATGCAGCTGCATCTGTGAGGGAGTTACCCACTAAGTCCCTCTACAGGAAACAACTTACTTTGACTGGCTTACAGTTTAGTTCTAGTGATTATTCCATCTCAAAATACCGTATTTTTCTCATTCCCCTGCTGTATTTTCAGTACTGTCAAACTTGAAAATTTCTCATTAGAAATCATGTGGAGAGATACTTAAAAGGTTTCTGTTCTGAACAAATAATAATAATGAAGTGACTTTGGGGAATAAAGAATAAAGCAGTATCTAACCAAATTATATGTTGAAAAACAGGACCACAGTCTCTAGTTAGAAGAACTGGCACCATTTTCTTCACATGGGGCCAGAGTAAGCTTTCACATTAGGCATTTCTAATTTTGCCAAATTTTGAACCTTTAGATTGAGACTTTCCATTGTATGTATCAAGGCTGATTTTATGCAGGAATTTCATAGAAAGGCTGAGCTGTTTCTTGCAGTGGGGCAGAAATTTATTTTTTCAGTTTCTCACAAACATATAGAGCACTTAATCTGTAAATGTAGGAGTGTAAGGTGTCCCTTGCTTTAGAGAAAGGCTTTGAAACTTGCCTGTCACACCAGCAGATTGCTGTTTCTTGTTTCAATGAGAAGGTTGTCCTAAATTAGTAAAATTTCAATATCTGGGTGAGGGAAGAAGTCTCTGAAAATGTGCGTGTTTGTTTTGTATCGATAACTAACGTTTTTGACCTAAGAATGCCCCCAATCACGTCTTAGCACATTTCTTCTGTTTTATATTTTTAGGTGTTGTATTTGTATTGAGATTTAGTGACAAATTAGCATAAATATTTTTGTATCTTTGCTCTCTTGTGATACTATGACAGTAAGGGAGAGAATAGCAGAGAAATCTTTGAAACTGTGAGCGATTTAGATGGGTAGCTAAGATCCAGCCTGGCTGGGCAGAGGATCTTGGCCAAGCAAAGAGGCTTGATTACGGCTTCTCATCTAAGTAAGGAAACAATAATGAGCTGCTAGGAAATGCACTGAGGTGCATTTAACAAAAAGGGAATAAACAGATTGTGACTTGGAGATTTCTTAATTAGTAGTGTGTGCTGCTAGTCAGAAACAAACAAATGAAAATTTTCTGAAATTCAGTATTGTTGTCAGGAGACATTTGTGAACCTCTAAGCATGCATTGCTCTTACAGAGGGGTGAACTATATGGAGGATGAGAGAATCTACTGTATCTGTCAGTTTAGAGCAGCACTAGCTAAATAAATAAAGTTTAGTCATTATGAAGACTTGAACGTTTTGGTTGTGAGTACCATAACAAAACCCGTGAGTAAATTAATAAATGTTGAAATAGCTTTTCAGTGAGTAATATCTAAAGTGTACTGAAAGAAACTAGTACTTTTAGGGGAAAAAAACCCACATGCTATCATATAATAGATAGACATTTTAAAACCGTAACAAAGTTTTGATCTAGCTTTTGGGTGGTTTTAGCGTAACTTTTAATGTGTGTTTTCTAGCAAAACATCTCACTGTGTATGCATGTTTTGAGGCAGATGGTGTTAGTAAGAAAAAAATGAAAAAGTGCTAATTAAGAAATAAAATGAATAGTAACAGAACCTATTGTTGGATTTACTTTGTCTCCCCTTTGCACACAATGATTGCACTAGTTTGAAATTCTAGTGAGACAGGTCTCTTAAATGAGAAGCAAAATGCTCATGGCATTGGTTTTATATAGTCAGTCCAGTTAAAAGAAGAAATTTAGTAATTTTATAATTAGGAAGCAGAATATTTTAAGTGGAAGAGATGACTCTTGATTAAAAAAGCTAATGTAGTAGCCTAGGGTATCCACAAGGAATAATATAGGCTGTCTTTCTTTTTGGAAAAGCTAGGAGGCAGCTGGAGCTGAGTGAATGTGTAAGAATCCCCTTTCTCATGGGGGCGTTTCTACTTTTGTATGGAAAGCTGCTTACGTTGAATGAAATATTTCAAGCCTTGCTGATTTTTTGGCTTCTCAGAGGGGAGGCATAAGCATGGTTTTGTGGAATCTGAAACTTACATGGAAATTAAGTCTTTTTTTTTTCTTTTTTTCTATATCAAACAGGACTTTTTGAAGCCAGAAAAATAGTAAACAATAGAATTCAGATACTTTAAAAGTAAGGACCAAGAAATTATGTCTTGGCCATCTTGAATACTTTGTTTCTCTGATTCTTTTGCTAGGATTCCCTTTTCAGAAGCGCATTTTACCAAACTCCCTCATCTATTAAATGAGCATTTTAAGTTGCTTGTGGTGAGGGAAGGGACAACTATTTTACTTCTACAGGTGATCTTTACGCTAGAATATCATGTTGACACAGTCGTTTGCAGAAAACCAGTTGTCAAATATAATGCTTATTTTTTTTAAATGAGGTTTTAAGCTATATGAACTTGTAAAAAATTATTCATTAACATTTCAGAACTCCTGTTACAAGCAAATATAGAGCGATCATGGAGACAGTAGAGATGGGGCAGGTGCAGAATTCCTGCGCTTGTTGTCCACATAAGGGAACCTAAAGATAGGAACTTGTAGTGTTACACGAAATGTACACATATTCAGGGGACCTTATGTGAAATGTCTTCCATCTGTTCATTCACATGAAAGCAGAGCTGTTTCGCTACTTCGGCTGCTTACAGTAGCCATGAACTCATGGGATAGATGTATTGCATTTGTGTGGCAAAGTTTTGGTACTGAGGGTGACTTCTGTGAGAAGCTGCTAGAAGCTTCTCCCATCTTCAGCAGAGCCGGTGCCAGCTGGCTCCAAGATGGACCTGCTGCTGTTCAAGGTCCAGCCCAGCAGTGATGGAAGTAGCTTCTCTGGGATAACCTTGTTTAGAAGGGGGAAAAGTTGCTGTGCAGCAGCACCTGCAGTTGGAGAGAGAAGGGAGAATATGAGAGGAGTAATTCTGCAGACACCAAAGCCAGAATAGGAGGAGAGGAAGAAGGTGCTCCAGGTGCCATAAAAGAGATTCTCCTGCAGCCTATGGAGAAGACCATGGTGAGGCAGGACATACCACTGCAGCTCGTGGAGGTTGATGTAGAGCAGATACCTACCTGCAGACTGTGGACCATGCTGGATCAGGTGGAGACACCTGTGACCCTGTGGAAGCAAGCTGCTGCCAGGACCTCTGGCCCCATGGAGAGAGGAGCCCAGGCTGGAGGAGGTTTGCTGAAGGACTTGTGGGGGACCCATGATGTAGCAGTCTGTTACACAGACAAGAGCAGTTGGTGAATAGTTGCAGCCCCTGGGAAGGACACAAGTTGGAGGAGTTTGTAGAGGACTGTGTGAGGAACCCCATGCTGAATCAGGGAAGAGTGTGAGGAGTACTGCTCTGGGGAGGAAGGAGCAGCAGGGACAGTGCACCCAATCTGCAGTCCCTGTGCTGCTTGAGGGGTGGAGAGGTAGCATTTGAGAATGAAGTTGAGCCTGGGAAGAAAGTAAGGGTGGGGTTAAAATCTTCTAAAGGGTTTTTATTTCTCATTCCCTTGACTGATTTGATGGGGAAAATTATTTAAATGTATTACCAAAGTAAAGACGTCTGCCCGTGATGGTAGTTGCTGAATGGTCTCTTGCTGTCCTTACCTCAACCCATGAGCCTTTTGTTATGTTTTCTTTCCCCTGTCCTGCTGAGAAGGGGAAGTGATAGAGTGACTTTTTTGGGTGACTGGCACCCAACCAGGGCCACCTACTATGACAGAGCAGGGCAGTCTCAATGTATTGCCTATTAAATCTATTAAAGAAAAATAAAATTGCCTCCACATTCTGTAGTGCCTCATTCTCATATATAGGTGGGTTTGTAGGACATCTAGCTGTAGAAGCTGTAGAATTCAGCTCTATCTTGAGAAAAGCCCCAAAGCTGTTAACAGGTGCTTACAATGCTTGGGTTTTCATCTTTCTTCCCTGATGTAAAACATGAAAGGTGATGTTGGCAACTAAAGGTTTTGTTGTGTGACTTACTATGTTTCTTTTTTCTTTTCCTGAAATGACACCTGAAATAATGGTTCAGTTGGAGATGAGAACTTGGTGGGAAAAAAGTAAGAGGAGTTTCTGCTACATTTAATTTGCAGCCTCAGTTGTACGTTAGGGATGGCAAAATGTTTTGTATCATCAAAGTTTTCTGTGATTAGTGTTTTAACTGCCCCTCATGTTGAAAGTAGAGTTTGTAAGCTACCTCTAGCAAGCGTTATCATCATCCCTTACGTTTAAAACCAAACATTTTTTCTTTTTTGTTGGTTTAGCTTCATGTTTAAAAAATATTTTTCTGATGGTTGCTGCATTGCTGCATATATAATTTGTTATTTCTGTAGCAGTGGACATAATGATGAGATTTACTGTGATGTACTTTGCTGATACTCTGTATATCCAGTTGCTTTATCAGCATGGGTGTACCTGGTTAAACGCCAAAGAAGAGACCTCTTCTTGGCAACAAATCCAACATATTTTTGAAGACTGAAGAAACAGTAGATGTATTGCTGCTTTTTGGCTACACATTTACTCCAGTAGCTTTTTAAGCACAACAGCAGAGCCATCAGCTCATTTGTGAGTGTGGTGCCTCACTTCTCTGCTTCTTCAGAAGTTTCAGTCGTGGTAGCAGTTATTCTTGTCTACTCATAGCATTTGTGCCACCTTTATCTCTGTTTCAGCAGAAGAGACAAAACCAGTGAGACATTTCAAAACTCTTTGTGCACTTTTTCATCCTGGGTGTGCTTCGGCCTCATATTTGTTAGGTTTATCTGGGACCCATTTCTAGTTTGCAGTTCTTTTTCTCTACTAATCTTACGTATCTGATCCCTAAGTCAGTTCTTGTCAGGAGACTGCCACTGGGTCACTGAGTTTACAAGAAGTTGGGATATCAGCCCATTTTTGCTTAAATCCACGTAGTTTTTCTTCTGTGAGTTCTCCTAACTACACACTGGCTGGAGCAGGGACAGGTTTGGGTGTTTGTGGGGGGACTTCTTTTTCTTTTCATTTAGGAGGTGTAGATGATTTTGAAATGAGCAGTTGAAAAAATGCCGTGTATTCTCGCTGCTCTAGGCTATTTTAAATAAAATTGAATGAGCAGTTCAGTTTTTTCACCTACCGTCTGGCTTGATTTATATGTTCACTTACTCTGTGAGACTGAATTTGATCTACACTGCATTTTTTCAAACGCCGGTTGAATGACTACCTACAAATGACTACAAAAAACTACAAAATTGTGTGCTGTTCTTGTAGGACCTACAATATTGCTTCCTAGCATCTTTTTCTTTAGGCTTTTTTTTCTAGGAGTGTTTCTAGTATACTGACGTATGAAGGCTGCCTTCAGAATATACAGAAATATTTCTTTTGTGCTCCCAAAGTTAAAACAGTTACTTGAGAAGACAGTAGTCTTAAGCTAGAGGGGAGATGCTTTAGGTTAGATAAAGGAGGAAGCTCTTCACCGAGTGGAACAGGCTGCCCAGAGAGGTGGTGGATGCCCCAACCCTGGAGATGTTCAAGGCCAGGTTGAATGGGGCCCTGGGCAACCTTGTCTAGATGCAGGCCTGGAGGTTGGTGGCCCTGCCTGTGGCAGGGGGAATTGGAACTTGATGATCCTTGGAGTCCCTTCCAAACCAGACCATTCTGTCTGTGTACTTGCACATTTAGTCCAAGTCCTATACAATATTTTCTATAGTCCTGTGCAATATTTTCTTGGACTTATTTTGGCCTTTGTACAGATCAGGTAATTCAAGTTCTCTGGAATAAATAGTTAAATCCTCCAAAAATGTTTCTAAGGAGAGTTTTTGAAAGCAGTGAGCGTTCTCTTGCAGCGCAGAGTTTTGTGTGGAGTCTTATCTTTGTCTGGAATATATCATGCTATTCATTGAGTATTGTTTGTTATGACCTCATTGGAGATTCAAAAACTGTATTTTAAATGGCCTGTAAAAATGTGCTAGAGATATTAGAAGATCCTAGATCATGAGCTATGGCCTTAAGCTTTTGAATTAAGTTTTGTGAAGGGGTTTTCTAACATAAGTTAGCCTTATGTTATATTAAGTATTAATGTGATGAATAAATGTAGCTTTATTGTAGGCTTGATTTTTTTCAGAAGAAAAATTCAAAGTTCCTTCACCCCTTAAAACTGTCGTATAAAATGGTTCTGTTCCCTGAGACGACAGAGACCATGGTTCTTCTTAATGAGAGAGATGTGAACCAAACTGGAAGGAAGCCAGGCACTCTGTTATTAACACAATACACAGCCTGATACAGGGTAGTGAATTCTCATTGTGGCTCTACAAAGCGTTAATGAAGTTCTAATTTAAAAAGCAAACAGAAAACATCTACATTGCACCATGGGGACCCAACACATTTTATCACATTGTATTGTGACTAATATTAATATTGTTAATTAACAAGCGTTCTTGAGATCTAGGAATATTATGGCAACAAGTTTGTTTTTTTTTTTTTTTCAAGGCTGCTTAATGTTTCTCAGTACCTCTAAACAGAGGAGCAGTGAAACAGAATGATCTAAATTACCTACTCATTCAGAAGATCAAAAAAAGAAATATATATTTTGCTAAGCATAAAATAATTATGGTGTCTCAATTTATACCTTTTTTTTATTTTAAAAATAGAACAAAGACATTGCCATACTGAAGGATTGAAGCATAACTGGATCATTTTAAGAGTGGGCAATATTTATCTTCAGAGAAAAGTGAAGCTTAACAGAACTAAGGCCACTTCTCACTGAGAGATTCCACACAGGGGTTTAATGGGATTTAACTAACGCACTTTGAATTCATACCATTAATTAATTTGGCTTAACTTTCTCTCGTAACCCCGCATAGACAGGATCTAAGTGACTGTTTATTCCTTGCCTTACAGAAATCCATTTTCAGTATTGACTGTATCTAGGTAATTTTCCAGTACTGCAGCTTCTATGTAGGTCTTCCTGCTTGTGCTCCAGCACCTAGTTAGTTTAAAAATATTAAATGCAATGGGAAAGTCTGAAAACACATAGAAAACCAGGTGATCGCTTCCTATTTCCCCATGGATTGGCTTAAGGAGTAGCTGTGCTAGTTTGGTTAATTTTATTCTTTATTCAGACTACTTCCTTGTTGTCTTTGTAGTTCTATAAAATCGTTAAAACTGTTGTGTTTTACCATTTCTTTACTAGGAGGGTGGTGAGGCACTGGAACATGTTGCCCAGAGAGGTTGCACAAGCCCATTCCCTGGAGGTGTTCAGGCCTGGATTGGATGGGGCTTTGGGTGGCCTGGTCTGGTGCGGGTGTCCCTGCCCACAGCGGGGGGTTGGAACTTGATGATCTTTGAGGTCCCTTGCAACCTAAAGCATTCTGTGGTTCTGTAATTATAAAGTGTGATACATGTTAGTGATTTGAATAAATATATTATCACAATATGCTGCTGCTTAAGAAGCTTAGCTCTCTGTCACAACTTTCCTTTTCACATTTTTAATGGTGGAATAACTCCTTTGTGGAGTGGTGCAACAGAGGAAGTTAAGAAGCTGTTCTTTAAGACTTATATCAACTTGACCTGTAGTCCCTTATAATGAAATGGCATAATCATAATTTTTTGTTGCTGAATGGTGTCGGTAGGATGCTCTTTAACTGTATGTTTTCATTACTGAAGTTTGCATTTTTCAAAGTTCAGTCTTAACTAGATTTTCTTGGCTGATAAAGAACAGACAGGACTTGATCTCTCCTGATTGATTCTGGTGATTCATGGAAACTTGGTGCAGCTTGGTATGAAAGAAGACTTGTTACAGGCTGCTTGGGACTGTGCAGTGGTGGGCAGAGCATTATTCCCTGGGGACTTCCTGCATACTGCCTGTTGAGTGATAGCCTGACTCGCTGATGTGAGTGGTTTGTCTTTATGGGCTAAATAAAATTGTTTATTTTGTGATAACAGCTAAGTGGCTCGTTGGTGGAGGGCATAGTGTCCACCCTCAGCAAGTAGACAATGGTACAAAGCTGGGAGGAGAGGTGGACACGCAGGAATGCTGTGCTGCCATTCAGTGAGTCCTGGACAGGCTGGAGAGCTGGGCAGTGAGGAACCACAGGAGGTTCAGTAAAAGCAAGTGTAGGGTCTTGTGCCTGGGAAGGCAGGTATCAGTATAGGCTGGGGATGACCTGCTGGAGAGGAGCTTTGCAAAGGACCTGGGGATCCTGGTGGATGACAGGTTGGCCATGAGCCAGCAGTGTGCCCTGGTGACCAAGAAGGCCAATGGGATCCTGGGGTGCATTAAGAGGAGCGTAGCCAGCAGGTCAAAGGAGATGATCCTCCCCCTCTACTCTGCCCTGGTCAGGCCTTACTTAGAGTCCTGTGTCTAGTTCTGGGCTCCGCAGTACAGAAAAGACAGGGATCTCCTAGAGGGAGTCCAGGGAGTGTGGGAGATGGCCAACCTCTTCTCAGTGGCCTGTGGGGACAGAACAAGGGGCAATGGTCACAAGTTGGACCACAGGAGGTTCCACACCGATGTGAGAAAGAACTTCATGGTGAGGGTGCTGGAGCACTGGAACAGGCTGCCCAGGGGGGTTGTGGAGTCTCCTTGTCAGGAGATATTCAAGACCCGTCTGGACACCTACCTGTGCTCTAGGGAACCTGCTTTGGTAGGGGTGTGACTATGATCTCTGGAGGTCCCTTCCAACCCCTACAATTCTGTGATTTTATGGACTATAACAACAATGACATGTATTGAAACTATGCCCCAAGGAGCACACAGTGTTAAAGAATTTTTCTGTGCCTTGTCAAGGTTTCACCATCAGGTTTTCTTTGTGGATGCTCTTTAAAACAAACAAAGAATGGTGGAAGTGTGTCAGTTATCTTTGTGCATGAATGAACTAGTGTTGGTATAGCTTGAAGAAAAGTAATCTGGAAAGTATCATTATTTAGACTGAATTATATTTTGTAATTTGGTTCCTGAATTGGTTATTTTCATAGGTTCAGAAACAGTGAAATCTTAGGAGAGCACTAGAAATATAGAGTCTTTTTCGCTCTGTTTTTAAAGGTTGAGTTTTCGGTGTTCTTTTTGAACAATTTAATCACAAATTGTGTTAAAGAAGACACATTTGCTGCTTTTCTTTGTACAGGTCCAATGATGCACCAGCAGCCTCCCTCCCAGCAATACAACATGGCACAAGCAGGTGGCCAGCATTACCAGGGGCAGCAACCACCTATGGGAATGATGGGCCAAGTCAACCAAGGAAATCACATGATGGGGCAGAGGCAGATTCCTCCATACAGGCCGCCACAGCAAGGTAGGACTTCGCTTCAGTGTTTTGACAGAGATTTTGTATAACCATCTCTAAAACTATTTTATATCACTTTCTCACACCAAATTTTAATTAAAGCATTGGGTGTCACAGACTTTGTTTGCAGACTCTTTTTATTACACTTTTAAGGGTGATTCTTGCAGCAACAGATTTCTGGTATCACTGTGAATCATGAAGACACGCCTTTCCCCCCCCCC
>VXBZ01003944.1:140908-183773 GCA_013399135.1 Heliornis fulica
GATTTGGAATGCTCTTTGAAAACCCCCCCCCCCCCCCAGTACTTTCAAGACAAGACTGGAACTTTGATAAATCTGCCCTCTTGCCTCTTGGAATTTAGAGTGCTGAAGGCTATTGGATTGTATTACAAGTTAGACAAGTTGCAGTTCACCTGTTCTTTAGCTGTGCAGAGAGTGGGAGACCAAAGATGCTGACTCATGACTGATGTGATACCAATGTGTGCAGATTAATGGTTTCTTAAGATGTTAAAGGAATGCAGTAGGTTTTAATGTTTTAAAAACGTATGCAAAGCAAAGCTGTGCAATTGCCAAAGCAGTTTCTCATTGCGGATAAAAGGGTAGAAGTGGTTTGAATTTAAATTTCTCTAACACACTTCAAGCCACATCTATCACAGTTTACATATGTTATTTTTGAAGAAATATGTGCAGTTACTTTACAAGTTGAGTTAACTCATAATTATTAAGCTTTCATTTACAGGCAATTTACTGTAGTACGGGCAATTAAATGTTACTGTCAACAGCTCTTTGGCAGCACAGATTGCTTTTCTGAGACCTGTCCCTTCTAAGGATTTGTTCTTTATCATTACCTCATTATTCCTCTTCTATAGAATGTAAGGATATTATAAGACTTGTTTTAGTGATTATGTATTTATGTTTGATTCAGTCAATGAAATGTGGTACAGTTGCAGAATTACAAACAACATTTTAGAGCAGTTTTTGCCTTATTTCCATTCCAATATTTTATTTTAAATTTATATAATTTGTATAATTTAATTTCAAATTTAAACAATTTTTTGCTCATTTTCTTGACTAAGCAACATGTATTTTGGTCATCTGTAAGACAACATATATTTGTTCTGAAAACAACTGGTGGGGTACTCACTGCATATATTGATCTCTTAATCAGAGGTGCCTGTAGTCCCTGAAAAGGAAGGTTTGTTTGTAATGATCATATTCAAGGCTGGAATGTAAGAGGAGAAGCTTTCTTAAGACTTGCAGGATTTCCGGTTGTAGGGAAAACCTTGAGAATGTAATTTTCTTCTGTCACTTAAGCAAAATTTAATATAGACTGTGGTTCATAACTTCATTGAGCTTTATTTGTTATATTTCACACTGCTTTTAGCATATGCTTTTGAATTGGAGATCAGCAGAACAGGTGTTAGACAAAGTATGATAATTGCTTTCTTTGTTCATTCTAATTTAATGCAGGTTATTTACATGTGAAAGGCCTAAACGCTTTCATTTTTTTTTTGAGTGAAAGATAAAGTAATTTTTTTTTTCATTTCCCCCCCCCCTCTACCCCCCCCAAACAAGGATTATCAGAAGGTTAAGGCCATCCCTTGCTGTGATGTTGCTAAAACTACTGCATTAAGCCTTTTTTTTCCTGTCATGTTAATTCAGTATGAAAGGAAATCATAGTAATAAGTCTTTGGCTAATACAATTGAAAATTCCTTTTCATGTATATCCAGTTGAAATTTTTTTCATTTTTCTGAGAAATGAAATATTTTTAGGGTTTTCACTCAGAGGCCATTAACGTTTCTTCCTGTCTCTTGTCGAATTGATGTAGGTCATAATGATTACGGTTATCAGCAACCGTCGTATCCTGAACAAGGCTACGATAGGCCTTATGAGGATTCCTCACAACATTACTACGAAGGAGGTATCTATATACCTTCACACACATACGCACATACATTCCCTTTCCTCCCCCACCTGCAACGGGAACAACAATTCTAGCACAACACAACTTAAACCCATACAAATTTCTTGTAGATACTAGTTGCTGGCTGTCTTGAAAACTGCAGGGAACTTGAAGCGTTCAGAGTAATTTCTTGCAAACACCTAAAATACATAACCAAAATTTGCCATTTCTAACAACAGTAAAATGACTAAAACACTCTAGAGACTTTTTTTACCTCAATGAAAATTTTTATTTAAACATGAATTTGTTGGTTCAGTTGTATATCTATTTGTGTGTGTATATATTTTGTATAATTATAGTGCCATTAGGGAACAGCTTGCTGATTTTGTGTAGCTAGTCTGTGCTCTTGTAGCTGTCCTTAATTTTGTCTTTTTTTATTTTATTTAGCATAGTCATGATCTTATGACTGTCATGTTCCAGTAAATTTAATGCTCGTTTGGCAGAGATGCTGAAAACGCTGCAGTTCGACTTTGCAAAATTGGCTTTAACTGCAGTTTGTCTGGCCGAATTCCTTCTGTTTGGTTTGAGTTTTGTTTTGTTCAGTTTTTGGATATTGATATTGTATTTTCATTTTGTTCTTGTGTTGTTGGCTGTGCATCTTAGAAGGAAAAAATTAATGAAGTAGGTATCTTTAAAAGTCTTTGCTTTCTTGCAATCATATTACAGGAAACTCACAATATGGTCAGCAGCAAGATGCGTATCAAGGACCGCCACAACAGCAGGGTTATCCACCACAGCAGCAGCAATATCCAGGCCAACAAGGCTATCCAGGACAACAGCAGGGTTATGGTAAGAACCTGAAGACAGAGATAGCAATCACAGAAAATATCAAGGGAGATCCTCATATATTATTCCATCCCTGTTTTGCTGGGTTGGAAAAAAGCTGCATGCCCTCAATTTCACTGGGCCAAAACAACAAGGTGTAGAAGGCAGCATCTTCTGGGTGGTAGATCTGTTGGCAATCTAGGACAGTGTGGTAGCACAGAAAAAAAAGGAGGATGGTTAGAAAATACCACAATAGGTGCCTGTAATTTGGAAAGACCCTGCTCTTTTATGTCCTCTGTAGGTAAAGACAGGTTCAGGAGGGCAGAAAGATGGCAGAGCACCACTTACAGTCTTTCATCCCTGAATTTACCATTTAGAACAGGGTCTTTTAAAAGAAGTTTAAAATTTCATCTAACATACTTTAATTGGTCTTATAAAGTTTTTGTACGGACCAGGAAGGAAACGAATAGAAGTATTGCCAATGCAGCTTTTGAGAATTTGTCTTCTAAATTTGCACTAGTAGTGTAAGCTGTCTGATGTGTGGCAGGAATGAGAAGCGAGATAATGTAGTTCTTGAATTCAAGGAAAACATCCCAAACAGGAAACTTGAAGCAGTAGTATGTAATTTTCATGTGCTACTTCTGAAAACTTGAGGTCAGAAGAACATGCTGGAAATACCAAACACTTTCTTGTTTTCCTTGTGTTCATACTGTAAAGCTGTGTGTATCTCAGAAAAAGGAATCTCTCAAGTCGAGTTCAATATATATATTTACTTTTTAACTGTATGATGGTGAGTCGATAGTTCTAAAAATAGATATTCTGCTAAACATGACACAAAATTAGTGAATATTGGAGTGGAAGTCCATATAGTTCACTGTTCTAAATCTTGTGAGAAATAAGATCTGACTTACTCTGAAAATTTAGGTTAAGCAGTACCAGAGGAAAGGGATGAAGAAATCTGTTGCAGTGACTTACGTGCTGTAATCTGTAAACCCAAATAGCATGCTGCTCAGTTTCTTTTTTTAGTAGAACTAGATATCGAAGTTGCATTTTTATGCTACAAAAATCTATCACTGAATATTTAGAATTCAACTATAAAGAATTGCCATGAATAAATAAAGCCAAGTGTCGTTTGTCAGATGAACACCGTGCTTTTTAGGATGCAGTCTCCTCGCTCCATTAAATATTTAATTGCTTTCTAATTTGTAAAGAATAGATCAGCATCCCAGTCATTATTATCAATCTTTAAGGTTTTTGTTCCACTGTAGAAGGCTGAAACTGCATACTTCAAAGGGATTCAAGGCCTGAGGAGAATGGTGATTAGACCATGGAGCTTTTCTTCTACAGGTTGTCTTTTTGATGGTCCCATAGTTCCAAAATTACTGTGAAAGAGTTACCAGCTGATATCATCTTAATGTCTGGTGCCCTTAGCTAAAAGTAGCCCCTTCTAGCACTGCATCACACTATTGCTAAAACACGTTTCTTCTGAGGGAGAAAAGGTTTGGCATGTTTAAAAGAAATCTCTCCTGAACAGTTGTAGTTCTTCCTGACTGCCTGTTTTTAAGGGATGGTATTGAAAAAGCTAACTTAGATCCACTGGAAATGACTCGTGTGGAGTGTCACTGAAACACACAGTATACCTTCTCACCCAAGGTAGGAAAGGTTGAGGTTTATTTCATTTGGGACATGGTTGCACTGTTGATGGTAGCAGTGTGGAGCTTTCAACAGTAGACAGGCTGAGATCTCATGAATAATAACCAAAAGAGTTTGTATTGACACCAGAACTGCTTCCTTTTACAGCCAAAGAAAGGCTGGAGCCAAAATTGGTTGTGAGTTTTTTTAGATTCTTTTTTTTTTTTCCTTTTCTTTTTCTGGAAAGCAAAGATGACCAGGGGAGTGTGGAGTTGAGGGTGCTTTTTTCACACCACACTAGCATTTACTGGTTTTCACATCTCAAATTTTATGCCAGTAACTTGCTTGCCTGACATCCCCTTTATGATTGCTTGCTGTGGTGTGAGAACTGACTTTCTGGCAGCGCAGAGCTGCTAGTCTCTTCAAAAAGGTCCAAACGCTGGATGCAGCTGATAATGTGGCTGCTCCTGACATTGCAAAGTTCTGGAACTGGAGCAGCATACAGCAGGAGCAGAGTGTGTCTCCCTAAATCCTGGAAAATGCTGTGTTTGATTTGTCATTTCTTGTCTCGCTCTTCCCTGTCTTACGACCTGGTGTGTGAAAGTACTTGCATTGGTAATAATGAATACCAGAATGAAGGTGTGTGTGCCTGTGCTTGGACCACAGGCCCTGTTAGCTAAGGTGCTTGCCAGAGTGAGAGGAGCACTGCTGATCCCTGTTATGTTTTTAGGTAGGAAAAGACCTAATTGCACAGTAACGATGTTTCTTAGCTCTGCTCAGTTGTACAGTTCAATGCTTTGCCTGTTCTCTTCTTCCTAAGCTATCTTTCTTTTTTTTTTTTTTTTTTTTTTTTTTTTCTTTCCTTTCTTTACATTGTAATGATCTCCAGGCCCTTCCCAGAGTGGTCCGGGGCCTCAGTATCCCAACTACCCACAAGGGCAAGGCCAGCAGTATGGGGGATACAGACCCACGCAGCCTGGGCCACCACAGCCACCACAGCAGAGGCCTTATGGATATGACCAGGTATTCTTTCATTGATGAGAAAGTTGATTCTTGCGCTCTAATTTGATAATGTTAATTTCTTGACATGGTCTCTTGAGTATGTATATTCAGTTGTCATGGATTTTATTTCCAGGTGAGTTACCCAGAATCATTTGTCCAGATGTGGAGTTAGTCATTCTTTCCCGAGTTTGCAAAGTTGCAATGAAATTTGGCAGTGAGGCACTCCAGACAATATTTTTGGACCTTAAAAGTAAAGGTGATCTGTTTCATAGCCTCATGGTGAATGGCTAATATAAAATATGAGGTTCCTAAACCTCCTGGTGAGTAATTTTTTGGTACTGCTTTGCAATAAGAATGTTGAATTGCTTCTCCACAAACACAAATGCAGTAATCCTCACTGCCTCAGGTGTGCAACTAAAGTCTCTCTACTCTAGAGCGGTGTGGGGAGCCAGTTTATTCACAGATTGTCTCTGAGCAGAGTAAAGGAACACTAAGTATAGGAAAGAGGTAACCTGAAAAATCAAATACTTCTTTCCTATTGCTGGTAAGATAAATTTAAACAAGAACCACCAAAACTCTAGACTAGGGCTGTAATGGATGCCTCCTGTAAAAAAAAAAAATCTTCTTCTAATTAAAGGATGAAGCTGATACTTTATTTCTGTAGAAGATAATAAATTGCAGAAATAGAATTTTTTGCGATATGAATCATTCATAAATATCACTAGAACACACACTATTACTTAGATAAAATGGAGAACAGCTAAATATATGTTACAGTCAAGTTGAGGTTCTAGTGTTGAAATAAAACTGAGGTATCAATAAGACTTGAACTTTCAAGAGGAATTTTGCTTTCAAAGTGAAAATAGGCACAATGACCCACAATTTTAGAGAACTTGGCTTCCTATCTACAGAAATTAGAAGAGACAAGGAATGAACTCTCACAGTGTGATAGTTCAGAGATGCAATTCCTTCTGATTGTGCAACGGAAACAGAATGCTCATGCACTGAGCTAATAGCACTCTCCTGCAAATTAAAAGTTACAGGAAAATGCTTTGCTTGTGGCCAATGTAGGGTCAAGGAAACTTAATCTCAGTTTCCTGAGTTTCTTCCAGGTTTCTCCACAGTAGAAGTGGATAACCCTCTATATAGATAGGCTCTACTCCTCCTGTTTGTGCAATGCAAGTTCCACTGGGAAATTCAATTATAGAAGACTCCTCCACTCTTTCATACTAGCCATTCACACAGGAATTGCACTGCTTAAATTCTCATCTGGCAGCTCTTCCAAAACTCTTCTTCCTGACTGTCATTCCACTGGAAAAAAAAAAAGAAAGGAGGAACATAAAAATGGAGTTTAAAAAGCTACCTTATCATGATGGTATGTTGCATGAAATGATGGTGGAACTGCAGTTTGGAGAACATTCACTGCTTGTTTCTGCAAGCCTTGAACCCTGTGGTGAAGGATCAGGGTAAAGGATCATAGTAGAGCGTGTGGCATTGTCACTTTCACCTCTTCCCTTCTCTGCAGTAAATGAGGTTCTGTCAAAAGAAACAGAGTATCAGTAACTGTAACAGTTCTGTGTATTGGATCTATGGAATGATTGGTTCCCATATCCTATGTTGACTAGTTCTTTATGTTCACTGACATGTGCCTTGGTTTGAGATATGTGTATCTCGCCATTCTTTGTTTGATGCATGAATATTTTTACATATCTCTGAAAGCAGGTTAGTTTCCTAAATTGCTTTGAATTTAGGTGACCTTTTCTTTTTGAAATAATTTTCAAAGTTTATTTGGGAAGCAATTCCCATCTTATATTTTCAGTGGCAAATTTGACAGCAAACACAGATACAGTCTCCTGATCAATTCAGGTTCTTGGTTTTCAATCCATATCACTAAACCACGAGATTTTAGTGAGATGAAACTATACTACTTACTCATACTGGTTTAGCATTTATTGTTATTTGTTTCCATCTTCTAACATTGTGGGTTTTTTTCTCAATAGTCTTCTGATTTCATCTTGTAATACAGGAACACATACCGTGTCTAATTATGCATTTTGAATTTATCTTTTAGGGTCAGTATGGAAATTATCAGCAGTGAAAAAGCACTCACATTCCGGTAGGCACTATCTATTAGCAGCCATATTGTCTCCTCAACACTGTGGACATCTTCCTGAGATGAGAACCTCCCATTCCATCTAGCTTTTGGAAAAATATTGTGGCTGTTTATGGCATACAGTCTT
This sequence comes from Heliornis fulica, assembly GCA_013399135.1. Classification (NCBI taxonomy): domain Eukaryota; kingdom Metazoa; phylum Chordata; class Aves; order Gruiformes; family Heliornithidae; genus Heliornis; species Heliornis fulica. The sequence continues at coordinate 148,248 of VXBZ01003944.1, forward strand.
TATGGGTTAATTGTTAAAAAGACTGTAGATTCTCAGAAACTGATTTCACATCTCTACTCTAGATGGCAATATTGGACAGAAAATATGTGACAACGATTTGCAGTGAGTTGAGAACTGTATGTCAAACAGACTGTTACAGACTGAAAAGTGCGAACAGCTTTGTATGTTTATGAAGGCTATGGGAATTTAATATTTTTTCCACAGATTTTTTTTGTAGGGGTAAAGGGGAAATGCACACTTTTTACAGCAGCAATATTTTGTATATTATGTTTTTCATGTCGTGAATATGCAAGACAGTACACTACTTGCTGGGACAGATAAGAAATCTACTGTTAAAAATGGGTTGGGGCATGATAAGTGCTTGGTTGTCTAAGTCTCGAAATGGTGTACAATAAAGGTAACAGTGAAAAAAGATGGAGAGCAACATGCATTGCTGATAGGTTCTTGTACAAAGAATAAGAATCCCAGTTATCTAAATGGGAACACAATTAAGGACAGCATAATAGTCTTGTGCAAAGATTAATTTTTTAAGCTTTCCAGTTTTTCTGAGTGAAGCATTTTTGTAAAAATGGTTTCTAACATAGTTTGAAAATTTTCTGCAACATTTTTTGGGTAACAAGATAAACGTTTGGGTTTTATTTCTCAAGTGTTTTGTCACAGCTTTGCATAAGCAAGCTGTAATCCCTCTTAATAATTGAAATAACAAAGAAAATGACAAGTGTTAATTTTACTTGGCTTGAATATGCAAAGAACTTGAAAAAAAATATAGAGGACAGGACTGTATTGTATAAGTGTATTTTAACCTTTAGTTGAATAATTTGTATGTATCAAAATAGCCTAGAAGACTTTGTAAAGCCTATCTCAACTTTCCTAACTGGGAGTTAATATCTTTAGAAAGGAGGCATTTTTTGTGTGTGTCCGTTGTTCTTATTGGTTAACACGAGACCAAGGGATGTTTTATAACATCAAATATAAAACCTGTCGGTGAGGTAAATGCCAAATTTTGTTTTGAACTGCATTAATGCTTAATAGTGTTGCGTGTGAGATAGAGGCAGCACCTTGATCAATAGCACAGTACACAAAAAATTGGGTTTGAGACTGTCCTACAACAAACCATATATCAGATAAATGGAATTTCTGCTGTGCAGGAATATATGCACTCAGGAATTCCTGGCAACTTTATAAAGGACAAAACTTAAAATTAGTCCAGGAGTAAAATACATTTTTTTTTTTTTTCAACTTGGCTTTCATGTTTTGGGAGGGAGAAAAAAGAAAACCAGCTGGTGTTCATAATATGTATGACATTATACATGGAAGACAAGATTTTCAATTTATTCATAAATTTTAAAGGGAAAACAATTTTCTTAAGGTTGATAGAAAATACACGTCAAGGTTTGAACAGTTTTGGCATGAGGAACACTATTATGAACGAAATGCTTGTAGGTTCTGTGCCAATATTCCACCACTGTGTACTTCATTGCTATTTAAAACTGTACTCCATCAATTCTAACGAAAGAATAAATTATTTGTGATTTTAATTTTCTCATTTGTTTCTTTAAATTAGTTCCCTATCAGTCTTATGTCTCATCTGGAGACTCTGCTGTGGGTTTTTATTTTACAGAAGTTTGGCCACAATAACAAAACTGTATTTGCATTCTAGGACTTTATAAAAATTCTCTTGCCATAGCCAAGTTAATTAGAATTAACTGTTCAGTAATCAGCATGTTGTGTAGGTTGTTTGTTACGAAATTCTTCCTCTGAAAATGAAGGTCCATGAGGCTGTTATCAAGATGACTGAATTAGATAAATGAGTTGAGGAGGCAAAAGTGTGTTGAACCCAACCTGGTGTAGATATGTTATCTCATTTGAAATAAGCTCAACTGACATTAAGAAATAATTTGTCTTGCCAGCCCATCTTCTGTTGTCTTATTCTCCTTTTTAATGGAAACTAAAATTGCAATTTTAATAAGCAGAATTTCCTCCAGGGTTTCCCTCCTAGAGACTACAGCATTTGCAAGGTTTAATTGTTTTATAACGGTCCTGTTTCATAAAACTTTTTAATTGGTGGTGACAAAAATTACCTTATTCCTCTGATACTGTGCCAGAAGAACAACTTGAGAGCGCTGCACGCAAACGTATTTCTGCTAAAATTACATATTAAAAAAGGACTGGTTTTCCCTAAACCAAAAAGAAGCAGGAATGTACGGCAGGACCAGGATGAAATACAGGGTTCATTGTAGTAAGTATTCTTTAAATGCAATCCAACCAATAGCAAACTAATAAAAAACGTGTCACATTTGGCATTTTGCCTGTAGGATGTGGAAAATAAGACTTAAGAGTGAGACTGACACAGCAAACCCAAAATGTGAATAGAAATGATATGAATCTTCAAAGGGCAAATAGGAAGAGTTAATGAATGAAGAGACTCTAAGTTATAACACTGGGATTTTTGCTGTCATCTTTTGTTCTTCCTTGTCAGACAGTTTTATTTCCTTTTCTGCTCCAGCTGACTTGCAGAAGGGAGAAGCTTGGCTCACCGTTTCAACTGAAACTGACTTCATAATGTACACTAATTAAGCAAACATGCTGCATTACAGAGAAGGGCAAACGTATTTTTGTGCAAATAGTCCTGCTTTCATTTCATATCTAAAATTACTTGTGAATGTTCAAAGTTATTTTTGTTTGTTTTTTTTTTTGAAAAAATACTTCTGATTAAAGAGGAGTGAGGATTTACTTGCAAAAATATCATTGTATTTCTGCAGTCCTTATCACAGAAGATGCTGAAAACACTTAAATGTGTTTGAAAAAAAAACCCACAAACCAACAGAACCCAACAGACTTTAGATTCAGAAAAAGGAGACAATACTTGAATTTATGAACTGAAGGGAAGTCATTCCTTTAGCCATCCAGGTGGAATTCAGCCAGGAGCCCTGAAAGTTTGAAGTTTCCAAGGTTGAGCATTAGTTGCTTTATCATGAAGTGTAAGGAAGGGTGAGATCCCATGAAATAAACCTCACCAGACCTTCTCAAGTTTATAATAGATGACTGGATTAAACCCGTAAAATTTAGTATACCAAATCATCTGCTTGTTTAAAAAAAACCCACCCCAAACCGTAGCCCAAAACCTTACCCTTAATCTGCTAGAATTATTGGGGGAGAATCACAGCATAATCTGATGGAATTGGTATTGTTATCTGTAAACTCACAAAGCCCAAGTTCTCAGAGAAGCCACTACCATAACAATAAAGCATGCAGGAAGATGGTCTGCAAAGTGCTGGAAATTAGATTAAAATTGGAGGGGAATAGGTGTAAATTCTAAATATAAAAATTATAGAAATCAGTAATTATGTCAGAGCTCTATTGGGACCACTGATTAATAGCAAATAAATTGGAGAAAATAATATATGTTCCAGTATCAAAGTGAGGTTGAGTGGGGCTACCGCGGTGAATTAGGACTTGAAACTTTGGAAATGCAGTGGACCAGAATGGAACTTATTCAAGGGCTGATGTTTACAAATACAAGGACATAGGTACTGAGTGGAGTAATACCGATTTACTCAAAGGCAGTTAGTCAACTCTCAGCAGAAACTCTGTGGCTAGTGCAGTAGAGCGTCGGTTCGGTGCGTGTAGGATACCGCGGTTTGAAACACTGAAGAAGCAGTGGGATGGAACGCTTCGCAAACTCCCCCAACACCGACAGCGGTTCTAGCAACGTTCTCAGTTGCCGTGTTTCTCCTCATATTTCTGGTACCATGTAAAAGATAAGCAGGTAATGAGTGGTCAAGAGCAAATGAAGTGTGTTTGGGTTTATTTCAGAAGGTGGTATGGTGTGTATAAACCAGCGGTTCGCAGCAGTCTCACTTCTGCACAGATACAGAGTGATGAAAGCTAAAGGCAGCACCTTTAAAATCGATAACAGGAAATGCTTTTTACAACATGCACAACTGCAAGCTCAGTCCTCAAGGTGTTGTTGAGACCAGGGGCTTAGTAAGATTAAAAAAAAAAAAAAAAAAAGCTGTGTGTGTATATATATACATGAGAACATGCACGGTTACATTAGATGAAAGAGTTTATTTTGAAAGAATGTAAAACATGCTTCACAGCTTTGTTGAACAAGCAGCACACCAGAGTGTGGAAGACGGTTTTGATGGTGCCTTGACAGTGACTGTTTGGATTATATTTAGGTTTCTTTTTAACGCAACTTTTAGAACGGGGCTCTGCAAAGCCTGGAAGTAGGCACTACCAGCAGCAGGCTGGGGGCTGAGTTTGCAAATTAAAGGCAGATCTGAACTGAGGCGGCAATGTTCTGTTCAGAAATTCATTTTTTCTTCCCTTGCTACAGTGAGATGAATCAAAAGCAATCTGAATAGAGAGATGCTTATGTTTCGAGCTTGTGAGATGCTGGGTGCTTTCACTCAGTTCTGAGAAGCTTCCCCTACCTGTTTTTTCGAGAAAAAATCTGGACTAATCAGCAGAACAAATGACTTCCTATACCTGGGACGCAGTGATTTTACAAGACCAGTTTTTTCAGTTTTCTAGAGATAGGTTTTTAATCTTCCCTTAGCCCTTCTTCGCTTGGTCTTAAGCAGCGTAGTTCACTATGTCAGTATCTTCGCACACGTACACCCCGGGCTTCTGGTGGGGAAGAGCTGTAGGGCTGGAAAGGGAGCTGCTGCAACAGCCAGAGCTGCTGGTCTGTGGGCTCGTTGGAGCACTGCGTTACGTTCGCTTGTTTTGATACGTTTTAAACTAATGGTGTAGGGGAATTGCCATATAAATGCTTATGCATTTTGGTTCATAATTTTCCTTGAATCGAAAAGTTAATTTTACACAGCATAAATTCTAATCACCTGCTGCAGTTGGTGTTGCCAGAAGTGCTCTGGCATCTTGACACAGGCCCATTACAGATCCTTCTGTACAAAAAGGCCATTTGCTAGGGTAGTCTTGATAGAAATACACATTTTGTTTTTATGAAATTAAGTTACATCAATTCTGTCTCCTGACTGCATTTTAGTAACCTTCAAATCAAGTGAAGAATTTTTAGTCTCTGGTATTAAGTTGCCTTCCTCACATTCTCACAGCAATAGCTTTTCTCATCCTGGAGCCTTCCGACTTCTGTCCACAGGGCTACAATATAAACAAGTGTCACAGCTCTTAGAGTTTCTAAGTACCGATTATGGCCTTACTTGTTACGATAGTATTTTGCCAAGTTGATATGGTGTCAGTCTTGAAGGTTAAAGATCTCTCTGTATTTTTCTCTGGTTTGTTTTTGTTGTTTTTTTTNTTTCCCCTCTCCTCAGCAATGATGCAGATTATCTCAGAGCTACATCTTATTTGGGCTCCTAGATAACCACATCTATGTGTTTGCTCCCAAGGCTGTTTCTGTCTTGGGTAAAATGTTTCCCTTCTATCATGAAATATCTGATTAACAAACTTACTATTGGGGAAAAAGGGTTCCTCCTATAAATGTCAGAGTCTTTAATTTCAAAAGCCCAGAAAGCCTGCCCATCTTAGTATGACAGAGAATTTCCTAGCTTGACACTTTGTTTCAGATTATCATCTGCTTCAGACATCCGTGTAGGCTCAACAAAGGTAAGAACATGGCAAAACTGAGGCTGTTGTGTCCTCCAAATTTTTGGCTGGTGCCAAAGTGGTTGTTTTTAGGACTGTAGACAGACGCGTGGTGGGTTCCGGGCTATCTGTAACTGCTGTGAGTACCTTGTGTGCATGGTAAGAGCTCTAATGAAAGGAGCCTGGTGTTTGTTGGTGTTTGTTAAAGGCCCTTGCTGTGCTCTTGCTGTAAAGGCAGCACCGATACTTTATTACCGAAGAAGCTTGGTTCTTGGGGCTTGTGTTTTTTGCCCTTCCATTGTTGCCCATTGTCCTGCTCTCTGCCAGCACACAAGCAAAGTGGAAAACCAAGAGTCTTATGTGAGACCCAGCCTGCTGAGGCAGGAGCGAGGAACACAGAGATAAATTGACTGCTTTGGTAGTTCTTTTGCCTGTTTAGAATGGGATAGACCTGAGATCCATGAGCCAAGCACAGTAGAGGTGACCTGCTAAGTTTTCCTGATACTCTGCCCTATTATTGTTATTCAGGTGACCACTGACAGCTAATCACCGTTTGAATGAGCACTTGGCAGCATGTCTGAATATACATTTTTTATCAGTTATTTGAAGTGAGCTAGTGGGCCAGAGCACCTTTTGTTGATCTGCCTGCCTTTCCACTGAGAGTTGTCGCAGGAGGATGCTGCAGGGTGTCCTGATGGCTGGTGGGTATTTAACTGTGCTTTTTCAAGACCTTGATCCAATGAGTCAGTAACTTGGAGGTTATCCAGTGTTGTGTCACCATCAGTGCAAACAGCTTGTGTATTTAGTTGAATATTTAGAAGCTGCATCCTGTTCCACGCTCTGATTGTGTGACCATGTTGATGTGTTCTGTTTTTGTAAGCCACAACAGCTCACATTTTGACCATGCCTGTCTTCTAGAAGGGTGGCAGGTGAGACTCGGCTTGAAGCCTGATAAAGATGCACAGGTAAAATTGCTGCTGGAGACACAGGAAGATGTCTGTGACAAAGAACAGACAGCAATTATTTATGGAACTGTGCAGGTGTCTGTTCCTCCTCCATTGTTGTTTGGAGACTGAGCCCAAGAGACAGCTGTGAATTAGTGGATTTACATCATACTTATGATTTGGAAGCAGGGTGTTAGGGTGAAGATCTATGTAGAGAACTGGTCCTTCAGTTTCTAAAAAAACACACCACCTTCCAAGCACCGGCGCGTGTGAGAAAGAGGGTGCCTGAGAGGCTTGCTTCTGTTGCTTAGTGGCTGTTGACTCTGGAGTGGGAAAGTAAGTCTGATACAAAGGACAGCAAAATCTGCTGCCTTCTGACTGTGGTGGTTTTACAATGTGGCTTCTTTAGGAAGTGGACAGAAAGTTTCTTAAGGGTCCAACAAAGCAAATCCCAGCTGGGCTCCCAAGGCCAAACTCCCAAACCTTTTGCCAACAAGGACGGCTGGGCCAATCAGTGCCGGTCACAGCAACTCTGGGAATCACATTTTAGAGAGAGAAAAACCCAAACAGCTGTATTTTGCCAACAGAGAAGGGAGTGAGAAGATGTAAGAAATTTTGCAGACACCAAGGTCAGTGAAGGGGGGAGGAAGAAGCACTGAGAGAAGATTCCCTGCGGCCTGTGGAGAATACTGTGGTGAAGCGGGTGTCCCCCTACAGCCCATGGAGGATCAAGAGACCCAACTTGTAGCCCATGGAGGGGTACCTGGGTTTGGCAGGAGCCCACCATGGAGCAGGGGGAGGAATAGGGAAGAATCTGTGACCTACACTGGAGAAAACCCCTGACAGAACCTGCAGCCCAGGGAGACAGATAAGAGGAAGTTATTGAGACAAAGGCCCACACCAGAGCAGGTTTGCTGAGGATGCTTGTGGGGAGACCAGGCTGGGGCCAGCAGTCTGGGACTGAGAGACTGAGAGACATTCTATGAGTTTATAGCAGTGACCCACGCTGGGGCAGTTGGTGAAGAGCTGAGGCCCTGTGGGAGAGGACTCACATGGAGGAGGTCATGGAGAACTGTCTCCTGTGGGTGGGACCCCATGCTGGCGCAGCGAAAGGGTGAGAAAAATGCTGCCCCCCAAGAAGGAGAACAACTCACGAGGAACTGACTGAAGACTGAAGGCTCCATTTCCTATTTCCCCTGCTTTCCCCTATGCCATCCTGGGGAAGAGAAACATCATGAATAGAGTGAAGTCTGCAAAGAAAGGAGGGGTGGGTAGTGTGGTGTTAAAGAGCTGTTTGTACTTCTCATTATCTGACTCTAGTTTCTGTGTGTTTCTGTAGTGTAGTGTAATAAATTAGAGAGTTTTCTGTCATTTCTTCTGTGTTGAGTCTGTTTTGCCCATGGCACTAACTGCAGAATGATCAATTCCTGTCCTCCTTGGATGACTCCAAAGCCTCTCAACATGTATTTTCTCCCTTGTCCAGCTAAGAGGGGAGTGATAGAGCAGCTTTGGTGGGAGTCTGGCCTCCAGCCAGGGTCAAATCACCACACTGACAAAATCCGTAAGGTCATGTAGAGCCTCACCCAGCACTGAGTCCTCAATTTCTGGCACTGTGGGCATCTGTGACTACATCAACAAGAAGTATTCACTACTCCTTTTCACATGAGGCTTCGTGGATTTCCACAGATGTACTGATTGGCATCACTGTCACAGACTGGGACATCTCTCTCGTGCACCATCTTCTGTGCATGCAGATCTCTAGAGCAGGAGAGACTCATACTGCATTTTCTCCAGGTAAATAGCTATCCAAAGAGTAGATCTCTAAGTGCACTCTGGGCTGTGGTGGCAGCAGCCTGTGGTGTTAGGGTCATGAGAGATGATGCAGACAAGCATTTGTGGTGTAAAGGGTCCATTTAGCCACCGCACAGTGATTCATCGGAGAGCTTTGTAGCTTTCAAAAGCAAAAAATTCATGTTTGAGTAAAAGGAGGGTGTAGCTATGAGGAGGAAGGGTTGTTAAGACTTAGAACCATGCACAAACAAAGACTCCCTTAATGTATCCTAGGACACTTGCAAGGATAAGGGAGGGCTAGTAGCATCAGTGCCAGTGCAGGAGAGGGGAGAACTTGGTGCTTTACAGTGACACTGATGTCATTCTGACAAGGCAAAAAGTTCATAAAGTAATACACACTGGAAGTGACCTTAGGAGTTCTCTAGTCCAACCTCCTGCTCAAAGCTGGGTCAGTTATGAAGTCAGATAGGTTTCTCAGCTCTTCATTCAGGTCTTGAAAACCTCCAAGGATGGAAACTGCACAACCTCTTTGAGCACCATGTTCCTCTGCCAGGCTTTCCTCTGTGTGAAGAAGTTTCTTTTAGCAAGTCTGAACCTCTTCTTCTTCAGCTTATGCCTGTTGTCTCTTGACCTCCAGCCACGTGCTGCCATGAGGTACTTGGCTTGGTCTTCTTGCTAACCTCCCTTTAGGTGCTTGGAGGCTGCTCTTAGGCTCTCTCCAAAACTGTTTTATCTCATCTGAACAAGCCCGATTCCCGCAACCTCTTCTCAAGGGGCAATTGCTCCTCCATCCTGGTAGCCCTCTGCTCAAGTTGCTCCATTTCCATCAATTTTTTTTCTGGGAAGGGTGGACACAGTACTGCAGGTCTACGCAGCTCCCGCTGCACAGTCAGTCCCTCGCAGTCGAAGACATCAAAGTGTCAGGAACCAAAGATTATATGGGAGGAGGTGTTAATTGATAAGATCAGGGGAGGAACAAGAATGAGGATAGTGAATCAGTAGGCTTAAAATTCCAGATGCCTGTATATAAATGCTGTAAGTACAGGAATATACAGAAAGATTCTTAAGTGGATGGTCAAAATTATGACTTCATCGGCATCACAGAAACATGGTTCTATTTGTTTATTTGCAGGGCCTAAGCATTAACATATACAGAACCTTTCTCAGGAAGGACAACGCATGGAAAATAGAAGATGCTTTATCAGTGAATAAGCCAGTATGTCTTCTGTAAGGTATGGAAGATTGACCCACTGAGCATCTCAGATTTGAGTGAATTTTGTCAAATTTGGTTAAAAGGTCACTTTTCTTCCAGAAGTGTAACAAACAGCAAACTTCTACAAAGATGTGTGCAGTCTCAGAGGATGAAGAGGAAACGTGTCACTGGGGATAAAAAAAAAAAGTCTAAAAGGAATTCAGGAGAGCTGGCATGTCCTTAAAGAAATCATACTATGGGTAGAAGTACCAATTATCCCAATGTAGAGGATCAAAAAGCTCATTGGTGCCTTCAAACAAAAGAGGAAGTGCACAGCAAGCTCTCTTTGTTATGATTAAGCTTAAAAGAATAGTAGAACACATTGAAATAAGATCAAAGCAAGCCACGAAATACAACTGTTCAGAGATACTTGTAGAAAAGGAAGATGTGGTCCATTACTTAACAGAGAGCAAAAACTGCAGGCAGTGCTTTTGAGGAGTATTCAGGACATTACTCCTAGACTTGGGTGGGAATAATCAGTTACACAAATACCTGATGAAGAATAGTTCATTAGGTACATCTAACTCTACTGTAGCTATAGCAAATGATGAGCTTGCTACCCCTATTTTAGGATCAAGGAACTAGTAAAATAACAGCAATAATAACAATACAGTCTAGATTTGTTATTTCAGTGCCTGTATGAGACCAATTTATGGCATGAGAAAAGACAATGGGCACATTAGAGGTAGGCTCTTGGTGGGGATAATTATCCCCAGCTGACTACTGGCAAGAGGTATGGAGAGATGATAGTGGATGGATCTCAGAGGGGAATAACACGTATTGATCATATTTATCAAGCACAGTGAGCTGACCACAAGATCCATAATACTATATTGGCTCATTATAGTACAAAACATATATTAGCTCTAACATAGATTACACCTTTACTTTTAATCCCCACCACCGCTGAGGGAGCCATGAACTTCCAGCAAAGGATCTGATGGGGAGGGAGTAAATAAATGGTCTTGCAGAGAACCAGCTGCCACATCCCAAGAAAATGGATGCTGGGAAACCATCAGCTGAAACTCTCATTTTGAACATCAGCTGCCACTGCTGCTCAGTTGTGCTATTACTGTTGCTTTTTAACTTAAGAAAGCATCCATTAGTTTTAACTTTGCCTATACAAATTCATGGTGATTTTCAACCTTATGAAGCATCAGTGCAATTTTCCCACTTGGTACTGAGAAGCTGCGGCTTAGAATCCAAGTTCTCTACAAAACAGACTTTTCTCCAGCACACACAAGTTTATTTTTTTGATAGCAAGAACCTAATGATGCTTGGGATGTCCTTCCACCATCTTCAGCTGACCTGGAGGTGTCCTGGCTGGAGCTGCAGACAGTGTCTGTGCAGTATCACCATCACAAAGGGAGTTCCCATTCCCCAGGGAATGGAAGGGGAGGTGTTCCTACTCTTTCTCTGGAGGAAGAAGCAGCTCAGCTGTGTTGTGTGCCAGGCGCAGGGGAAACTGCGCTTTCTGGAGTGGAGAGTGCTGGTGTGACAGAGTCCCTGCAAGACCCCTGGCTCAGCAGGAACTGGATTTCAGAGTTACTTGACCCACGCCTGCTGCTTCAGATCATGCTAGCTGCTGCGTACACAAAAGCAAATACTTGTCAGGTGGGCTGAAAAAATATCTTTGCACCATCTGTGGGTATCTCCTAAGTCATGTGCACAGAGACCAGGGGGTCTGTATGGGGGCTCGGGATATGCTAGGGGGACACACATGGCCATATTGTGCATTTTGGCACTTTGTGGAACATCTGATGCTGCAGGAACTAAACAAGTATTTCTGTTCCCTGCAATCACAAAATCACAGAATCACAGAATGATCTGGGGTGGAAGGAACCCCAAGGATCATCAAGTTCCAACCGCCACTGCCACAGGCAGGGCCACCAACCCTCCAGGCCTGCATCTAGACAAGGTTGCCCAGGGACCCATCCAACCTGGCCTTGAACATCTCCAGCCTTGGGGCATCCACCACCTCTCTGGGCAGCCTGTTCCAGCACCTCACCACTCTTTCCATGAAGAACTTTCCTCGATATCTAACCTAAGCCTTCCTTCCTCTAGTCCATCGCATTTTTAAGGAATACACTTTTAAGAAATACAGACTGTCCTTAATGGTTTACAAACAAGATCCTAAAGCCTGCAGCTCTCCAGCTGCTGTAGCTCTACTAAGCCATCAAGACCTAGTACTTTAATTTCGACATCCCACTCTCTAGCAAGTTGCTGAAGCTCTACGGCAAAGTTGAGTACTTCAAATCCTGCCAGTTAGAGCTCAGTCCTCATTCCCACATAAACACAACCATTTTGCAAACATGATCTGATATTAATTACCCCCCTGGCACCAAAAGTCAGGAATTCCTGATGCAGCCCGCTAATGTAAAATGCATTAGTGAAAATGCTGGCTCCAAGGGGTTAGGTTCTCTAAATAAACATTGCAAAGTTCTTTATTTGCAGCTCCCAGGCTATTCTAAAAGACTGATTCCTCCAACGTGGAAAAAAACCCCCAACAAACTAAAATAATCCTTGGGTTTTTTAATAGGTTATTAATGCCTTTTTTCTATTCACTTGCAGGAACTGAATGTCAAGTTTCAGATCAATGAAATATGACTCTTTCTTGCCTTAGTATGAAGTTTGTCCGAGCTTTCTACTGTTGCTTTGTATTATCTCTCTGATGGCAGCTGGCTGAGGATCAACAGGGCAGGATTGCACTTCAGACTTTTGGGTGAAGGTGGCAACACTAAAAGGAGAAGTTGGTAAGGGCTAGGAGAGATTGTAATGACAAGAAAATATCATTTCTGAGGCATTGACTTAGAATTATTTTTCTTTCAGTAAAAATGGGGACGAGGACTCAAACAAAGCTGACTTGCAACGAATGAGAAATGTTCAGCTCTGTTAACAAAGTACAACTGCGGGGCCACTGATTTCCATCTGAGAGATTGCCTGTGTCCTCACCGGTGATACCAGCTCAGGGCATTGCCACCTTCTGCCAGTACCGCAGCATATTATTGCCTTTGCATTTCCGACAAGACTTGGACATTTTTAGGAATTTGACCTGGCTTGAGTAGAAAAATAAGGAAACATTCTTTAAAAAGCCCCAAGGTAAATTCTGCTGAGCCATTCCCAGCACAGTTCCAGGCTGGGTGGTCCTGTCATACCTGAGGGACACCATGAATGGTGGGAATAGGACAGAGCAGCAGGAGCTAACCCAGCCACAGTTGTCCAAATGTGTTATCACTGAGCCAGTGCCAGCAGCAAAGAGCTGGGGCTCTAACCCCATGGTTTGCGCTGGAACACCAACATACCCTCCCTGCTGCCATCCCCCATCTGCAGGGCAAGTGCTGCCCACCTTATCTGCACAGGGTCCTGGTGTGCTGGGGTCATTTGGGAAGGATCTCTGCTCGAAAGCACCGAATGGAGCAAGATCAGAGCATCAGGGAAGGGTGAGCTCTGCTTCCAGATGTTCTGTCATGTCTCACTGGCCATGCCACCACATTTGTGAGCTCCAAGGTCCTGTGCTGTGAGATTTCCGTGTGGGAATTAAAAGGTAGCCTTAAAGAGCCCATGTCAGGTGCCACAGGAGTCATAGACCCACCAGCATGGACTCCCCTGCCTCACTGACTGCTCCACATCCCAGGGTGTTAGAGGGGCTTTGGAAACAAGGTCCAAGGTATCCATCCTTGGTCTGCCGTGTCTAGTGTTGCATTTCCCTACCTTCCCCCCGCCAGGGACAGAGGAAAGGGACCCTAGCCTAGTCCAGTTGTATGGCATATCGAGGCTGAACCAGTAGGGAGGGTTTCAATCCATAAATGTCAAATGCTGTGTAACTGGATTGTCAAAATAATGTGTGCGTGGTCCGCTTCCCACCTCAGAGCAGCTAAAAATACATGCACAGGTACGGTAAGTTCCGGTGCGAGCATCCCTTCCCCACCTCATCGCAAACACAAAGGCCTCTTTAGGACTGCCCCACTACAGATAAACAAGCGTGTACCTGACACGCGGTCCAGCACGCAGAATAAAATCTAGCCAGCTAATGGTCCCGGCGCACTCGTAGGAAGGCAGAAACCTGCAATAGGTTGAAAGCAAATTAAATTACAATTTCACCAGAATACTTTTCCAGATCAAATTTTGTTTGAATCATCTAATGAGGTGCACTTAATTGCTGGAAAACTGCGGCAATTTTTTCAGAGCAGTTTTCAAATGTTAATTGCATCTTTTTATTTCTGCAGCTTGTGGATGCCACGTTCATCTACAAATTCAGCTTTCTTGATTCCGGCTAAACTGAAAGCCCCTTCGGTTTTGGTATTCTGTCCTTGCATATTCTGTTCTTTAGTTGAACGAAAATGTTTCCCTTTTGTCTTCCACTCTTGTGGAGGAAACGACAGCTTCGGACTACCCCAAAATCTTTATTTTCTTAATCCGACAAAGAAAGTTTGCTGTACAAGTTTCCTGCCAGGGTCAAGATCTAGGGGAGGGGGTAGAGGATTCTAAAAACTTGAAACTAAATACCTCTTTTCTGCCCAGAGTTTTCAGAATTCAGTCTTTGTTGCACAGGTCTGAAAGGTTAAAAATAACTGTACCTCCTGAGACTTCTCCCTGGACTATGCTCTTCCATGGGATTCTGTAAGCTTTTTCCACCCAAACTGGGTCAGCTTCCATGCCTAATTTTAAAATCTCTGGGATCCAATGCTTTATAAAAATCAATGAGAACTTTCCCATTATATAATCCCAGCAGTCACATATGATATGCTCTGACCTCATTCTGCTGAAGCTTGATTTTATATATTGAAATGGTGATTATTAGTTTTAAAGAGCTGTGAGCTCCTTGCGGAAAGTTACGGCGGAAAATTTTCGTATGCGGAGTCTTTTCTCTGTGACTTTATGCAGGCTCTTTCCTTTTCAGGCAGGAAAACGACAGTTCAAATGAGAGTGTTTCCTGATTGAGCTTGGGAAATTGTCTTTTAAGCTAAAGGCTGCGAAAATGCATGCGCTTACGGTTGTTCTGCTTGTGTTTGTGATCTCTTTCACTCTCAGAAATGTAATTGCAAGAGATAGTAATGGAGATCCCAAATACCTCTACAAATGCTGTCTTGCTAGACGTTTCAATACCAGGGTTGCTCATGCGGCCAGCCCGAGAGGTCTGGGAGAATCACAGACTCTTTTGGGTTGGAAGAAACCTTTAAGATCGTCGAGTCGAACCACAGCCTAACCCTGCCTAGTCCACTTTTAGACAATGCCATCAAACACAACATCTACACACCTTTTAAATACCTCCAGGGATGGTGACTCCACCACTTCCCTGTGAAACCCATTCCAATGCCTAACAAGAAATTTTTCATGACGTCCAACCCAAATCTCAAGGTTATCCTAAAACTAAAGCAATGTTAGATAATATAGGGGAACATTACCATCAGATCGCTGAACAAACGGAAACAACGCAGGTATTTATGTAAAATGCCTCGCTCTTTGGCCAGCCTCTGATTAGAGAGGCTCTTCTGTGTGATGATGCCTACAAAATATTTGACAGCTGTTTGACTGCTCGCATGCTAAACCAGTGTCCAATCATACTCAGCTTCTTCTGTGCTCAGGCTTTTCTGGTGGCATCCAGCAGCTTCTATGTGTAAACTGTGTGTTGCCATGAGAATTTCTTTGGTCTGTGTTGACGCAGCACCTAGCACAGTGTCGTCCTGATGCCTGGCAGGGAATAGAGGATGCTCCTGCGAAGAAATTAAGGGTGTCTTTGGGACTTGGAAACAATATGAAGAATTATTCAAGATTCAGCTCCAGAAAGTAAATCACTGAGTCAAATTGCAACCGATAGTTGTGACAGGCCGCTTGGTAGCAATGCACGGTTTGCAATGTTATTGTAAACAATTTGACAAATGCTTCAGATAATGAACAAAGTAATAAAAAATCAATGTCTGTTCCCAGATAATTTGTGAGAAGGAAAAAAGGAGTGTATTTATCAAATATATTGTTTCTGCAAATACTTCACCTCCTGATTTCAGAGGGGAAATAGGTGGGAAGAGAAAATGAGCTCAACGAAACAACCATCGGTTTGTATGTCAATATCCCAGTAAATGGCAATGACAGAAGGGAAGTACAGCTAATACGGTGTGGGAACAAGGTAATTTCTGAACGGAATATTTTGCTGCGACTCTCCCGCACCTCGCCAGCTCCTTAGCAGTGACAAATCCGAGGGGTCTCACGCTGCCGCCTAGCACACCCCAACTGTGCTGCTCCAGTTGCGTTTCCCAGCTCTCCCACTCATTCACTCACCACCCCGCACCACACATTTCCTTTTGCTCTCTGTTTGTCTGCGGCAAATGGCTGTTTGGGAAACAAACAGGCACGTTTCTGAATTCCAGGGGAACAGCAACCTGGCTCACAGCAGATTTCCTTATGGCTTTTTAAGGACAACATTAATATCATTTATAGTCATCTTAATCATTCCTTTTGACAGAAACAACTGCAGAAGAGGGAAGCTTCTTCCAAGAGACTGACTCTGCCTTGCTCGTGGCTTCCCCCTTAATTAGGAAGCCAGAGGCATATGTCTGAAACCTACCTTGGATGGAGCTGGGCAGGTTTAGAAGCCCTGGGACATACATCATTTCAAAACTCAGCTGCCCCAGACCCTAGCCAAGGTGTAGAGAGGTGTCTGTGTGACCTGCTGTCACATCCTTTCCTCAGTGGCATAGAGTTTCCTGTCAGCTCCCCTTCCTGGCTCCCAAGGTTTTCATTTCAGTCTGGTGGATCATGCACCTCCAGTCGTTGGGGCTCTCTGGTGGAGGGGAACAGCTTCTGCAGCAGTACAACAATTTATTTTGTTTCCGATTGGAGTTATGATTTTTTAATGAGTAAGTTTCAGTCTGATCAGACGTATGAGAGGAAATGGGTGACACCATAGGTGAGATCAAAATGGAAAGCAGATCCAGAGGAATATGGACAACCAGACTATGCTCAGGCCCTCCTTGCTGTAGGAATGCTTGCAGAACCACCAGCTTATGACCCAGGAAAGCAAGGTGGTCAAGTGTGTGTGGGTGAGTGGTGGGCTCTCCTCTATCTGCAGATGCTCCTCTGTGCTCCTGTTAGAAAAAGAACATGAGGTTTGCGGTTTGCATTTTTTGCTACCGTCACCTCTACTGAGGAGTCCAGCTGGCGTTGTTCCCATAGTGGTGGAGCTGGCAAAGCACAGCTCACCAGCAGCAGCAGGACTCTGCACCAAGAGAAATTCCACCATGCAGTCCACTCCCAAAGGGCAAAGCGAGGCAGTGGTCTGCTGGTGGAAGAGCACATGGGGAGTTAGGGCTCTCAAGGTGCTCAAGGGTCCTGGGCACATACTAACGTGGAAGGAGGCCGTGGTCAGAGCTAGCAGCTGTTCGCTGTGCGGTCATCCCACCTTGGCTCTTTGTCTATGGGCTTCAGCACTGCTTGCTGCTCCCCTTGGTGGCTGAGGAACCATCTCAGAGCTGGCCTGTTGAAATCTGTGGCACCTCGGCAGATATCTCTGTTTTATTTCCAAAATCCAGAGTATTACTAGTTTGTAGAGGGCGTGGGCCTCTTTGGAAAAAGGATTTTCTCTGCCAAATGCTCAGACCTAAATAAGGACATTGCAAGTTGAGAATAGGCTGAGCATCATGAATCCCACAGGAGGTCTCTTCTGTCCCATTAAAACCTTAAAACTAGCCCAACACACACCTGGAATTTTTACTTTCCTCTTTCCACAGTGTTATCTTCCATTAGCAGTAGTAGTGATCTTTTAGGGGCATATTTTCATTTTGTGAGTATCTTTCTGTGCAGAAACAGAGAACATTATGAGTAGGGAAGATCATCTAGTCCAACCCCCCTGCCTGAGCAGGATCACCTAGATTAGGTCACACAGGAACACATCCAGAATGGTCTTGAATGTCTCCAGAGAAGGAGACTCCACAACCTCTCTGGGCAGCCTGTCCCAGTGCTCCGTCACCCTCACAGTGAAATGGTTTTTCCTTATGGTCACATGAAACTTCCTATTCTCCAGCTTCCACCTGTTGCCCCTTGTGCTATCACTGGCCATCACGGAAGAGGTTCTTCTCCCCCTCTACTCTGCCCTAGTGAGACCACATCTGGAATATTGAGTCCAGTTCTGGGCTTCTCAGATCAAGAAGGACGTAGAACTCCTTGAAAGAGTCCAGCACAGAGACATCAAGATGATGGAGTGGAACACCTTCCTTATGAGGACAGGCTGAGGGAGCTGGGTCTCTTTAGCTTGAAGGAGACTGAGGGGTGACTACATTAATGTTTATAAATATGTAAATGGTGAGTGTCAGGAGGATGGAGTCAGAAAGATATGGTCTCCATGTAAGAGCCTGTTTGCAAAGAAGTGAAGATGACATCTAGAGCATTGAGCTCCAGCCTCAGCTCTAGGTTTACTCAGACCTCAGCAATTGTTTTTTTCTAGGATCTTGAGGTGGGGTGATGGTGTATGTGTGTGTTACATTGCTTGGTAATAAATTCCCACAATATTAAACTCATTTTGCCGTGTCAGATGTTCTTCTGCCATTATGCCCATGCAGAGTCAAGTTACTCTGCAGCAGGGAGTTGAGTAATGGTGCTAGGCAGCAGACGGTCGGCACTGAATGCTGCTTCAATCAATGAAGGTCTGTGCAATAAATGGCTTGTAGCAGTACTTAAAACCCAGATGTCTGTGAAAAGCATCAACTTAAAGAACTTTCTGTCCTCATTACTTCAGAGCATGTTCATCCAAACCGAACAGAGAGCATTGAGGACTGAACTTAACCTAGAGCCTCTGCAAAGTAACAGAATCAAACCCATGTTTAAAGCGCTAAAGAAAAGGAAATCTGACTTTGAAAAAGTGGCTGTAAGTTCTAGTTTTCAAGGTAGTAATGAAGTGCCCACCAAGGGGAACTGTGTATCGTGTCCTCTTTCACTGGTTTCAGACATACTCCTTGGCTTGGAGATAAACAAAAGCAAAGAGTTGGGACAGCCATTACAGGAGGGATTGATTTTGGTTTGTTGAGGTCACACAAGTCTCGCCCTGACTGCTCTTGTTCTCCAGGAGGCTAAGTCCTTATCTCATGCGTGACAGAGTCTCTCCAGGTACAGCAGCCAGTCAGACAATAGCAGGGATGCAGCAAAGGTCTTAAAACCAAACTAAAACCCCAACAAAACTCAGTCCTGGCCTGCCCAGAAAGAAGATTTCTCTTTTACCTACCTGACCTGATTTGCAGAAACATTATTTGCCATACAGTTGCACTTTTCCTTTGGAGAAGAACGAATTCCTTTCTACAGACCCCAGCTCACCATCTGCACTTTGCTTTCCCTTGCGCGCCTGAAGTTACTTTTCCCAAACACTGAGGAACACCCTTTTCAAACAAAGACCAAGTGGCACAGTGTAAGGGAAATCTGGCAAGCCTTGTCCTCCTGATCAGTGAAGTATTATTTCCCACCCTACCTGATGGCAAAGTCTATATTTTCACAGCTTTAGATGTTTAAAAGGTCGCACAGAAATTCAGGCAGCTACTGGAAATCAGTGAGTGCCTAAGTCTCATGATAACTGTCAGCATCCTACCCATAGAACTTTGGCCTTTCTGTACAATTTTCATGCTTGTTCTTCTTTGGGCATTTTCAAGATTGCTTTTTAAGCCTTCCTTTTGCCAGCAGCTGACATGGAAGCCCAGTGAAAGCTGCTTAAATCTGCAGCAGTCCTTTAGCTGAGCTGGAGTTCCCATAGCTGGAGGTATTCAAAACCTGTCTGGATGCAATCCTGTGAAGCCCATTGTAGGTGATGCTGCTCTGCCAGGGGGTTGGACCAGATGATCTCCAGAGGTCTCTTCCAAGTCGTGTCATCCCGTGATTCACAGCTTTCCAGAAGGACCATAATGTCTGGTGCCGGGATGGCGTGATGGTTTGATAGAGTCCATCACGCAGTCTGGATGACTTTCTCCTCTGTATCTGAATGCCTGACACCACTCCTCAGGCCAATTCCCTGGGTGTGAGTGACCTGCATGTCAGGGAATTGGCTTTGTAAAGCAGCTTTGCAGCTAAATGTCATCTTTAGATTCCTTGGGACTGGTGTCAACCTGCAGCACAAGCTGGCCTTTCTTAGAGGAGAACCTCCTCCACGGCTTTCCACTTTGGGTACACTGGGCCTTGAACACACAGGTAAATTTGTCAACAGTCTGGAAACCAGACTTTCTGACAATGGCAGGCACAGACCATAGGCAGAACCAAACAAAAGTCACCTCTGTGCAAGGAGACTTTTGCCATCTCGCTTGGACCTGCCATTAAATTGGACCTCTAAAGGATGCCTCCCTGCCTGAAGGGCTGTAAACCTCAAGCAATCAAAAATTGCAAACTGGATTCTCTCAGGAGAATCAAAGTGAAAAGTCTGCACCCCTCAGTCACTAGATTATTAAAAAAACCCCACAAACAACAACCTAAATAGTGTTGTGGTTTTTTTTTTTTTGTTAAGTCTGTGTCCTTATTTTTCTAAAACTCTTCCCTCCTTCCTTTGCACTGCTCATGCATCAACTTTATTTGAAAACCCAACATTTAACACATCCAGAGATGACCATCTCACCTTGACTTCCCACACAGGGATTCTGCAAGTGCTGAGGACAAGGGAAATCCACGTCATGCAGCAGCTTGGACTTTGTTCTCTACCATAACCTCATCTCTCTCCTACACTTGCTAACATATAAAGCTTCTAAAATGGAGATACATTTCTTTATGCACCCACTGCGAAATTATTTTTCAATACATATTTATGTGAACCGCAAACATCTTTAAATGTAAAGTTGTCATTACAGTGTCAACCATCTTGCTAACTGCTGGAAAACCCCTAACCTAAGCAGTGCTTTTTATAACTCAGCACATTAATTATATTTAGAATCCTTAATTATCTCTTTTCCACAGTCAACTCTAATAAATTCCAAACATTTAAAAATAATTTTAAATAATGCTGCTTTCTTTGCATATTTTCAATCAACTGCACAAATATCTAAATTAGCTGGTGATTATGTGACATTTGGTTTACTTTAAAAACCGGTAATTAGTTGTCCAATGCAACAATTTCTTTTTTAGACTCCGTTGTCCTTCTCCCTCATTTCCCTGGGACCTTCTCCCAGAGGCCGGGATGGGGTCTCACCTTTCTTTTATCTCCCTCCCCTTCCCCTCCGGCTGCACTGGGCATCCCTCCTCCTTGTTCCTGAGCCCAGGTGGAGGTCTCAGCCCTAGGGAATGGTGGAGGTGGTGGCTGCAGCTGCGGTCCCACCAGCCCCACCATCCCTCATTACCTTATTGCTCTGGTTGGCTCCACTAATCATGAGGTAAGTACTCATTATTTTAGTAGCAACTACAATTGGTAGTAGCTACAAGCTGTTTGGTAGTGGTAGTTCTGGGTCTCAGTGCATGAGCTACTCTGACCCAGAGTTTTCTCGGGTACATCTGACTAGATGAAATCCTTGCACTTTCCAAGGAGCTGTAGATAAAATAGGTGCACAAATAAACTGGAAATGGTGCTGTAAATAGTGAGCAGCAACATGTTTAAGACTCATCCATATACACAGACTATCCCTCTTACTTATATAGACTGTCGTCAGTCATGCTAATTGACTAATTGACTAATTGATCAGAAAAATATCTTTTTATTTAAAGTTTTTCACTGCAAATATATTTTTAATTTTTACAGATATCTGCTGTAAAATTGCCTTTAAACAAAGTTTATTTTTAAATAATTTATTTTTGGAAAGTAAATATTAAAAAGAAATACTTAGTTTGTTTTTGCTGTGGTTTTGTCTTCTGGGTTTTTTAAATTAAGTTAACACACACACACACTACACACACACACACACACACACACACACACACACACACATTTTAACTCAAAAATAAGTTACTCCCACAGAGCTATACATGTTTACGAATAGTTCTTGTGATGCTCACAATTTTTCAGTGCAGTAAAATTCCATCCAGTAGGAAACTTTTGTGAAGAAGAACCCTATCCCATTTTCATTAAAAAAAAAAGGTAATTCTGTGTGTCTGACCTTTTTGGTGCTCAATTTTCATTTGCTATAAGCTGTTTTTTTATGATTTTATTTTTTTGGTGGGAGGAGGGTCGAGGAACTCAAGTAAACAGAGGACAAGGAGCACGTAGACAAACTTTTCAAAGAGAAGGAGAGAGAATATCGGAAATACATGATAAGACTCAACTTTTTCCCTGGTAGCAGTTTATCCTTTTGCTGTTCTGGTGGACATAGCTTAGCATAGCTGCATAATGCAACCACAAACAAAACCTCCCCCTATGGAAAACAGGTGATGCTACTGAGATGTCTTCAGAGAAACGGGATGACGGCATGAAGGGGAAAAAATAATCAGTGAAATTTCTTTCTAAAAAGCAGAGTAAATTACGTTGGACAGTTTCACATTTGGTAAAGAACTTATTCCTGAAGAACCACTGGGGGTCTTTTCCTAGGGGGCTTCCAGAAGTTATCAGCCCAGAGAGGGGCCACCTTCTTACCTAGCTCTCCTGTTTATGTTTGCTTAATGTATGGATTTAATAGTGTTTCCTGGTGGGGCAGAAATGAGGAGTCACGGTTGAGTGTATGCTGCTTTGTCAAGTCACGTGGCCTCAGGCAGGTCATTTAACCTTGGTGGGCAGATGGGACCCTTGTTGCCTGCTCACCTTTGTAGGTACTTTGTCAACTTTGGATGAAAAAGCAATGCTTTTATTTGGAGAGTGCTCTACTCTGGCTCTGTGGAAATACAACAGTGATAAAAAATAGTGATAATGAAACAGGGACTGAGTTTTCCCTTGGGGTAGTCAAAAAGAAGACGAACATCCAGAGATAGTTGAAGACATATTTTCCAGAAGATCATCTCATGTGAAAAAAGAATAGTGGAAGCAACAGGGAAATACACCTAACAGGAACAGAAAGGAGATTTTGTCTTGAGGCTTCCCTTTCTGCATGAGGACTTCTGAGATGCAGGTCTCCAACCTCTCACCATCCTTTAAACTGCTCCAGACTGGCGATTTCTTACCGTTATTGGAGAGAAGACTCTCCCAAGGATACATCTGAACAAACTCTCAAAACCTGACAGGCCAGAAAGCCTCAATGGCTCCTGTGAGTGGTGGAGCCTGGAGCAACACTGAAGAAAGCCAGGAGACAGAGAATGGAGAAAATTGAGCCACACATGCAGGCACATGTGGGGCCTCTCAAATACTGTCTCGGGGTCTGTCTCCTGCAGCATCACCGAGGTGACATGCAGCTAGGAAAAAACAGGACACACCGGAAAATTCCAGATAGATCCCTTAATGGGAGAGAATTAGGAATGCTGGCCGTCAGAAAGTAAACAACAATCCTGACATAGTGATACTTCAAAGATACTCTCTACAGCCAGCACTGAGAGTAAAGGTCCTTAGTTTTCTTCAGAGAGAAATAATAGCACCGTTTTACAGGTGGGTAAACTAATTGCCAAGGGAATCAATTCTCTTGCTGTCATCACACAATACATCTAACTCGTACCTAGGCGTGGATTCCTTATGCATCAGCTCACTTACCTGTCAATTTGCCTGTTGACTACTAACAAAATACTTTGGATGCAAAGAGGGACTGCTGTACAACTCAACCAGCAGAAGATGCCCACAAGGCACCCACGGCGTCCGTCTGTGTAGCTAGTCTGTCCAGGCGAGGGGTACCCAAAGGCTGGCAGGTAAAATCTTCACCCGCAGCCTGCAAAAGAGATTTTCAAAACCCCGACTGTAGCCCAGAGCCCTGTTGTTATGTAGCCCCTTGCTCCGAACGATACCGTGGGTACAGTTTGGCTTTGTTTTTCACATCGTGTGGGTATCGTGTTTGCGCAAAGCGGGCGATGGTGTGAGTATTTGATTTGTGGGTCTTTCACTGTTTTTCTTGTGTTTTGAACTCATCCTGCACTGTGTTAACAGTAAGATATGAGGCAGCAGAGACTTGGACCAACTGACTACCTGTTCGCCTAAGTGCCTTTCTGCATGTTGTCTTTTCTGCCTTTGATTCCTATAAAGTGTTTTCCCTGTGGGATTATATTTAAGTTGTGTGATAAAGCTGATGCACATTTCCCCTATCCCAGGGTTATTTGCGCTGGATTGTAGCTATAGAGAAAACTCAAAGGATAGATGTACAACTAAACAACTCAGATGAGACACAGACCGCTATGAAATACATTATTAAGTAAAATGACATTTGATTTGTAGCTGTGAGACCAACCCCTTTTGACATTCAAGGGAGCACAGCTATGGGCTGCCTTGAAAGTCTCCACACATCGATAGTTTTTCTGTTGCTAGGAGGAAGGGTTTTGAAGTGGGAGGAGAAGCAGAGACCCTCTAGTCAACAGAAGGATCCTCATGTAAGGGTCAAGAGGGAGCAGAACTCAGAGAGAGAAAAAAATTCAGCTGACCATACTGTGCTATTCTCTATTCACTTTAATACCTACATTTAATGATATGTTTTAAAGCTAAACCTTGGGAATGTCAGGAGTTGTTTTTTGGGTTGGGTTTTTTTTTCCTTGTGGTGACATCCCATGTAGGAGGAATCTCCTGAGCTCTCCCTTTAAAACAGAAAGATGAAAAAAAACTTGCCTTAGAGAAATTTCCTCTGGATTTGAGCTTGTTGGTGTGTTGTTTACTCAAATGATTTATGGACTGGAGATTAGTGAAGTCATAGCAACGCAGAAATTGCCAAGTGAAAATAAAACCAGCCCTGTGTACTCTTATTGAACACAATCAAGGAAGCAGCTGACAAACAGGATTTCCCCCCCCTTGTTTTGCAGAGACTTTGTATGAGACAAAGAAGATTCTCGCCTTTCAAAACTCTTTCAGCAGTGTCTGGCACTCCAATAACTGGTGTGATTAATCTGACTTCGCCAAATAACATGATATTTGGCATCTGTCATACCCTATATATAACCCGCAGAGACTTCCTTCCTCCTGGAGAAATAAACATGTCCTTCCTGGAGGCGAGGGCTGGGACAGGACTCCTTCCCTGCGATGCCACAGACCTGCTGTCAAGTCACACAAGGTGAGACTTGTCTTTCTGTAGAGCTAGTGATAAGCCACAGGTCTGAGCTGAGCTCATCCCCTGGCACTTCCAAAGACCCCAGAGAGGGGTAGGTGTGCACCCCTGCACGGGGGCAGTGTATTTTAGGGTGAGATGGATGGTCTCTGTGTAACTGCATAGGGAGCCTTTCAGAGACAGGCTCAGGTCCTCACCTTCCCCCTCTGAAGCCTTCCCTTACTTTTCTAACCCCAAAAGTGTCACAGTTAGGAGAATTGAGTGTGTTGTTATACCAGTACAGCAAATCATAATGGCAGTGCCACTTCCCACTGAGGAAAAACAGGATAGGATAAACTTTAACCAGTCTGTGGGTTCAAACACTGTATAAAACTCCTTTGACATATCTCTTAACCTGCTTTATCTATTTAGGTCAAGCCCAGCAGAGTAGGATCCTTATTTTACAAACAGAGAACTTCCCTTTGTGTAAATCTTACTCAGTCATGGTAGGTAAGTAAAGAGGAATGAAGAGTGTCTGTGTGTCTGGAAAGTAGAGGAAGGACAGATAACCCACACTTATGAAATCTGCCAAACTCTGGCCTATAGCAAGACTGGAGGAGATGTGTGTCAAGTCCAGCAAGTAGAGAAATTTGTTGAAGTGGCAATTTAGGGCCAGAAAGATCAGTCCAAGATCTAAATTGAAAACATGCATCAATACCTTGCTGGTGTTTCTATATGTAGCTGAGTAAAGTTCATCACCTGAAAAGGGGAGAGGAAGGACACTACTTTTCAACAAGTTTAGGGTTTATGAAGTTTTCTTGGAGTCAGACAAATGCTGTGGTTCTTTCTTTGGGGGACAGTGTCACAATCCACATCAGGTCACAGCTTCAAAGTCAAGGATCCAGTTAAGAAGTTGTCTGGAGGCTGTCAAAGACAAACCAAAAATCCTTGTGGACACGCAGGTAGTGGAGAACCGAGAAGACAGTCATGTAGCAGAGATACAGATCTGCTGGTAGACAGCAGAGGTGAGTGCCCAAACAGAGCTCTATGAAGATGGGCCACTTCAAATGCCTTAAAATCAGCACTGAAGAAAGCAATCAGAAAATCTTTCCTCTGCTTTGTAACTCTGCATGTGAACTACCAGGTCCTCTGACATGACACTCCTGTGAGAGTGCATTACCCAAGCTCTAATCTTATGATGTTGTCTGGGAGGCAGTCGTCTCCTCCATTAGATACAACACTCCTAACCCCATCGGACTATTTGCTGCTGAAGCTGATGTGTATAGCCAGTGTTAGTATCTGTCCCAGACAGGTTGCTGGGAGTTCATATCCTACCACGTAACATCTCCACGCCTTGCACTGCGGTGGTTTCGGTCTAACTGCTTCTCTGTAGATGGAGCTCTGCCAGAGCAGCTTGGAAAAAGTGGCATTACCTTTACCCAGCTCTTATTGTAACAAGAAGGAATAACATCTTTTTTTTACTCAGCGCTGACACAGTGGAATACTGCCAAACCCCTGGAAAGCCTCCAAATCGGCACATTTCTCCTGCCCATTAAAAACTAATACAGTACGACCAAAAGAGAAAGCACTGTTGACAAAAACATATTTTTCCCACAATTTAAGATCCCAATTTACATGTAAAATAAACATTGAATACAGATTTAATTCTCTTTTTACATCTTCTGATAGTGTATAATAGGAATAACACCTCTTTTAAAGTAAACTGGAAAGAGACAGACTTTCATGCACTAAATAAAGATCTCAGCTCACAATTTTGGCTTCCTCGGCGCACAGCACTAGTTTAGTTCCTAATTTCCTCTCGAGTGACTTAATGGTACTGTATTGCTTAATTATAGCAGTTGCAAACTACATCCACTAAGAAATATCACTGGGACCCAAACATCTGCAGGATCTTGAAGGAGGAAGATACCACATAAAATACCCATTTTTGTATTATTTTGTGTTTATTAGTCTGTCACACGTAGCATAGCTACTAAGCAGATGGAACAAGGCAGTATTTAAATAAGAACAAATGGCAACGAAATATAAGATATTAAGCTACACAAAATCTCTCTCCTTCCAAGACTCAGGCTACGGCAGGGAGGATCTTGCATATAACACAAGTTTTTTTTAAAGCAAAATACAGGTGGACCAGAGATCTTAGAGGTCCTAGATCCTATCTATCAGGCCATGCTCGCCCACTCCTCCCCTGACTCGTGTGCATTGCTCCCAGCTGCCTACTTATTGCTACTGTGTCACATCTTCTTTTAAATGCCCCCGGTGATATGGCTTTTACCCTTTGCCTTTGGGAGTCTTTCCTGGCCTATTAAATCTCAGTATTGGGAAGCTTTTCCCCTGACTTTTCAGTGTTACTTCTCATTTTTGTACGCTTTATTCCCTTTACTCTTGGTTATATCCTTTTTATTACCTTTAATATTTCTTCTCCCTCCCCTCCTTTTTAGCATTGCAAGTGAACATTTGCATGCAATAAAAATAGTTATCCCGCGTCCTGAGGTGCACAGGAATTTAGGTTCTTGGAGCGGGGGAGGGAAGATGGAACAGGATTCAGCATGCAAAGCATCTCATACCTGTTCTGTCATCTCTGGCAATGCCACTATCAGTGCAAGCTCGATACCGTGCCAGCCATCAGCGCATGGAGATGTGGTCCTAGCAGTGGCCTCGGTGTGCGCTGGTGTGGAACCTGGCTTTCTGCAGTCGCGCTGCTGTTCACAGGGAGAAAATTTCTTGGATCAGCAGGAAACTCCATGATCACAGTGGTGTGAAAAAAAGCAGAATTGCCCTCAGCACACACCTGGTTTTGTTGAGAGTGGGGCAGAGATCGCTATAAAGGAAACAGATTGTTCAGATTCTATATGATCTCTGGGACCCCAAAGCCTGATGTATAGGAAGTTCAAAATGCTTCAATGTAGCTGCTGTTGCTATAGGAAATATTTCCTGAGTATCTGTATGCCCCATGCATCTGTATCACTTTGTCCCTGGTTACCTGAAAGGGGGCCTGTGGGGGTGAAGGGAGAAGGTGAGGGCACATGACAGAAGACCTGGGAGCCAATCTTGTTTCCCATTGACTTCTCTGAAAAAGGTGCTCAAAAACCAGGCAATTGGGGAGTGCCAGTCTGCTGCTAATGGAATAGAGGAAAAGAAGCATCCAGAGAACTAAATTCATCCTCACGGAGCTCCAGTGAACAAAGGAGCTTCAAAGGAATTTCTCTTTTGCTGCCCAAAGAGCTAGGTCTATATGACCCTCCTGCCTCGACATTTTCTGAAGGCATCTGATTTTTCAGACCTCATTATGAAAAATGTTAAGTGCTGATTTTAAAAGCTTCTCTCGTGCTTTCTGAAAGCGACCAAACGGGCATCAGCTAAAGAAGTCTCCTGTTCCCATGGGTTTGATCTCACTTTTTGAACGGCAGGACAAGAAATCATGGCGGAACGATAGAAAAGACGTTGGCAATGGATTGAAAACTTAGCACAAGACAATCCCACAACTTCGCTTCCCCTCTCTGTGTTTTGTCGAGTTATTAACATGTTAAAAACTGAACAGGTAGACCTTCCTTTCCCCAACACCTTCCCCAAGCACAGTATTTAAGTGGGTCTATTTTGAAAGGCGGCTTTGTTTTCCCTAAGCAGTGGGTATGTGATTGCAGCGAGGTCAACGAGGGGTCAGGCAATGCCAGTCAACTGGGAGGCCAGGCGATCTCTTTTCCTCAGAAAGAAAATTCTTACCTCTCAGCAATCATACTTCTTGTGGGAAGGGAGCAGAATCTGAATGGGGAATGAGGAGAGGAGTTTATGCATGCAGAGCCTGTTAACTGTAGGCTTGGGCTGCGGGTACTCTCGTTTGCCTGGACTTTGGGAAAAAAAAGCAGATGTTGCAGTCAGCAGAGGAGCGGTGTGTTTCTCCTGCCGCCCCCTGTGAAAGACAAAAATGAAATAAAGAAATAAATAAATACACCACAAATCTCCCTAAACAGCCAACAACGTCTAACCCCAGTCGGTCTTCTGCATTGCCCAAACTGTCAGCTAGACATAAGGCGCCTGTTGCTGCTGGTACCTCTGCTATTGGTCTCCTTGCCTCCATTCTTCTCTCCAAAGACTTTCTCCAGAACAGCGAACTGTTAGCATAAGACATATTGAATAACTGTCTTCTGAAAAACAGTTTCAATTTCCTTTCACTTTTTAATAAAACCTTCTACAGTACTACTACCACACACTGCCCTTCGCATTTTTTTTTTATGAAGACACCTAAATGTTCTCATCCTTCTTCAGAACTGTGTTCCTCCTGGAAGAAATGTAAGATTAACCTGCCTCCACAAGAAAATTTTCTTATATATCAATTATTAATGAAGCCTTCAATAGAATTTCCTTAGTTCCTTGTTGCATATCTCCTTTAGACATTTTCGCTGGTTTTCCTGGTGGATTTGAAAAGATTAAGGGAAACCTTTGTTTTACAGACTTTCAAGTGAAATATTGAGGACCACAAGAAGAGCTCAGAGAGATTTTTTGTTCAATCCACTTTACTCACCAAAAAAATGCTATTTCAATTTGACCAAAGCTATTCCATGATGAAGCTGAGACTCGATGAATGCATTTAGCTGAACAAGACTGGAAGAAAAAAGACAAGATTTGTACTGGCATTTCCAAAGGCAACCTGACTGGCCTTCCTATTCCCTCTCCTTCTCTTCCAGGGAAGAAGAGCAAACCCTGTGATTGCAGGAGTAGCAACTTCTATGAGCAGATGTGCTGGTTTAGAGGTAAACCGGCAGGAGAAATGGACCCACCACAAGAGATGATTATAAGTCAGAGTTACAATTTAATGAAAGATATTACCATACAAACACTGACACAAAGAGAACAACCTGCTTTCAACTCACCAAGACCCAGCAGTAAACCCAGTGTCCCAGGGCACAAGCCAGAAGGGGTTTGTTAGCCCCGGTGCCGAGATCCACGTGGCTCTCCCAAGTCCAAAGCAAAAGAAGTGAAGAGTCCGTTGCTGCAGGCGACGGCTGTGGCCCGGCCAGAAGCGATGCTTGTAGTCCGGTCGAGAGCGATGGCTTCCTCCTGACGAGGTCCCGCTGCTCCTCCCGATCCAACGAAGAGAGAGTCTAAAGCTCTTCCGCGCCCTGTTTGTATATCCTCCGGGAGCACCCAGTCCCTCCCCCAGGGCGGGGACCCACACAATGGGTAATTAACGGTGAGTCATGGGGTATGGTTGGACCNGCAAAGCCTCCCTTCTTGAGGAACTGACCATGAGCCAGCAGTGTGCTTTTGCAGCTCAGAAGGCCAGTGGTATCCTGGGCTCCATCAGAAGAGGGGTGGCCAGCAGGGACAGGGAGGGGATTGTCCCCCTCTACTCTGCCCTCATGAGGCCCCACCTGGAGTGCTGCGTCCAGATCTGGGGCCTCCAATTCAACAAAGTTGTGGAGCTGTTGGAGAGGGTTCAGAGGAGGCCACGAAGATGATCAGGGGCTGAAGCACCTCCCATACGAGGACAGGCTGAGGGAGCTGGGCATTTTCAGCCTGGAGAAGAGAAGGCTATGGGAGGACCTACCTCATGGCAGCCTTCCAGTACTTAAAAGGAGCAGATAGACAGGAGGGAATTGGATTTTTACAAGGGTAGATAGTGGTAGGACAAGGGGGAATGGATTGAAGCTAGAGGAGGGAAGGGTTAGGTTGGATATCAGGGGAAAGTTCTTCATGGAGAGAGTGGTGAGGTGCTGGAACAGTCTGTCCAGAGAGGTGGTGGATGCCCCAAGGCTGGAGATGTTTGAGGCCAGGTTGGACAGGGCCCTGGGCAACCTTGTCTAGATACAGGCCTGGAGATGGTGGCCCTGCCTGTGGCAGGGGAGTTGGAACTCGATGATCCTTGGGGTCCCTTCCAACCCGGACCATTCTGTGATTCCTGCCAGGAGGCAGACCTGGGGGAAGCCTGACCACCCAGACCCAGGAACTGAGGCTGGGCAGAGATACCCAGGCAGGAGCCCAGTGACGGGCAGCAGAGCTAGCACAGATGCTCTGCCTCTCTTCCCCTCCACTGAAGAACTACTCAGAGGTTTTCTCTTCTATGCAGCTGTTCCTTTTTATGAAACTTGTAGGAAATTAATATCTTTGAGACATCTATTACTCTTTTCTGATTTTTTTCTGAAAGTTGCTAATGGGTTGGAGAAGTATTGGGGGCAGGAGAACTGACTGACCAACAGCCTAGTTGTGGAAACATTTCCTTCTGAAGCTGGACTGGAAGCAGTGAACTGGTGGGAAAGCTTGTGCCACCTTCTTTGATAAAGAGTTTTCTGTATGTCAAACATCTTTAGAGAAGGGATATTCATCACACAGTTAGATTAACTGTACATAAAACTGCAGCCTTTCAGGCTGTCATTGGTCTTCTGGGAAAACATCACTGATAAAAAGTGGGTTTTGGTTTTTTTTTTTGGTTTTTTTTTACTAGAGTTAAATTTCTACTTTCAGCAGAGTTCTTTCATGAATGAACGTGGTATCACTTGTTTCTTACACTGAGTGCTTTTGCTGGAGAATTTTTTCTGAATGTCAGTAATAATAAATATTAGTATCAATTATGTTATCATTTTCAATTACTAATACTATTAAAATGAGGGGAGGAGTGTATTGTTTGCCTCTAGGCATTTTTGCAGAAGTGGCCAGAGTAAACCTTATGCGCCTTCTAGTAAGAGCGCTGAAAGTAACATCCTCGGTTGCATAAAGTATACAGAAATAATAAACACGAATTTCTAGTATTTCACACTTGTCTTTCATTCCATTTGATTCTTAAGGAGAAGAATAACTATATTTCTCATTTTTGCTGGAGATCACCTTGGCTGACTGAGGGAGAACACTTCAGAGCAATTGGATTTATCAGCTTTATATTTAGATGCTGAGTAACAGAGATCTTCAAGCTGGTTTTGAGTAAGTAAAAAGATACTATGAAAAAAAATGACAAACAGATTTGGCTCCTCTGACCACAAGTTCAATACCCTCATGTTTTTTTACTGCCATGCTTTTGACTAATACTGGTTCAACAGGCAGCTACAAACACTCTTGAAAAGTCAAGACAGACAAGGTTTAATCTTTAGAACAAAAAAGCAAGGACCTTTTGCTGAGCCCACCTTAATGATGGTTTATAGTGATAACTGATTTCACTTGATAATATAAGACCCTCGCATTTCCCCCTTCTGCTTTTGGGTCCATTTTTACTCTGCCTATTGCAAGAAGTCCCAACTATAAATGTATAATAAGTGCTCAATAATCGGAGTTTCGCCCCCCCTCTCACAGCTGACTTCGCTTGGCTTCCAGGTTATATTAAGGCTTTTGGCTTTGTGGCTGTAGGGAGACATCTCAGCGCAGACGTCGAGCTTAGCAAGGGAAGGCTGCGAATAGAGTCAGCCAGAAATACTGACAGCAAGTCAGAGGTGGGCAGCAAGAGACAGGGGAAGCAATTGACTACCGGCGAAGTTGAGGATTAAAAATATATCACTGGAAAAAAAACCCCAAACCCCACACCAAAGAAGTAGAATATGAGATTCTCTAAAATGCTCTCTGACTTAAAATCAGAGCCCCAATAAAAACTGAAATAAAAAAAGTTCTGACTTGCTCTGTTTTATATGAAATTCCCTCTTTACCTTTCAGACACAGATCAGGTATGGAGAGTATTTTCTTTCCTTCTGTTCTTTAAAAGCCAAATTAAATCCATGGTTGTTTTATAGAGAAAATTGTAAGCTAGAGGGGTTTATAAAAAATCTATAGAATGAAAGGTTTAGTCTTTGGGCAGGGATCTAACAGGAGTGCTGCGTAGACTCAGTTATCACAGCCTTTCTTCTGCAATAATT
Source organism: Heliornis fulica (assembly GCA_013399135.1). Lineage (NCBI taxonomy): Eukaryota > Metazoa > Chordata > Aves > Gruiformes > Heliornithidae > Heliornis > Heliornis fulica. The sequence continues at coordinate 180,688 of VXBZ01003944.1, forward strand.
TTTACTGACCTCGGTTCCAATTTTAGGCTCATTACTCAGGCAAACGGCTCATTGTTTTCACTGGCAGCTTTGCCCCAGTATGAAATTCAAGAGGAAGTGGGATCTTTGAAACTGCAAAAAAACATTGTAGAAATTTGTATCCATTGGACTGATTGAAAGCAAAAGCCCCAGTAGCGAGAACTGCAAGGTGTCACAGAGCCTGAGACAGCAAAGACCTCCGAAAGCCAGACACCCTCTTGCCCGGACAAATGTCCCTAGGTCTGGCCTGGATGTCCTGCCTAAATGCAAGGGGACACTTGTGACACTAAGAGCTGCCTGTTAAATGAATTTGCAACACGAACACAGGCTGTGCACAGGTGAAATCCGCTATAAATGAGCACTGTTGTGCGTTTTGGAATGTAAAACAACGCGTTGGGGCATAAGTGATTTGCATCTGTGGAGATGTGTCTGGCATAGAGAATGAGCTTAGCAAAGGGCTGCTCAACAGCTCCACTCAAGTTTAAGAAGCCATCAGAGTGGAAAGGACCAGGGTGTGCTCCAGAGTGCTAACCCTGGGGTGAACAACCTTCCCAGGGCCGAGGAGTTTTGCAGGATTTCAAGGAGTAGCTGTTAGCAGAGATACATCTCACGTCCTTACTTGACACTTGTGTTAGCTCTTTTGAAGCGAAGAAGAAGAGCTGGAGGGAGGGAGCTGGAGCTGCATGGAGTCAACAAGAGCCCACCAAGCAGCCTCCTGATGCTTCAGGCCATGGGGAAAGGGCCACATCAGGAGAAGAGCATGATGGTAGATGGGAAACTGGAAGAACTTGTAGAACATTGAAGTAGGGAAGCTGTAACAGCAGAGGAGCCACCACTGTTTGTTTGGGTTTTTTCCTGAACCAAAAATCTTATCACTGATCAGGTTTATGCATGAAACTGTGAAGTGTGTTCCTGCTGTTCAGTTCTACAGGGACCTCCTCGGTGTATCCTCCCACTGAACCAGGGGTCATGGAAAGCATGGACATGGCAGCCATGGTGGGGTGGGCTGGTCCTGTGGTGCACTTAGGTTTATTTATGGGGTGGGACTCAGTGGCCCATGGGTGCCCTGAAGCAGGAGCAGCAGAAATAAGCTGGAACTTGTGGTCGTGCACCTTCTCCAATGATGGCATAGCTTCAAGGCAGCAGGATCAGACTCCTTTTCACCTGCTTTCAGCTCTGTGCATTTGGCATCACAGATTTCCTGTCCTGCTTGAGGCTCCTGAGTGTTTCAGGGTTACACAGGGGGAGGCTGGCAGAAAACTCTGTAGTTTTGGGGAAACTTGCCCAATTCTAACAGGGAAACTTGATGAAAACATTGTGTTCCACAGGAATGTGTCTAGGTTGCAGAAGTGGCATTTTCCTATGGCAGGAAAAGGCTTCCATGTTTCTGAACAGTTTTACCTGGGAGCAAGGAGTAAGGCTGGTGTCTGGCCCACATCTTCAATAGCAACAGCTTCTCCCTTTGTCTCCAGCAGCTTCTCAGTAACAGCAGCGCGTCACATAGAGATGTTGATTTAAGGAACTGTATTATAAAAACCTTTTAGATGAGGGACATCCTTTGCTCAGTGCCCCAGGTGATATACTTCTAAATGATTTTTGCATCCACTTGTGATGCACTGTGCAAGACACTTGACATGGCACCAGGTCCTCCTGCTATCCGGTGCCACATGAGGTCTTCAATGCTGCATGTCCTTTGAGGTAATGTAGAGGGGGGTTTGGCTGCATGTCCTTTCAGGTAATGCAGAGGGGAGACGTTTGTGTGGGGCAAGGGACGCAGCTCTGAGAGCTCTGCCTGGGGCAATGCACCTCCTCCATGGGGAGTGACCATTAACACTCATGCATGCTGAAGATGATACCAGATGTACACAGAGATACCAGCTGCAGGTAGGTACTTCTGCAGCTACTTTGGATATACTAGTTTTTTTCTATTTTCAATTGCTTTTATAGAACAAAGATAAGAGGTTTTTTTGTTTTTGGGTTTTTTTTTTTATTTTTATTTTTAAAGGCCATAAATATGTTTCCTGTTTGGTTTTACTCCTTTCCCTGTCTGTTGAGCCAAACAAGCCTCTAAGCGCTGCCAATTGCAGGAGCAGCTTAAGTGATCTGGGGTGTATCATCTCAGAAAAATCATCTCAGTTTACCAGACCACACTGCTCTAAGTAGGAGAGAGATCTCCTATTTTATCCTGGGGCAATTGTTTTTTTGCTAGTGGCGTATACTGTTATTTATCCCATAATAGTATTTTTGTAAGCTGCTGGACAACCGAGAAGGCTCTAGAAACCTGCAGAATGTGTAAGTGCTAAAGATGGTCAACAACGCTGTCTTGAACAAAACTCCTGCTTAAAAGTTTGTTTGTTTGTTCTTTCTGTCCTTCCCAGACATCAATTTTCTCCCACAAGCTCTTGATTTTATTTTCTGTAAGCTTTGATGTACTTTTGCAAGCTCCTACCGCAGCTTCTTAGACCTTAGCTTCTTAACTAAAGCCATTTATTGATATACTACATCTCTCAGTGAAGTAGTACATCAATAAATTAAAGATTAGTTCAGCGTGTCAGCTCTCCCAGAGCATTCTGGGAAGTGTTTGCCACTTTGGATGACTGCGGAGGCCACGCAACATCCTCACACAAGAAAGATAATAACTCTGGAAGATTTAAGTTTTCTCTCCATGACATTTCCTTCTCCTAAATATATTTTTTTTTGAAAGTCACCTTTTAAACTAATTCATGGATTCTGCTTTCTACTAAACAAACAGGTGGCAGTAAGTTTATATAGCATAAAGACATGTGCCCAAACCAATTTTCAGCTGTCTCTCTCCGCATTTTCCTTTTGCTCCGTTCTGATCAGATTTTGCACAGGCTACTTGTAATGGTAAACAGTTTTGTCCTGCATTTTGGTGCATCACATTCCCTGTGACTCAGGCTCCTATCGTGCTTGTGACAAAGATAACTGCAACTTTCATGGCACCTAATTGTTTGCAATCACTGCTGATGAAGAGGACACCATCAGACTTGTCTTCTGTTTATGTGAGATACTTAAATGGTCTTTATTGCTCCTTTTTTTTTTTTTTT